>OU696593.1:4423329-4805829 GCA_916048095.2 Sacculina carcini | reverse complement strand
ATTGTGCAGTGCTTCGATAGCTGCTTCACATGTTAAAACGACAGCAATGGCGACGCCAAGACAAAACAGTTTCTAGTAGCTGTTATATTTGTGGCAATAACATATTGTAGGATAAGCAATGTAACCCCATATGCTTTGCTCTATCTCATGCTGAGGAATGCTGTTTTGAACAAAACAAAGTCCCGATGCATACACCCCATTTATTATCAAGTTGAAACCGTATATATTTCTTTCATTCAAAATAATATTAATCTGTAAGGACAAACACAAAACTAAAATATATTCAGATACAGGTGAGCGTGGGTATCGCTGCTCTACACGCACACACAAGACGTCACACCACAGTCAAACCTAAAACACAACTCCACGCTCACATCGTCACACACGGACAAGCAGACACACAGTTCAGACAGTCACGCACAACAACCAATCAGCGGCGAGCTGATCAACTGCTCGCCGCCGCAGGGCATAAACACGCAGGGCACAACAGCATGACACACATACACAGTAAACTACACACAATCAGACACACTAACACGCTCACACTCTCTGTTTCACACAATATACAATCACACAACATAATCTCAATTTGGAAATAATATCGGGATGTTATTGTCAATCAATAATATTGGAAATATACCTTATCGGGTGTTTGCCGGTCTCGATAATTACGCGTTTACATTCACATCTACACTTTTTCTTAGAATCCCTACATATATCTTAACATTATGAACTTGAATTGAAGATTATGTTGTGATTTTCAATGGTGAGAGGGCGTATCGGCGATTGTATATAATGTAATCGTTTGTGTTGTATGTTTTCATTGTATTTTAAGGGAGGGTGATTGCGATGAGGTGTGTGTGTGTGTGCGTATGCGTGCTTGCAGTTGTCTTGTGATGCTCCAGTATCCATGTGAGTGTGGGCTTGTTTGTGTGTTTGCGAGTGATTGCTGGTATGTGTGCTTTGTTCTAATTGAGTAGTCCAGTTCAGCCTTGTGTGCGGTTCAGTTACGTTGTCGTTTGGTGGTCGTGTTTTCAGACAATACTAACCTTTCTTAAGGTGATACTTCGTGTCTGATTCTCGGAATCTGTTTTAACAGTGAATACAGCAAGCCACTTTGTTTACACACGCACTCGTGCATATTCATATGCGCTATAGCGAAAGCGTTTATTACCTAGCACGGACAAAACGCCCACAAATCGTTTTCACCATAGGTATAAAGTTTCCATAGATGTATCCATGAGTATATGTATATCTAGTGAGTCAGACATAATCAAGCAGCAACAAGTCAGGAATAAAATGAAGAAAATGACCTTCAGAAGGACAGTGCCCAAACTACGAAAGCCCACAAGTGAATCACCAAATTTTAATCCATTAGAAACTTACTAGAAAATGCGTTTCATTCAAATTAAGATAAACAATTTCTAGCATTTGAGAGATAAACGGCCAAACGCATGGGTCACACAAATCACACTTGGCACGTTATTGGCTTCATACATTTCAACCACTTTTGAACATATCACGCAACAAACATTCGTGTCGCATGTTCATTCTACAATTAAAAATAAGCATTGCGCTTGAAAATATTGTAATTTAAAATAGAGAAAACATTCGAATGTAATTATGAAAAATAATGGGCGAGACGAAGCAGTAACATAAGTAAGCGGCAATTTACTCCAGCGTAGTCACGTGTTTGGTTGTGGCGTTTGTTCAGCCTATTCACTGCCGTACTTGCACTTAACGGTATATTTGTATTTCTTGTTGTTATTGTATTATATGCTGCAATTCCAGTCGAACGTATTTTCTGATGTCAATGTTGGTTTGTAGTCTCCAATGACTACACGGGTAGCTCAGTGTCCTAGACACTGCATTTTTGTCCGGGTTGAAACACGATTTTGTTATGTAATATATCACACATTTACTATTTTGTGAGTTATCGCTATATAACGCATTGCATATTTTGCGAGTTATCGCTTGGTGGGAGTGTACTGTGGGGTGTACCACGCGTGTCCACCTAAATCTTAAAAGTTGAAGCAAAGGCTTAAAGCTTGGGACTGTTAGAGCTCATGCGCTTGGAGTCTACTTCTAGTAAAGTTGGCCTTAACGCATGGTTTTCATGCCGCCCCACATCATATTTATAACACTTGGACATGAAAATAGTTCATGGTTGCTGCATGTCTGCTGGTCATTCCGATTTTTCCACGTCGTACCTCCCTGACAAACGTTTGGCGCTGGCTTTCCTAGCAGTGCGGAATACTGCATCTAAATTACGCATGAGTAAACGTAACATCAATACATTCTCAAATGATATATTCGTATATCAATACATTCTCAATAAATCAATTCGATGTACCAGGCGTGCTAGAACATATACTAGTATTTTTGGCTATGAAATAAATGCTGATTTTGACTAATGCATATTGTCCAAATACAATTAAGAAATAAGTGTCTTTGTCGCCTGTCCCCCATTCAAATTTCCGTGCACACTTTTGCAAAAGTTGCAGAGAAATGCTTTTGCAATGATCACGACACATGTCCGAGCTAGTTGGCGCAACAAACTCAATGTTGGCGTTATTGTCAGGTGCTACACTCCACCGTTGTTCTTCGCCACTGAGCCAGCATCATGGTTACCGACCAGCAAACTCAACAGCAGCAGCCGCCGCAGAAAGATACACAGCCCAGTGTGACCATCTATTTGTGCGGCGATTGTCGCGAGGAGAACGAGATTCGAGCTCGCGATCCGATCCGGTGTCGCGAGTGCGGCTACCGCATCATGTATAAGAAGCGCACCTCGCGTCTGGTCGTCCTGGACGCTCGCTGAAACAACCGGCTCCAACGGCGGCGCAAGTTTTCCACATCGGCTTTCGACATTCTGGTGTATTCCCCTTTCTCTCTCTTGATTTTTCCACCTTTTATTCCGGTTTCTATTTGATTACACATTTTTGTTTGATGCCGCATTTTTAGTAGAGTTGGTAGTTACGTTCTTGTGATGAAAGGTGGCCATTATCGATCGTCTTCACTTTGCTTGTTTTATTTTAGCGAGTGGTAAAGTTTCGATGATCAATCTTGTCACTTCAAGTTAATGTGTTTCCTCATAGACAGTCGTTTAACCTCTATTATATAACCATACTTTTTTGCTTACACATTGCTTACACATTCGGTCATCTAGGTGACACCAATGCTATTGATTATATTGATCGCTAAACATGCAAGTCTTTCGTACTCAGTTTGTCTTTATATGATTGTCGCTACGTGTTCATTGGTCTCTCCAACCGTTGATGATGTCCGCTTCATCACCTTTACTGTAGGTTACGTTCGCTGCGAGGTTCATTCACCCTGGCTGGTCAGCATCCTGTTCTCCCTTTTAGCCTTTGTGTCTTGTAAATAGGTTAGCTAAATACGATAGACTTTGCGGGGTAGTTTGGTGTGGTGCAGTTAATGTATCGGTGGGTGTGTGTTGTTGCATGGAGGATGCGTTTACGAGTGAGACACGCTCTGTTTTGTCATGTCGCATATGTTTGTTTGGAATTCATGCATATTTACGTAATATACACTCAATGCATTTCGGCACAATGGGTAGTATTTCCCACGGATATGAGATCTCACGGATATGATAATTTTCTCTGGGATTATGATATGATCGCTCATGAACTTGGTCCCTTGAACCAAAAAGTTAATACCGCTTGAACAACTGCTGAATGTCGAGAATGCAGTCGACCTTTCTCCACATTTATTGCGCTTGAATAGTATCTGTAAATGGAGGAGAGCGAAGGAGATGCTGCAAGATTGAGACAAATCTGAAAAAAGTGTATTTTGGCTGGCCGTTTGTCGCTCGCGGTAAATTTAGCAAACTGCGATGGACATGCAAGTCGATTGACGTGTTGACCAACGAACGTGAGCCGTTGGCTGGGTTTGCTAGAGTTTTTGGAGAATACCTTGAAACGTTCATATGGCTCACGTTTGCCAATCGTTTCTCGACACGATCAAGTCACTTTGATGTGCCCTTGTTGCGAAATGTGGTTGTCCTATCATTGTGGGACATCACCACTTTGAATGGCCCATCATAAACACCGGAGAGTGCTCACTGCGAACATGCGCTGATGTCATTTGGTAGATAAAATGGTGCAATTCCATGTCGTGTTCACGCGGGTTGAAGTTTCTGCATATTTGTATTCAGTTTCTCAACAAATGCAAGCGGAGAGCTCACGACAGGGGGCGTGTGTTTGAGGAATTCACCAGACAGCTGCAACGTAGCGCTATACACCATATTTGCGGTGCTGCGTTGGAGGTCGTCTTCAACAGCTGTTTGTGGTCCCAGCAATACCAGTGGTAGTTTCTTCATCCAGAAGTGGTCAAAGTACACTGCGTGTAGACCGTTTTTCAAAGATCGTTGCAAAACAGTCTACGCTCAAAAGATTGGTGCGGACGCACCATATAGCCTCAACAGGATGATGGTGCTTAAATATAAATGGTTAAATGCCTAAGTGACAGCTGCTACACGGGAAGAAGCCGAAGCTTATGAACACACTGGCGTGCCCCGTGTAGCTCGCTGCCACCGCAGAACCGACCCTCTCCACGCTATGGCGCCACAAGGACGTAAGACGTATTAGAGAGGGCCACCTCCCCAGAATGCATGGCACAACTCATGACTGATACCATCTGGTACCATCATTTTCTGCTGGGTGGACAGGGGCTGTGGGATTGTAGAATTCGCCCAATGAAATTCACCAATAATTAATCAATTAAAGTTCAGTGCAGTCGCTCCACTATTCGGTTGGCTTGTGGATGGTACGTAATCTTGTGACATCTCTGTGACATCATCTCAGTCTCATGAGTTTTCTCACAGTCTAGATTAGAACCGACGTCGATCATTATTGCGTTCGACACTTCAAACCTGTCAACCCAGTGATACAGGGTGGGGCAGAACCGATTGAGCAGTTTTGAGGAAATATATAAAAGTAATGGAGGTACATAGATAATTTTTAATTATTGTCGAGGTTAGCATAACATACCATTTAGAATCCTTAAATTCTGAAAATAATGTGAGCAAGATGACGGCCGTTAGCTGCAACACACTATTGGAGTCGTTCTTTTGATGTTTTCAACAGCACGTTCACATATACTGCGGGGTATGCCGTTAACCTCTTCAATAATCCGCTCCCTTAGCTGTGGAAGGGTGTGAGGGCGACTTTTGAACACCCTTTGTTTCAGATGCCTCCAAAGATAAAAGTCGCAAATGCTCAAATCAGGTGACCGCGCAGGCCACCCTAAATCATCCCTCAGAGACACCAGACGTCCGGGAAACATGTGTCTCAGAACATTGAGTGAAAATCGGGCTTTGTGAGCTGTAGTCCCATCCTGCTGGAACCACACATTCCCCAATCCTTCATTTTCAACATTATCTTCCATTTTGGGCTACAGGTATTTTCGGAACATTGCAACATAGGGTTCTGAGTTCACCGTCACGGTTACTCCGTCCTCAAAGAAGTATGGGCTTATCACGCCAAATTGTGAAATGGCACACCACACCGTAAGTTTAGGGGAATGTAGCGGTCTTTTCTGGGTAATTTGGGGGTTGTTTTCAGCCCAGTAACGGAAAATTTGCTTATTTACAGCTCCACAGAGGTGAAAATGTGCCTCATCACTACTGAAGAACGCTGCCTCGGGAGCAATCTGTTCAAACATGTTCTGGCACAGATTTTGGCGGTTGGCAAAGTCGTCTTGATTAAATTCTTGAGCCATCATCATTTTGTAAGGATGAAAATTGAAATCCATGTGCAGAATCCTCCTCAAACTACGTGAGGAGGTTCCCAAAGCAACAGCATGTCTTCGTGCAGAACGTCTTGGCGACTGGATGATTGCTGCTCTCACCCTCTCGATTTTTTCTGGTGTTCTAATGGACCTACGTCGGCCATGTGTATCTCTTAGTGTGCTACCAGTTGCCTCTAACTGCCTAACCCAGGAGCGAATTGTGTTCGCCTGAGGAACAGCATTGTTCCGTGGAATATTGAGCCTCATCGACAGACTCGTCATCCCGTATAATGTTGTAATCACGGTAGATGTGCAGGACGCAAGCTGCCAGTACTGTGTCCACAGTATCTTTTATGCTCCATTTCATTACATACCTCAGAGCTCTGAATCTGCCCTTCAGCGCGCCAAATGTTCGCTCGTTCACGATGCAATGGTTAGAATGGTCGAAGTTACTTTCGGGAGTTGAGTCAAGTGACCATTGTCACTAAAGGGCGTGCTCACTGACTCCGACAGAGGGTAAGCTGAGTCAGCCAAAATTACATCACCGGAGACGCACTAACGGTTTAGTTTCTCCTTGAGTCCACTTTTTTGAAACATGGCGTCGTGGAGAGAGCCAGGGTATCCACATGAAACATGCATAAATTTCGTAGAACCAGAACAAACGGCCTGGAGAATCACACTGTGAAAGCCCTTCCGATTCACATAGTCTTCGGGGTTCGACACTGATCTTGAGATTGGGGTATGAGAGCCATCAAACGTCCCGATCACTCTTACGGAAGCAGCGTAGATTGGTGTTTTATCACGGCAAATTAAAAAAATATTCGGCATCAAAAACGCAATATTAGTCCACACACTTTTCTGTTCATCCCACACTCTTTTCCGACATCGTGTGGAGTGTCAACTCCAACACTCAACGTTACAGCCGACATTTCTCGACAGTTATATGCAACAAAACTTAAATAGCATACTAACAACTACGATTTAACCATTAAACTACTATTTTACCAACGAATACTATTTTATACTACTGATTACTACCCTACCAACTATTATTCAACTATCTATTACTATTATTCAACTACTATTCAACTATTCTGTTCTGCTATTCAACTACTATTCTAATTCTATCATCTAGGGGAGGTGTATAAATACATTAATGTTTTAGCACTATATCGTCTGACTCACATAAATATGTCAACAAGGATGTAGCGGTTGGTATCCGTGGTCTTGTTTTTGGTCGTGAAGTCGTGAAGAAGGCCTCTTAGAAGTGTATGCGTCGATAACTCTTGATGTCCGGTTTCAGACATGGTGGATTGTAGAAGAATTGTATTGCATCGGCTGAATTATATTTATATACGAACAAATGAATCAAAATTTAAATACAGTCACAGCCTAAAATTAAATGAAAAACTGCTACACATGCACGGCGATTTTTTGCACTAGACTGATGTGCTGTTTCTGCGATCGACACTCCATCGTCACCGCGATCATTCATCCTAGTGCTGTCACCCATCCGCTCTCTCAATTGCCGCTTGATATCGCTCTTCAAAGAGCTCCATAATATCTTTATTGGATTGAGCAGGTAGGAATATGGAGCTAGTCTAGCAGACTAAAATACTCCTGACTTGGAAACAAACCCTCCAGGTTGCTGTGTGCCGGCACGTTGTCAATAATTATAATTGGTTGGTGGATTTCGGCTTCCCTGCGTGAATCAGCCAATGACTGGAACCATTGCACGGAGTTTTGTTTCTTTAATGATTCTCTCCTATAAACCGGCACTACCAGTTAGCTTGTCATTACCCCTATTATCTGGAGGTTCGCTCCTTTGCTGGCAGGTAAAATCTATGAAGCCCGGACACCGATCCTGGACCAGCCCTGACTCATTTTGCAGTACAAATAAAAATTGGTCTCGTTGACTCATACTGGTGTTCCACCTTCAGGACCCACATTGAATAATGCCTCCATATATGCGCCCTTTTCATTTTAGTTTTTTCTGGAATTCATCTTGTCGACAGTGGGTCTCACATTTTTGGGAAAACATCTCGCCGTCCAACCAGTATCCTATGGTATTGGCGCACACCTGGCATCCGTATTGTGTAGTACCTGTCATGACAACTAGGTGGATATGTTTACACACGACATAGCCAATAATTCCGTCAGGACAAATGCAGCGATACGTGCACGTACACATATTGCATTGACGGCATCTTAGCACACACGATGCGCATTTGGTGCAGCTACAGTTTGCTAGGCCCACTAGGTTACGACCTCCTGATGAACTAGTTTTGACGGCCCATGTTGCCAGGCAAGGATAGTCGGTTGGTGTCGAGCACGGTTCCACATTGGCGTTGTCTAGCGAACGCACTGCCTCTTGATGTCGACGGTCCAGCTCGTTCTGTCGGTAGTGTCGAGTTGTTTGCCACCTCTGCTCTACAACTGTGATACCTGGACCATGCATAGACGGCACATATTACAACTGGATGCGTTCCACCAACGTAAACTGCGTCAGATCTGGAATGTAAAATGCTACGACAAAGTGACAAACTCGGAGGTAATTGTGCCAACAGCCAGCGGCGGAACGTGCAAGCAGCAAGCAGCACTGTCTAGCTGCAGCTCGTTTTGTCGGTAGTGTCCAGCTCCAGGTCTAGCTCGTTCCGTCGGTCGTCGGTACCTTGAACGCCAGTTTCGCCGATTTTGTCGTTGAGAGATTTCGACAGAAGCGTGATGCGTGTGTCCATTCGTGCGTTCGCGTTCTGTCGGAATTACAAGGAATTCAGCTTCGCGTGAAATTCTTCGAGAAGATAATTTACGTTAACGCCTGCACCCTGACCCTGTCTCATATAACTGAAACTGACAATAACGCAAATCTCAACTGAATATCCGGAATTACGTCGTTTTGACGCTGAGTATATCAATAACTCACCTGACCACTCTCGGGCGAAATATTTTCCAAATGCGGCAGTGGTTGGGTCTGTTGTCGCTTTGTAAACGAACGCGTCAATGGTACGCAGAACATGCTTCTCATTACTTTCTGGTCGTGTTTGCCTCTTTCCCGGAATGATGAATGAAGTCATGGAACTAAGCTTTAACTTCCTTTCGTTTTTTCTGGTCCTAGTGCATCAATCCGTCATAAAGTATCCAATATAATAGAACAAGACAAGACGTACATCATCCACATAAAGCGTAAACAGACAACAAAATACAGCGAAATTGTTTGCTGTCAAAAACATCTTTCTACCTTGATCACATTGAGATGTTGTCCTCATGCTCGCCGAACATGCCAGGAACAAAACAGCCTGGACATGTGTCGTCCGGTCGCCTGGTACCACCCATTCACCAGAGCGTTGGCTTTATCTCGCTTCAGGAAGTCTAGATGAGTGAAGCTCTGGCCGATAGCGTGATATAGCTGCAACAACGTGCAGCTAGATATATCATAGGTATATCATAGGTATATCATTCGATATGGAGCCTGGTTGATCCATCGCATGAAGAGCGGCGTCCACGTGAGCGGTATGCGTCGCCGGCCAGGTTATAAGCCACTCCTATGTTGTCGGTTGCAATGAGCGGACATCGAGCCCCGTCCCGACGCGCGGCCACAATGGCGATGAGGGCCGCTCAAAGCTCTGTGGGGTATATTTGTCGTGCTGGCGTTGGCAGATGTATGGTGAACTTGCATCGTGCTGTTGCGATGCCGGTGGCTTCTGTTGACGCGTCGCGGGCCACCACCGCGTCGATCCTGGGAGGAAGGCGCAGCGGCCGCGCCGCTAAGATGAACGGGGCCATCTGCGCCGCTCAATGAGGTTGGTGTAGTGTGGTGGTCACTAGCGACGTTGACATCCGCAGCGCCCGCAACACGAACGCCAGATAACCTGCCAGACGTTGTCTCCATTCCACTGGTTTATTGGGGGCCGCTTGCAATGCGGCCACCAGCACTTGCTTGATTCCTGGCTGTAACTCCACCCGGGGCTCTTGGCCCAGATGCAGTTCGAAGCCGAGGAATGTGAGGCATTGTGTTGGGCTCCACTCATATTTGAAGTCCTTTACGGCGATGCCCATCGCTTGCAGCAGGCCTGGCACTCGGCGGAGCTAGTGTGCCTGGCCGATGACGAGAAAGTCGTCCAGGTACGGAAGCACACGCACCGGGGCGCAGTATCGTTCTATAGCTGTTGCCAGAGAACGACTCACCGTCTGCATCAACGCCGGCGCCGTGCTGAGGCCCATGGGCTGACGTGTCCATAAAAAAATCTCCGCGATAGGCGACGCGAAGCACTACTCCCAGCCCCGGATGAATGGGCAGCTGGTAGAAGCCATGACGGAGGTCGAATTAATGGCGCACCATGATGGTCGATGCGCCAAAATTTGCAGAGCATCCGCCACAACTGGCAGGCGCATCGTCATCCGCGGTAGGCTGGCGGTGAGCGGACTGAGGTCGTAGAGGACTTGCGCCGTGCCATGGCCCCTCGGGATGGTAAACAGCCCGAACATGGGTCCGTGACGTGTGTCCACCGGACGCAGTATTTTGGCCTCTGTCAAGGCCGTCACCACTCGGTCCATCGCTGGTGATGCCCGGGTGACGTGCCAATGATACCGCTGGTCTCGTGTAATCCGTGTCCGCAATCCCTTGGTCAGCATCTACTGTACTTGAGGCGTGTGCCGCGTGTCTGGTGGCATTGTTGTCAGCTGCGAGAAGTCGGGAGCGCGCACGGGCGCTTGCCGGCTGTCCACCTCCGTCGCGGTATGCAGAAAAGCTAACAAACTCGGCGGCTCATCTTGCGAGGCCGAGACTGATGAATCCCGGTGTGTCCGCGATCGCCTCGGTCGCGCGGTGGCCCGGTTTGTTTCGCTGTCTGAGTCGTCTCCAGTGGCGGGTTCACTGGTCGAGTCTCCGGAAGGGTTCTCGAGGATGTCCCAGGGGGCCGACATGTTGCGCCACCATGTGTGGTCTTTCTCGGCCGCTTCTTCCGAGCCGGTGTCGGGCATGTCGAGGGCCATTAGGGCCTCCGCGGCTGCGGCCACGTCCTCCAGGCCCAAGGAGTCGTCCACTATGTGGTCTATCCAACTGGGGACAGTCTTTGGCCGCGGATCACTCGAGTCCGACAGAGGGCGCCAGATAACGGATAAGAGAGAATCGCCCGACAGATGGCGCCAGCGTCGCGCGTCTCGCTGCTGCTCGTAACAACAGTGTAAGTTGGCCGCCGACCATCGGTCGGCGGGCGCACGGTCGTCAATTGCACTGACCGGATCATCTCCATGTCTGGGAGTGCCGAAATGGGGACTTGCTCGGCTCTTTGCGCGCCCGCCAGGAGCAAGTCCCACACGCCGTCCTCACTTCCGAGGGCGCGAGCGAGCACGTCGTCCTCGTCCTGTAGTGCCCGACCCGGCGTTTCCGCGAGCCCCGCGTCTGGTTCCTGCGGGGGCTCCAGCGGCAGGTGGACGGCGTGGCGCATGTTGTCGCAATACGTCGGATGAAACGTGCAGCTGGAGGCCAGGTTCCTGCTGCAGTTGTGACGGCTTGAGGGCCGCGTCCCAGCCAAACAAGGAGGCTGTCTCGAGACGTTGCTTGTACCAATGGCGATCCTTGTCCGACAGATGGACGTAGTATCTGCCGATGAGAAGCTGATGTCGCTGTATCCGTCAGTTTTGAAATACGGGAGGTATCCACTAAAACACCCAAAAATTATTTTCCGACCGAAAACAAACAACCTGGACACATTTGAAGGACTGGCACACTGTAAAGTAATTCCACCACAAAATCTAGCTATTCCGTGTCTTCCTGCCCGCATTAACAACAAATTGGTGTTTACTTTGTGCAGGACGTGTAGTGAGCAGCACGTAAGAGATGAAGCACCTGTGACTCGTGAAAAAATCAACTGTACTCATACTGATGACCAAAGGGCATTAACCTCCACATGGGTTACACTAGAACTGAAAAAAGCGGTTGAATTGGGGTACACTATCGACACACTTTACGAGATTTGGAATTTCGAAGAATTCTCAGAGCGCACTGCACAACACGAAGGATTATTTTCTGCGTATATTGACCGATTCTTTGCGCTAAAAATTGCCTCTGAAGGATACCCCAGTGAATGCAAGAGCAGTGAGGAAAAGGCACAGTACAAAAATGAGATTGAACAAAAAGAACAAATAACCCTGCCAGATATAAAACGAAATCCTGGTCTTCGTTCAGTGGCAAAATTCATGCTGAATTCCTTGTGGGGAAAAATGGCTCAAAACGCTCGGCAACCCGTCACCGAACTAGTGACAGACCCACAAAGACTTATAGACCTATTAAAAGATTATGCAATCGATGTTTCATTTTGTGAACCAGTGACCGGTAGTGTGATTCGCGTGACGCATAATCACAAAGAGGACATAACCGTTGAGTCAAATTTCAAAACCAATATAATAATAGCTGCCTTTGTCACGGCGCAGGCTCGGATTGTACTGTACAACTTTCTTGCCAAAATCGTAAGCTCTGATTTTATATATACCGACACTGACAGCGTCATATTCCGGCGGAAAAAAGATCACCATCCAATTCAGCCGCACAACAACTTGGGGCAAATGACTAACGAACTAAAAAGCTATCCCTCAGGAACATACATAAATAAAATTGTGTGCTTGAGTGCAAAGAACTATGCTTATGAATTGATATTACCGGATGGGAAAAAAGAAACAGTTATAAAGATCAGAGGAATAACACAAAACTATGCTACATCCAAACTGATGTCACTTGAAAAATTCAAGCAGATGCTAGAAACACCTCATATGAGTATATCTGTTCCGTCGACGAATTTCCGTAAAGACAAACAATTCAACATAAAAACAGTTGAAGGTGAAAAAATAAACAGAATGGTCGCATCGAAAAATAACATGCAGGAAGACTTCTCGACAAGGCCATTTGGATTTGTCGCAAACTGTTGAGATTACTATAATTTTTCGCGAAAAATTATATCGATTTGATTTTTGCTCCTTGTCGTTGTTTTCCTGTGTGCTGAAAAGTTGAAAATTATCTTATTAACACTTCAATAGTGTGCATAAAAATGATTTGTAGACGTACATGACTGGTATGTGACCAAAACTACAAGCACATGTGGGGTCATTTCATGCACAATATTTTAGCTAATGTCGTGCTTGTACTTGCTTGTGCTTGAATTTGTTTGTTTTTTAGTACCGCCGTTGGTGAATACTCATGTTTGGTTTGGTTAAGCGCGATGTTTATTGTGTATGTTTCATGCATTTGTCGTTGTATGTCGCTTGTGTTCTTCGATTGGCGCTATACAAATGCATGATTGCTTGGTTTGTTATGTTTCATTTTTCATTTCATTTGTATTTGGTATAGCGCCCATTCGACACAGGCGCGCATAATATCAGTCAAAGAGCAAAATGTCGATCGGCAAGAATAAACACTCAGATAAGCGAATGACCATCAATATACTAATAAATAAAGAATCTAAGTACATCTAAACAACAACATTTTAAATAAATACAAAATAAACTACTATAAAGAGAAACAAGCAATACAATTCAATATGGCGCAATAAATCACAAACTGGCGCGCGACACAGGAGCATTCACAACACACACACACACAATACCCATTTACAACTCTCATACACGGACACAGGATATGGATAGAGACAAGATGGAGAAGATAAAAAAGAAAAAGAAAAAAGCTGTCATTGAAGAGAAGCAAACGGCGTTAAGGAATGAGTAATAGGATCAAAAGATATTTCAAATAGGAACTTACGCAGGGAAGAGGTAAATGAACGATAGGTTGAAGAGGATGTTATGTGAGGAGGAAGCGAATTGTATATACGAGGACCATAGAAGGAAAATGATTTGGAGGACCAGGAGGATTCATTTATGGCACGAGGACAAGAGAGAGGAACCGGAAGTCGGGAGGAAAGGTAGCTGGAAGGAGATAACAAATCAGATAGGTATGAAGGCTGCAGAGGATCATGTATAAGTTTATAGATTATACAACATACTTTAAAGTGGATTCGTGATTTCATAGGGAGCCAACGGAATTTGAAGAGAAAGGGAGAGGTGTGTCGGCAGAAGGAAGGATATAAAACAAAGCGACAGGATTGGTTAATAACACGCTGGAGGAGAATGAGGGAGGATTTAGGACAATTGAGGTGAAGTGCGCTGCAGTAATCGAGTCGGGAAAATATGAGTGAGTGCACAAGTTTGATAGCAGAAGACTGATCAAGACAAGGCCGGATAGGATATAGAGAGCGAAGTATCAGACGACATGTGCGTGAAGTAGATTGGATGTTAGTTGAGAAGGAAAGGGAGGAATCGAAAATTACACCGATATTCTTGGCAGACAATGAGAGAGGGAAAGGTAGGATGGGAGGGGAAATACGTGGAGGATGGAGAGCAAGGAACTCGGATTTAGAAGGATTCAGGAGGAGACGACGAGAAGAAGACCAGGAGGTGATATCAGACAGAATGTCAGACAGGAGATCTGGATGGGAAAATGGACAGGGGATATAGAACTGTATGTCGTCAGCATAGATGTGAAAGCAAATAGAGCGGCGTCGAAGGATCGGACAGAGTGAGGACATGTACACATTGAACAGGAGTGGACCAAGGATAGATCCTTGGGGAACGCCAGAGGAAAGGGGGAGTGGATTGGAAACAGAGGAGTTGAATTGAACAGAGTAGGTTCGATTTTGTAGGTAGGAGCGGAGTAAAGCAAGGGCAGACTGAGATACACCAAGATGAGAGAGATCATCGATAAGAATGCAGTGGTCAACGAGATCAAACGCTTAGCTCAAGTCAAGTAATACGAGGAGAAGAGATTTGCGATAGGAAAAGGAAGACAGAATACCATGAGTGACTGAGATAAGAACAGATTCAGTGGAGTGATAGGGGCGAAAACCAGACTGGTTAGAATCAAGGGAATTATAAATGAAAGGAGATAGTTGAGATGATATTGCAGACTCAAGGAGCTTGGAGGAGAAACTAAGGAGGGAAATAGGACGAAAGTTGCAGCACAAGGAAGGATCAAGAGTAGGTTTTTTTAGAATAGGGTGGACGAAAGCGTGTTTGTCAGCAAGAAAAGTACCATGTAGAAAAGAGGAGTTTATCAAATGAAGTAAGTAAGGAACTAAGGACTCAATAGACGCAGCAATAACACCAAAATTAATTGGATCAGCAGGAGATGACAAGGGTTTACGTGTGGAGAGGAGACACAAAATATCAGGGAGGTCAAGCTGAGAAAAAGATGGAAATTGACTAGATGAGGTGGTATGGATGGCAGAAATGTGTGTAGGAGGAATAAGAGAGCGAGCGGATTCAACTTTGTTAGTAAAGTAGGAAGATAGTTCGTCAGCAGTGAGAGAGGAAGTAGAGGAAGGAGATCGGAGTCCAGAGAGAGAGTTCAGAGTGTTCCAGAGAGCTTTGGGAGAACGTGAGAGAGACGTAAGACGAGAAGAGTAATAAGCTTGCCTAGCAGATGTTAGAGAAGAAAGGTATGTGGTGCGAGCAGAGCAGAAGGCAGACCAGTCAGTGGAAAGCCGAGAGCGTCTCCATGTTCGCTCGAATGCCCGCTGATGACGTTTGAGACGGTTGAGGCGAGTGTTGAACCAAGGGGAAGGACGAGGCGAGTGAAAAGTCAGGGGAAAAATAGTATTGTTAATAGAAGATAAAGCCGAATAAAGAAGAGGATATATTGCAGAGGGAGGAACCGAGCGAAGCAATTGCAATGGTAGAAGGTTTGCTAGAAGGGTGTGGAAGGTGAAGGGATGAAAATTTTCATATTTCCTGAAATACAGGGGAGCTGGAGTGTGATTAGGTCTATGAATGACCAATGACGTAATGATTAGAGAATGATCAGAGATGGAAGTATCAGGAGGAAGAACAACTACTTCAGAGGGAGGAAGATCAGATGAGAGAACAGGAGAAGGGAAGAGAACTAAATCAAGAGTATGACCAGAATTATGAGTGGGAGAGGAGACTGGAGAGATGAGACCATGAGAACTAAGCAGATGGATGAAATTCGAGGCATAAGAAGACACAGAAGCTCAATCAACCCAAATATTAAAGTCTCCAAGAACAACATACCTACTGGAGAAAGAAGCTTCAATAGCGTCAAGGAGAGGGGAAAATTCAGAGAGAAAGGAAGACGTAGTACGAGGATGGTTATGGCGATAGATGATAAGAATGCAGAATTTATGAGGTGGATCATTAGACGGCAGACAGAGGGTGAGGAACTCGAAAGAGGAAGGAGGAGAAATGGGATCAGGTAAAAGAGACAGGGGAAGAGACTTCAGATGCATGCATCCCACTCCACCTCCAGAGGATTTTGAGTTAGACCGGGCTTTGTGAATGAAACAAAAATCGGAAGGGATATTAGCAAGAAAGGAGGGTAAATCAGTATCAAGCAGCCATGTTTCAACCAAACAAAAAATTGAGAGATGATGAGAAGAAACAAGGTGAGAGAGAAGAGTGAATTTGTGTCGACAGGATCTAATGTTCAGGAAACCGACCAGAAAAGAAATAGACTACATAAGATACAGACTTTCTGAAAATACTCAAGTAAAAACAGACAGACAACAACATCAAAGTGAACCGAACCAGGCACAATTGTCTACTGAAAAATGGATAAATCTTGTTCCGTCGTCGTATAAAAATAATGCACGTTTTCTGTTGGAGCAATTGAGTCAGGTTGTTCGTTGGAACGACAAGGGAGTGGTGTTCATTGGCAATAAGCAAGTGGACGATTCTCATATTGTCGATATACTTAATTTTATTTTGAGACGACGTCAAAATATTAGTAAGCCTAGTGGGTGGAGTGAAATTGAGCCACTTGTAAAATCACTCAACCTACCTAAAGAAATACTGCTCAATTCAACGATTTTTAAATCAACGACAGGACAACTCAACGAGTCCCTCTCTCCAGCTGCAGATCAAAGAATTGTTAAGAAACTAAAATGGAGTACAAGGCTAAATTGAGTCGAATGTACCGAGACATTGAAAGCCATATGCACTAGGAAATATTCGTGCGCTGCCTGCAAACATCGGTGTCCCTGTACGCACAGTGCACAAGTGGTTGAAATCGCAAATAACCGAACAGTTGCATAAACCTGTGCGCAAGATATTCCAGCGAAATTCATACGATGTCGGAGGCTTACATTTCTGCTGGCAGATAGATCTGTGCGACCTGTCACGACTCAAGGGACACAACAAGCAAAACTGCTATTTGCTAGGTGCAGTTGATGTTTTCAGCCGTCAAGCATTCTTTCGCGCAATGACTCGACGATCAGGACCAATGGTAGCCAAGCATATGAAATCAATCTTCGATGCAAACGAACGCAAAATACCGAGACAAATATATTCAGACAAGGGAACAGAGTTCACTGGAAAGGAATTTAAGAAAATCATGAAAGAATACGCCGTACATCACTACACTGTGACTAACGTCATACGGAAGGCATACATTGTTGAACGAATGTTGCGTTCATTGGTGAACTTAATTTATAAGTACATGACCGAATTCAATACGAAAAGATACATTGATGCGCTGCCCCTTCTGGTGGAAATTAACAATAACAGGTACCATAGAAGCATCGGTATGGCTCCCATTGAAGTCACCATGATGAACCAACACTTGATAGCACAAAATAATCCTACGAAAATTCAACCAAAGTATGAAGTCGGTGTGCACGTACGTTTAGCCATTCCAAAAACTGTATTTCAAAAAGGTTACATGCGAACTTTCAGCAGGGAGGTGTTCACTATTGATTCAGTTTATAAGAAACGAAAGGTGCCCATGTATAGAATCCGAGATCGTGAAGGAAATTTGATTACCGGTGCATATTATGAGTCTGAATTACAAGTGATTTGAATCTGTTTTTTCTTTATGTATACACATATAAATGGAGTTTCATTCGTGTTGCTGGTAGTTCGGTGGTTGAGTGTGTTAGAGTAGCATGGAGCATAATACGAGCAATGGATTTTACGCAATCAATCAGTGTTAGTTCGGCAGGTACTTACCCTAATAATATCACAGCAGATTTCAGAGTGCAGCTGCCTAAAGCTTTACCAATGAATGACAGCAGTAGCAATGAAGATTCATGGAAAGTTGCCTTATTTTCAATCATTATTCCGGGCTGTGAGCGTTCTTCATCACAACTTGGGTCTGCCATACAAAATGTTACAGTTTTCTCAGATATTGGGTGTGAACAGACAATGAACACCAAAAAACTACCAATGTTGAGACGATTTCCCGTGCGTACAGGCACACAACTACAGGAAATAACATTCAAACATTTACAATATATACCAGTCACTCGTCATTCTTTGGACACAATACATGTGTGGTTCGAGGATGAAAGTGGACGACGATTCCCGTTCCGTTCAGGTCCAGGCTGTGTGCTGAGTTTACATTTTAAACGTGATATTTCACCTACAAATATGTACATTCACATAGATAGTGGCACAACAGCGACGCCTCTTCATCGGACAAACACACCTTCAGAATTCACAGTGCATCTCCCGTGCACAGTTGATTCGCGGACGGTCAGTCATGTTGGTCTTGTGGACATGCGACTGCCTGACACTTGGCTTCAAGTGCCGCCAGATAAACAACGTGTGATATGCATTGACCAAGAGGACACCGAGTCATCACCAAAAACAATACTTCTCTCTTTTAGATATTATGTTTCTAACGCACATCTTTTGGCTGATTTAAACGGATCTTTTGTTAAACCGTCGCTACTGAGGCTGAGTAGCGACGGGTATGTGACAAACCTAAACTACAAGCTGAAAATGCATAAACATTTAGCTTACGCCTTGGGTTGGATTGTTGATTCAAACACAGATTTCGATAATTATGTGACAATAGCAGCATACAGCACTGCAAGTTTGGAAATGGATGTACATCGACTGGACCCGTCGATCATTTATTTATACATGAAACAAATAAGCGCACACATTGTAGGTGACATTATGGCACCCGTACTCAAGATCATGACTTATCAGTCAACAGAGAGCAGCACCGCCAACTCTCCGTCGACGAATTCTGTTAGGAGTAACATCGTTAGAGAATTTCGACCAATCCAGTATTTCCCGCTGGCTGAAGACTGTTCACGTTTGGATTTTAATAAGGGACAGTACTGGCAATTTGATAGCATTAGACGGCGGTGTTAGCTACTTGACGCTACACTTTATCAAGTCCGAACAATGAATTCTAATCTAGTGTTCAGAGGAAATCTCATGCAGAGAGGGTCAGGTCTCGGCAGTATTTTTCGAGGTCTGGTAAGGGCTGCTGTACCCATGATCAAAACCGTAGTTAAACATCCAACCACACGTAAACTAGCAAAATCTACAGTTAAAGCAGGTGTACGAACACTGCAGAGTGTACTGGACGGTGAATCTATTGACAATGCTTTCAGACAACAAGCTCGTGACACAGGCCAGCACGTGCTGAAACGGTCTATAAAAGCACTGAAGCATTACACTGACAGAACAGAGCAGTCTCGACCTCCGAAACGTAAACGTAGTGGGAGCGTAACGATTGCACGAAAACAGTTGAATAAAAGATCAAAGTCAAAGAGTACACAAAGAATAGCACGAAAGAGACCCAGCAAGCAAGCACGTGTTGATATTTTCTCATAAAGTGTGTGCGATCAGTTGACTATGGCTCAGAACGACCAGTTCATGTGTGAAATAAGTGATATATTTTCAAGACCGGCTCTAGAAACAAGTATCAAGTCGAGCAAGAACCACGTGTACTTTCCTGTTAGCCGTTTGAGTAGTGAGGGACCATTTGAATTTTTCCTGTCTCCATTGGGAGTCTCGTGTAGCAGACCATCAAAAATCAGATTGTACGGTCGGGTACGTGTACTGAAAAAAGACGGATCATCTTTGAGCGAGAACGATAGTGTATCGCCAGTGAATTTATTTCCACATGCACTTTTCAAACAGATCGACTACCAAATCAACGATACCATCATCACCGATGCATCTTCAATGTACGGATATCGATCCTACTTGGAAACTCTTTTATCGTACAATAGCGGTGCGAAGAAAGGTCATCTGAGAGCGGCAATGTGGTGCAAAGATACAGCCGGACATATGAACGCTCTGGACGACACTAACAAAGGCTCAACAGAGCGTCGCAAGTGGATAGCCAACAGTCAACCTTTTGATTTTTGTATGGCTCTTCAACTAGACATTGGACATCAGTGTAGAGTTTTACCAGGAAGTGTATCGGAAAAAATAAAACTGATAAGAAACTCTGATCAGTTTGCAATGATTGCTAATCAAGATGATTATAAAATTGGCATTCTTGACTTGAGATTAATTGTGGAAAAGGTGACGCTCCATGACTCAGTATGGATTGAAGTACAAAAACAGTTGATCAAAAGTCCTGCAGTGTACCCGTTGCCTCGTGTACTGCTGAAAAAATTAACAGTGCCTAAAGGCAATTTGAACGCCACTCTCAACAACATATTCTCATCGCAAATTCCACGACAATTGTTGTTAGGCATTGTGAGCGCCGGAGCTTTCCACGGCACCATCCATTCCAATCCGTGGAATTTCCAACATTACAATGCAACTTGTGTACAGTTTTTCATCAACGGTGAGCCGTTTCCAGCTCAACCATTCAAGCCAAATTTTAAAGAAAAAATGTACATGAATGCCTACTTGAGCTTGTACAACGGCACAGGTCTCGACATTGATAATCAGGACTTGGGTATTACACACAGTGACTATGGTGCAGGGTACACGTTATTCATTGTAGACCTAACGCCGGATATGTGCGGCTCGGATCATCTGCATAAAATGGAGTTTGGTACGTGTCGTTGCGAGGTGACATTCGAAGAAGCTCTGCCTGAAACTGTCAGTGTTATTGTCTACGGTACATTTGAAAACGAAATACGCATTGACATCAAGCAAAGTGTAACATCCGATTTCCATATATGAATTCCAGGCAACTTGAATCAATTTTGGCTAGCACAACGACTTTTTGTGGAGTTTGGCCCTGTGATCGTTTGAGATATTTTCAGTTTCAACATCGAGGGTCAATTATTGTTAATACGCAACCGCGTGGTTTGCCTGGCCAACATTGGATAGTTTTCGCATTCGACGGCAATAATTTAGAGTATTTTGATTCTAGTGGAATTCCTCCGCTCTGGCATCCTTCATTTATGAGATTCATCCAAAGGCACGGCGGTTGGCAAAGATGCAAGTTCAGTGCGCTCCAAGTTCAGTCATCGACCAGCAGTACATGTGGAGTGTTTTGTGTTCTGTTTACTATTTGTTTCGATTTTGGTGTGAAGCTGGAAGAATTTTTGTCACTATTCTCGAGCAACACCTATAGAAACGGGCAATTATTACCGCAAATATGGTCATTATTCTGGACTGCGAAATGTTCCAGTACAAGAAAACACCGGCTATCTTGAAAGAGTTGTGCGCTTTTGATATGACGTCAACCCAGTGCTGGTATACTGTTCTACAGCCGCCTAGAGATATCATACTGGACACGGCTAGCAAAAATCACTTCAATTTTCTTACACAACGTATTCATGGTCTGGAGTTCTCCTACTGTCCGTACCTGACATCTAGCTACGAAGATGTGATCAGAAGATTTAGTCGAATGATTCGACAACTGAAACCTGAGAGAATTTTCGCCAATTTTCGATAAAGCAAGACGATTATCGACATTACTGCAAGTGAGCGTGGAAAACCTTGAGGATCAAATCCCTTCATGCCTGTTCAAAGTGGACTTTGAACGTATTCCATGTCCACACCGTCATTATTCAAACATCGATGTGCTGTTGAACGCTGTCAAATATTTGCCAAATGTTTGTTCTTGGTTACATTGTTGCGACCGAAAATGTTGTGTTTTGATTGAAATATATTTTGTCTTTATTCATCCTTTTTTTAATCATATAAACATTGAAAACGAAAAATAAATGTAATACAATTTATTGTCATAAATCACTTGAACAATGTAGCAAATGTGTAGCAACGTAAATCCAGGTTAAAATCAAACGTGGATGCAAATATATCAACGCAGATATTGCACGGTAATCGCACACTAAACACTTCTCTTGAAAACAGGCTCTCCTTGTGTGTAAACGATACGGAGCGCTTCCGTATTCTTCATCTCCATCTCTTCGTATCGTTCGGTAGCAACGAGAAACTGTTTTCTTGCTTCATATTTCCCGAGCAGAATGGTAGTCAAAGTGTTGAGTCGATTGGAGACTTGTTTAGGAATTCGATAGACCACAGTCTCGTCGATTTTCGAGAGCACCACCATCTCAACACGAATGTCTAGTGCTGTCATGATTCTTGACACCACATCCATTCGCATCTTACGATTGTTGATTGTGTCGAGCACCACATGAACTCGACGGTCGTGGCAGAAGATTTTCACACTCGATCTTCGTATTTTCCAATAAGGGTCGTAGTATTTGATGATGATGTTCGCATATATTACACCCAGCTGGAGCAGGAGGTGCAATGCGCTATAGCCACATTCAAAAATGAATCACTGGTGTATCAGCCGGTTCCATTGCTGGCGATTAGTAGCCGTTGCAGCTGCACTACTAAGCGTCAGACCGAGTCGCTGCAGGTCTTCCTCCATCTGCTGCCGGTAAGTGTAACGCAGGGCACCGCCTCGACGTCGTGGCTCGGTAGGCGGACTGGACAACACGACAGCCAGCGGCACATCAGGCCGGCACATCACTTGTCCCAGTAGTGTCAGTCTCCTCGTGCGCAGAGTACGAGACACCTGCACCGTGCCAGTCTGAGCGTAGAGGCTGCTGCTGGTAACAATTGTTGGGTAGCGGATACCAGCGCAATACCGTAGGAGAGCACGATGTCCCGCATCGACTTCCTCACTCAGCGTCTCTGTCAATGCCCACGTTTCGCCACCATAAATCAGTGTGGACTGCACACAGGCAGCGAACAGACGAATTTTGGCCTGTATTGATGCGTTTGAAGTCCAAACACTGGAAAGTCTGCGGGCGGCCAGCCAGGCCAGCTGTCGGCGTCGACGGTACGCCGCTCGGCTATTCGACATTTCACTACCGAGATAGGAAAAGTCAGCGGTGAGTTTTAGCAGAGCACCCGATTTCGTCTTGATGGTGGCTGTGTCTTCACTGCCTACCGCCATGTATTCACATTTGGCTTCATTTAAATGCAGCCCGACCGTTGATGCAACGTCCTCGAACCGGTCCAGCTGACTCTGCGCGTCTGCTGCATTGTCGGCAACAATGGCGATATCATCAGCATATGCCAGAGCGCAGAGTCTAACTGCAGGATATCGTGATGACAGTCGGCGGCGCACTGTGTAGGCACTACTGTCCAGCAGACTGCGTCGCATTACGTAGTCCATGACTATGATGAATAAATATGGCGCCAGAGTATCGCCCTGCAAAACGCCAGTGCTTGTGTCGAATGGCTTCGTCAGACCGCAGGGTGTCCGCACACGAGCGGTGACCGCAGTCGAGCACCACATGAACTCGACGGTCGTGGCAGAAGATTTTCACACTCGATCTTCGTATTTTCCAATAAGGGTCGTAGTATTTAGCGTAGTCCATAAACGTTTCCAGTTGTTTTTCCATTCGTTTCAGATCTCTCCGAATATTTTCCAATACACCTGATCCAATAATGATCCAGAATCTGTGGTCCAAGCGAGAATCTTTGACCTTGGGCCACTGCTGGGCTTCGACAAAGTCACAATTATAACAAATCAGAGGCATTATGCGGGTCTCTTGCGGAGATGGCCTCATGCCAACAATTCTCTTGCGTGGGTCTTGCACACTATCTTGGGTAGCAGCTTCCAAACTCTCAAGCAAATCCATGGTCAGCACACGCTTGACGCACAAAGACCTCACTTTAGGACACTGGCAACACGAATGAACATGATCGAGGTGCACGTCACCAAAACATGAACCCGATTGCATCAGACTGTAGAGGGCAGTGTCGGAGCTTAAGAGCAATGTGCGTAGTTTCAATGTATGATCTTGTGGGAGACATGTGACAAAATGGCGAAAAAATATAATTTGAGGCAAAAATGGCGCAGAGAAAAACACAATTTGAGGCAAATATGGTGTGTAATTCCGAGACAAATATGGCGCGGAAAATAAATTGACAAAAAAATATTACACAGCGCCATCTATAATCCATAGTCCATATAATCCATCTATAATCTATAGTCCACACGCTTTTGTTAGCAGCGCCATCTATATAAATAATTTTTCTTAGGAAGTAATAAATTTTAAGTAAAAATTATGCCGTGTATGTGGCGCCATCTATAATTAACAACTGTTGGTAGGTAGCGCCATCTATATTGGCTAGGTTAGGTTAGGTGAGCTTTAGTTACTTTTTTCGCCGCTAAGTGTCGCTGGCGTACATGGTTATCTACTGCCTGTCAGAGGATGAAATAGAAGAAAGCGCCGGATTTTTCAGACGTAGAGAGCTCATGAACGCTTCAGAAGACACATCGGCTGGTACGTTTGCTATCGTGATCTTCGGCTTGAGCGGAATGCGAGACGGGACCCTGACCTCTACATCCGGGCACTTAGACTTCAATGATTCCGCAACATTCTTCGCTGCAGCGGACGAATTACATTTGAGCACTAGACCACCGTCAGCCGAGGCTCGAGATCCAGAAACAGGAACCGACTCAAGGGCCGGAGCTATTGTTTTGGTCTCAACCGGCGCGTCAACCGTTCGATTTGACAAATACCGCATACGATAATCTTGTTTGCGGCTTTGGTGTTGGCGGGACAGCGTCAGCATTATCAACTTTACCCGAAACTGAGACAGGAAGTTCAACTTTTCGGATATAATTTTCAAGACATGTCACTTTCTCCGCAAGTGAGATAGCAAAGCGACACTACCCAGACACTGAGCGCACATCCAATTGGGTTTTCGAATTTGATCGACTTTGATGCCAGATATGTGCGCACATTTCAGATGCGACCACGCGGAACACAAACAGCAGCCAATCCATTTGACAGCAGACTCAACAAGAACAGCATTCTACCAGAGTGTCCGTAGACATGTTAAAAAAGTCAGCAATAAACAATTCTTAATTAAGATTTAGAGAACACCAGAATAACCAGAACACTCAGAATACTCACCCGGCGACCAGAAACATACAGCTCAGAGGCTAATTCAAAGCCCGCTAAACAACCACACGCCACGATTGCCGCCAGGTATTTCACAATGATCGCATGAATAGAACAAAATTGGCAATCAGTGCAACAATGAGAACATGGGAAACATCACATTGCGTGAATCATTAATGGTCGCGAATCAAGGAACGCGCGAACCACGGTCCCATACAAATCCTATACGAACAGCGTGACGTGCCACGTGTAATTGTGCCTCGCACCACCTGGCGGTACCTGCCAGAAACGCAGTTTTCTTTGCAGCCATGTGTATGTTTGTGTGTCGTGTTGTGTTTGTCCGTCATTGTGCGTGTTTGACCTTGTGTGTATGTTTGTCTGTACTTGTCTTGCTCGTCTCTTGTTATATGCATTATAGTCGGTCCAAAGAACTCACGTTGTTAACGTGTGTAATTATGTGGCTACCTAACTGCCACAAGCGTACAAGCAAAGCAACAATTCAACAACATCAAACGTCGCACGAGGCACTGAACCGCATAGGGTGGCTCCATTTAACTGTCGATAGGCGACAGTTACAGACAGTAATAGTGATGTCTTTTGTACAATATAAATTGTGATGTAGACAATACCTGTTGTATCATGACAATAATGTATGGCTGCGAAACGTATCCGTGGGAGCTGCAGAAGATGCTGCACTCTCCTCATCAGCAAGCCAAGACTCAACAATACAAAAACAAATCTACGCCATCAGTAAGGATATCATGAACCAGCGATAATTTCTTCTTTACTGACCGCATGTTCCAAAAGACACAAGATGTTTGTGCTCTTTCAGCACACAAATTTGACTGTAGTCAATCCACTTTTTTTGTCGACTGCCGAGGTTAATGCCAGCGACTGTAGAAACAGCCCCTCGGACAGATATCTGGCTGCAGAACTGCTACCCGGTCTGTGCACTGTTACGATTTCTTAAATATAGTATAGGAGTCGTGCCTCGTCTTCAGTTTCTGTACGGACATTCTCCACGCATAAGCACAGTTCGGACACTCGTAATTAAACGTAGCAACTCTCACAACCAATCAGCGTCGATCTAATCAAGTGTTTGTCGGCGCGGGACATGTTCACGTTACAAATACGCACAACCGTATTGGCAAAATCTCTCTCAAACACAAGTACACTGACACACTCACGCACAATCTTTCGCTCTCTCTATCTAACCATACCCAATCACACATCAGTTGCGTAAAAAAACTATATTAAGAGCAGACAATTTAAACCACAAAAAAACGCGAACCGAAAAACCTGAAAAAATCAAACACAACCAACGACAACCTATCGTTCCTCCGGCTTTAGCAGCTTCCTTCCCTGGCTTGCCCTCGATCACCAGCAAATCTCCAGGTGCTCGGCGACTAGTCAAAGCATCAGTACAGGCGGACGACCAGCACCATGCATGAACACTGAAACATGAACATGCATCGACCAGCACCGTGCATGAACACTTCACCAAACGCAAACATACACACACACACATTTGCCGCAGTTTGGCGTCGGCAGGAATCGCTGCGGTGCTGGGGCCACGAGGCCTGGACCGCGGCGACGACCGCCGACCTGACAGAATTACTGTGTTCCTAGTGATGCACGGAAAGTCGCTGTTCTGGGACGTGACCTGCGTCGACAAGTTCTGCAGCACACATCTGCTGGACGGCGCAGTCACTCCCGGGGCAGCAGCGCAGGCAGCAGAGGACCGAAAGAGGCGGCGCTACGCCCAACTGTGTCAGCGGTACGATTTCGTGCCGCCATCTATCGAGACCACCGGCGTGATGGGGGAATCCCTGGACGACTTCATCAAGCTCATGGGCGGTAGAATATTTGAGCGTTCGGGGGAGCCGCGAGAGACGGCCTGGCTTCGGCAGCGAATACGCCTGGCCGTCATTCGTGGCAACGCTGCCTCCATTTCATTGTAGTGTTGTTAATATGTGTACACGTTTGTAAATATATTTGTTTGTGTAAAAAAACAACAAAAAAACACACACAGCGACACACTACACACACTCTCTCACACGACATACACAATTCAACCATACACTATCACAGACACAATAACGCGTTGACACACTCAGACACAATATCTCACTGTACTCTATCACACTACAGTTTCCCACCAGAGCCGATCCTCACACACCGATCACGTAACATAACACATAAGCCAACACACGCATATTTTTAGACGCTCTCACACTTACATACACGCATATCTCGCAACCAATCAGCAGCGAGCTGGTCGCGTGCTCGCCGCCTCGGACATTTGCACGTTACAAACGTTCACACATTCACCGTGCACAATCACACACGAGTGCCAAGCTTTTGCATGCTCTTTCTCATATTCTAACTGTGTACCATTATTTATCCTGTACGTTTCTCGCCTCCTACATGCCGATAATGTGTTCAAAGTAGTCAATACATTCATGCATACAAACAAAAGTGTTTTGGTCAAGAATGTTTGGTTTGGGAACGCAATCCTTTTTATATTGGCTTTACGCAGTGTCTCCTAACATGTTTGCCATTACCACTTGAAGGTCCTGTATAGTCGCCGCGTACCAATTGGTTGCAGAGAAACTCAGTTAGATCAAATATCACTATATTTACATGATTGTAATGATGAGATTAACGGTGGGCCCATCGTGGATAGTTGCTCAAGAACATGTAGCCATTAGCTACAGAAAAACCAACATTCACAAAACTATTACGCGCATATATTAAGTCCGACACCAAAGCGTGATCAAGGAACAACCCAAACTGTCTGTGTGTAAGCGGCGTCTCTACTTACTACTAGGTCATTGCTGACGTGGACCAATCAGGTGCCACGCCAGCGACAGGTCAGACGTGGACCAATCATAAAGCCGAGGATGGCCCACATAGCACAAGAACATATTTAAATACGACACTAACATTAAATAGTGCAAAAGTAAACTAATACTAATTACAATAAATATATAATATAACATTACACCAATTTATACTAAAACAACGCACAGTACTCAAAACACAAAACATAAAAATGGACAGCGCAATTGTCGCATAACGCTTATATGCGTCGCAACCACTCCAAATGAAACAACGTCACCACACGACTCCCTCCCCCAGAAGCGGAGCTACCAGCAAAAAACAGGATACAAATCTAGAACGGAACGAAAAGAGAAAACGGTGAACGACAACAATGATGATGTGATGGTGGACGCGGTTCGACGGAACATTTCAATCCAGGATACGGAAGAAACATGGACGAAGTTGTGAATAGTCACAAGACGAACATGTAAACGATCCTGGAAAAAATATATACTTGAGAAAAAAACTACAACGAACGATAAGTCGAATGCAACTACCGACACGAGGAATCCCGGAACTAGAATTCTCGGGCAACAATACACTGAACAAAGAGTAGAACCTTGAAACACACAACAACACATGAAGTTCCGTACAAAAACTGAACGTAAGACCAGCTGGTATCAACACATGAAATAAGCACACAAGTCCGTACAACTATGATCCGTACGTACACCAGCCAGGAAATGTCATGTACGCAGACAAAAATAACATAAGACAAGTTCACTATATACTCGCAAAAACAGGTAAAATGTAACAAATGCAAACACGTTAGTACGCACACAACAGTTGTACGCATACAATGATGTGCACACACACGCGTAAACCAACGTATGCGTACACATCTATAAATAAGAGATATACATACGCACAGTCATAAATAAACATGCCTCTCCGTGTGCATGTGGGCGTAACATGGGCATACAAAATGAACACCTAACAACAAACGTATACAAACATCTCAACAACAATAGAATCAAAAATAGAAAAACTGTGGTTCTCGCCGAGAACGAACAGTTCGACCCCTGCGCGTCTTCACGCGAGTATCGTGATGCCTGCTCGGTTCTTCTGACTGAGGTGAGACGTCAGCCGGCGCTTGAGTCTTGGGCGTGGCGTCAGCAGTGTCAGCGTGATGTGTTACATCATTGGTTCCCAACCTGGGGTTAATTTAGCGTTTGTTCGGGGGTAATGTAGGGGTGACAGGAAAATGCTAAGAATTCTGAAATTCAAGAAAACATTGCGGTACCTTGTATTGGGATTAATGTTAACTTAGCATATTATGTTTATTGTTTGCATTGTGTGGATATTGTATTGCTCATAGGGCGTGTTATATATAGTTGTGTGTGCACGCGTGCGTGTGTGAATGCTTACAGTAACATGTACAATAACAAAGGGGTAACATGCTTAATATGGGATGCTAAATTGGGTAACGAGCTGAAAAAGGTTAGGAACCACTGTGCTACATGGTGTGACCTTACCGGTAGGACGGCCGGCTTCAGCGGGGCGACAGAGACGGTCTCGGTCGACCCTGATGGCAGCTCGACAGTAAACACTGGCGGGCCACGATGCACCACACGATATGGCCCGCTGTATGGAGCCTCCAGCGAATGCCGCACCAGGTCCACACGGATCCACACGTGCGAACAGTGCTGCAGTTGGGATGGAACGTACTCCTGCGATTGTCCATGCCTTGTACCGGCAGACATTGATCGGAAATCCATCTCCGACATCCTTATCGCCAGCTCTCGAACAAAACCACGCTGGTTGTCTGCAGAGTCGGCGTCGTCGAGAGCGATTCGCGGGCACATCCACTCAGTGCCGGTCACCGCACTGAAGGGAGACAAACCATGGCACGACGGAAGCATCCTCATGCCCATGAGTACGATTGGGAGTGCATCGAGCCATTCTTGACGTCGCGTTCCGATAGATGCCTTGAGCACCCGATGTCGGCGCTCGATAAAACCATTGCTCTGTGGATGGTAAGCCGTCGTGCGCAATCTGTGAAAGCCGATGGTATTGTAGAGCTCTCTGAAGAGGTCAGACTCAAATTGCGGACCGCGGTCGGTTACGACAAAAAGCGGTACGCCGAAACGCGAGACCCACGAATTAACGAAAGCCCTTGCAATCGTTTCTGCGGTGCAGTCAACCAGCGGTACGGCCTCGACCCAGCGTGTAGCGCGGTCAACACACGTCAACAGATAGCGGAAAGCGTTGGAAAACGGGTGGCCGCGCATAACCTGCGGAGGCAGCGGGCCCACGATGTCGATGTGAACGGTTTCAAACCGTCCGCCCGACGCGACAAATGGCGTTGGGGGTGGTTTGGTATGTCGGTGAATTTTACTTTCCTGACAAGCAAGACACTCGGTCAACCAGCACTGCACATCTCGCACTAACGACGGCCAGAAATAGCGGGATTTCACGAGTGTCACACTGGTTCTTTTGCCAGGGTTAGCCGTGTTGTGCAGGCTGGTGAAAATGGCGCGTCTGTGAGACAGTGGCACATACGGACGCGGGTGGCCCTGTGACGTCTCGCAGTACAACATGTGGTCGCCGCTCACGGGAAAAGGCTTCAGAGAGTGCTGAGCGACACACATGTCCGGATCAGCGGCCTGTGAAGCCGCCAGAGCCGGCAGATCCCACGCGTCTACGGCGATACTGCACGCTGCGCGCGATAGGCAGTCCGCGACGACATTATCTGCGCCCCTGATAAAGTGCAGGTCGGCCACGTATTCAGTGAGCACCGCGACATGGCGCTGCTGGCGATCCAGCTTGGCGGGGCGACGACTGTAAAAAGCACCGACCAAAGGTTTGTGGTCGGTGAACAAGATGGTACGGCCGCCTTGTATCGTGTGCTTAAAGTGCATAACGGCCATGTATGCTGCCAGCAGCTCGTGGTCGAAAGCAGCGTACTGCTGCTGTGCGTGCGATAATTTCTCAGAAAAGAAACCAATCACGTGAGGCGTACCATCCACTACCTGGTGCAGAGCGGCGCCAGCAGCGTGCGCGGAACAATCTGTGACCAGGTGGTAGTCGGACGCAGTCGGATGGTGAGCTGCCAACAAACATGCGGTTGCCAGAGCTTGTTTCACTGCGTCGAATGCAGCTTCTCCTTCCTCGGACCACACAACCGCAGCATTCTTCCGGCATTTTCGTAACATTTCCGACAAAGGGTGTGATATCTGAAAAGTGCGGGACCATACGGCGATAAAACCCGGCCATGCCTAGAAATCTACGCAATCCCGCAGTGTCCTTTGGTAGAGGAAATGCCTGATTGGCCTCATTTCTGTGCTTCGGCGGGCCGATGCCCTCACTACTGATGGTGTGCCCGAGGAAATCTATCGACGTCTTGAAAAATTCGCGTTTGTTGGCGGCGATACGAAGTTTGTGCGAACTGAGGACGCGGAAAACATCGGTGAGATCAGAAACATGTCGATTTTCAGACTCGGAAAAAATTATGATATCATCAAGATATACAAAAACACAGGATAAGTGGCGAAAGATGGAGTCCATGAACCTTTGGAATGTGGCTCCACTGTTACGCAAACCAAGAGGCATAAACAGGTACTCAGAGAGCCCAAACGGTGTTGTGATCGCCGTTTTTCAATGTCGCTTGGTGCCATCGGAATATTATAAAAGGCGCGCACCAGATCAAGCTTACTGAAAACCGTCTTGGCGTGTATGTGCGACGCCACCGCATTTATATGCGGCAGCGGGAAGCGGTCGGGGACTGTGATGCTGTTGAGAGCGCGATAGTCACCCGTCACACGCCACTCGCCCGGGCTTCGTTTCGGAACAAGATGGAGCGGTGAAGCCCACGGAGACTTCGACGGACGCACTATACCTTGTTCAAGCAGCTGGTCGAAGACTTGACGCGCTGCCGCTTCTCGCTGCGGGTTGAGGCGGCGTGGCGAAGCGAACGTTGGTGCAGAGCTGCCCGTATCGATGGTGTGCGAAACAGCTGATGTATTTGCTGTCGGTGGATGCTGAGACGGCGAGATGAGACACGGAAATTTCGACAGCAGCATCTACACACTCGGAGGAACATCAGCTACATCGTTGACAACAACACCGCACGTGTCACAGAAAAAACTGAGCATTGAACAGATAAATCTGTGCTCGAATCGCGAATGCTGCGCCGACGACAATCCACGATCAAGTCGAAATGGGCCAAAAAATCCTGGCCGAGGAGAGCTTGCGTGACGTCAGCGACGATAAAAGTCCAGTACAACTGACGACGGAGACAGCGTAGACCAACCTTCAAACGAACCTCGCCTTGTATTGGTTGCCCACCTGCCGACCTGATGCTCACCTCGCTCGGTTCAACTGTAGCTGGTGACACGATTGTCGGGGGTATTACTGATACCGCCGCGCCCGTGTCCACGATGAACATATACGGCTTCTCATTTATGACGGCTGTGACTTGCAAGAGCGGCAGGCGAGTATTCACAGAGTTACACGCCTGCCTCACTAGTTTTCCGTCGGCTGACGAGCAGGTGAGGCAGTACGCGAGGACGGCTGCATTCGGACGTCACGGTTCTTCTTGGGCCAGCGGCACCAAGGCTTGCACGTATGAGCTTTGGGTACGTAAAACAGGTGTGCTCTGCATACCTGCGGCTTCTGTCCGACGAAGTACGGCTGGAGACCTAGACCGGTGTTCGGCGATGTGGCAGGACTGCTGTTGAACGCATCGCGCACGCCAGCCGATGCGGAAACCCTAGCGGGCGCCGCCACACACAGTACAGTTGGTGTCGTTATGTCAAACGATGTTGACGCCAGCAGCGGAACCAGTTCATCTGCCAATTTGGCCGATCCCGTCAAGGACAATTCCTTGTGCGAAGCCAGAGCCGATCCGATAGCTGATGGGGGGGCCTGTACAAACTTGTGTCGAGCAAGGTCATCCGATACCCCCACCTTGCGAGCGGTTGTTTGTAGCTCAGCCATATAAATTGATGGTTTTCCGGTCAGCGGCTGCTTCGATATGAGCTCTTCAAACAACTCCGGTCTGGAGCGTTCATACAGCTGAGTGACTTCTTCTCTGATGGTACTGTAGCTGCGCGTATTCAGATGTGGTGCCACACGAATTTGTTGTATGCAGAGCACAGGATCGGGTTGCTGAGTTGCCTCAGGCTAGTCAAGTACGTAATGAGTAAACTCACATTTCGCTTGGTTTGTCATTTCTTTTTTGTTATTTGTGTTTATGGGGTGCAATGGCCTCTGGGACCATACGGCACGCCCCAGTCTATTTATAGCCCAAACACCCTAAAATAATGGACATGAGGAATGGAATGATGAAATAAATACGAGTGATAATGAACAAAATGAATGTGAAAGTCAAGAAATAAAATTCAATAAATAATTCTAAAAGGCAAAAGCCGTAAAAACTCAAAAATACGGCCCTCAATGACCGCCGATTGCTTCTGTCCGATAACATCGTGAATAGTCCGAACGGATCCAAGAAAACGTTGACGCGCCTTTGAGAATGATGGGCATTCCACCAGGATGTGCTGCACTGAGAGACGTGCATTACATGCGCTGCACGTGGGTTCAGGTTGTCCGAGTAGAAGATGGCGATGCGTATCGTACGTGTGACCCACACGCAGACGACAGAGCGCCACTTCCTCGGACCTCTTCCGGCGACAAGAGCACATCCAATGTCCGATTTCGGGCTTCACAGCTTTTAATTTGTTAGAACCACATTCGAACCAGGAGAGCTGCCAGCGAGAACGGATAAAACGATGTATAATAGGATAAAAGTCCGAATACGGAATGGGAAAGTTAAAATAAAATTAATAAAAGTCTCGTTCAGCACCTCTTTTTGCGGCTCTGTCAGCTCGCTCGTTGCCCAAAATACCAATATGGGCCGGAATCCAGCAGAACTTTACACGCTTGCCCTGGTGGTGGATGATGTCAAGAGAGATAAAAATCCTCTGTATAAGAGGATGTAAGGAGAAAGACGATAATGAAGTTAAAGCACTAAGGGAGTCAGATAAAACTAAAAACAATGAAAAAGAAGATGAGCGAATAAAAACCAGGACCAGCAGGATAGCGTGAAGTTCAGCCGTGTAAATGGAGGCGCTCGGTGGCAGCGTGCTCGAGCGGACGTACCTCCACTTACAAACGCACAACCCACACCACTGGCCGACTTAGATCCATCAGTGTACACGGCAGTATACCGTCCGTAAGAATTAATTCGCTCCAGTGTGTTTGAGCGAAGCACACTGGGCACTGTACGGTGTTTCGGCAGAGCTGCTAGCGAGACGTCAACCTCGGGTGTGACCAATTCCCAGGGTGACTCCACCGTGTATTGTTGTCTGAGGACGTCGTTAGCACACATCCCGCATGACTCCAGCAGTGCCTTCATTTTGCTGCAAAACAGCACAGAACACTGAGGTGCTGGAAGGTGCTGCTGCTCAGGCACATGCTGGGAAAATACCACGTCATACGCGGGGTTTTCATAGGTGCTTGCCAACTTGCAAGAATAACGCATGCCCAGCTCTTGACGACGGAGCGCCAGCGGAGCCTCATCAGCTTCAACAAGGAGGCTGACGATTGGCGACGTGCGAACGCGCCGGTGGCAATGCGTATCCCTGCGTGGTGTACGACATTCAAACGGCTTTTTGCTGACTCCGAAGCCAGATCATATACGATGCTTGCGTAATCGAGACGCGACCTGACTAACGAGCGGTACAGAAGGAGAAGGGACTGTCGATCTGCTCCATACCGCATGCGGGAAACAGTCTTCAGCACATTCAGTGCCTTTAGACATGTGGTTCTCAGCTGTGAAATATGGTCGGTGTAGGTCAAGCGCGAGTCCAACGTGACCCCTAAAAACCGAACCGTGCGTTGGAATGAGACAGCACTGCCGTACAATTCCACTTCCATGTCAGGGCAGGCACCTCGACGGCGGCAGAAGTGTACACCGACCGTTTTGGACGTCGAGAAGCGGAAGCCGTTACGCGTTCCCCAAGTCTCTATTTTATTCACCGCCAGCTGCAGTTGACGCTGGACAGCAACAGTGCTGCGGGAAGAACACCATACGGCAAAATCGTCCACAAATAGAGACCTACCAATCGAGGGAGGCAAATGATTGTCAATGTCGTTGATCATTATGGCAAAAAGGCCACGCTGAGCACACTACCCTGTGGAACGCCTTCTGCCTGATCGAACGGACGAGACAAGGAGTTCCCCACACGCACACAGAATGTGCGGTGCAAAAGGAAATTGTGTATGAAACTCCCCATGTTGCCTCTGACACCACAGCGATGAAGTTTGCGAAGAATAGCATGTCGCCATGTGGTGTCATATGCCTTCTCGATCTCAAAGAATATCGCCCCGACGTGGTGACCTCGCACGAAACTTTCACGTACGCGAGAGTCAATGGTCACCAAGTGGTCTAACGTTGAGCGACCTTGGCGAAATCCGCACTGAGCATCATTGAACAGCCGACCGCGTTCCAGAAGCCATACCAGCCGTCTGCAAACCATTTTCTCAAACAGTTTGCAGAGACTGGAGGTCAGCGATATCGGGCGATAGTCAGACGGGTGATCGCCCGATTTACCCTGTTTTGTGATGGGTATCACGATTGCCCGTCGCCAGGAGGCTGGAAACTGTCCACCATTCCACAGATCATTGAAAACCTGCAGCAAAGTGGACAGCACTGCGGGCGACAGACGTTTCAGCATGAGGTTGTGAACCTCATCAGGGCCTTCAGCCACATCGCGAAGCGATCGCAAGGCTGTTCTCAGTTAAGATGCTGAAAAATCGCTGTTAATTGGCAGCTGACAGTTGGTGGAGAAATCAACGGGTGATCTCTCGCACTGCTGTTTGATCGCCGCAAAATCAGGGTCGTCTACGTTTGCACGACAGCGCTCCGCTAAATATCGGCCAATTTCGTCAGCAACATGCTCCGGATTTATCACGTCCACGCCACTGATCTTCAGAGAAGGCAGTGGAGTGGGACGGTACTTCCCAGAGATGCGCTTTATACGGTCCCATATGGTGGATATAGGACAATGCCGATTAATGCTGGACACATAGGACACCCACGAGGCCGGCTTCGCCTCGCGAAAGGTTCAACGAGCCTGTGCGCGAGCGTGGCGAAACCAAAGCATGTTTGCCACCGTGCTGTTGCGCCGGAAGCGACCCCAGCAACGACGTCGCTCTCGCAACGCCGCAGAACACGCGTCTGTCCACCAAAGGACAGGACGCCGCCGGGGACGCGATGCCGTACGCGGAATGCTCTGTTTGGCACAGGTGACAATAGCCTCAGTAAAATCTTCGACGCTGGGTCGAAGTTAGGGTTGCCCATGGCTTCCAGTGTCAAGCAATCATAGCGGACCCAATCAGCTCGTTTGAAATTCCATCTCGGTGGTCGTATTCCCAACCTAGGTATCTCATTGAGACAGATCCATATAGGGAAGTGGTCACTCCCATACAGACTATTCTCAACGGTCCAGCTCGTGGATGCCTGCAGACTGGGACTACACAGACTGAGGTCCAGAGCGGACATGCTTCCCGATGGCATGGTGCAATGCGTATATGTGCCTGTGTTTAAAATACCTATGTCTAAAACAGTTAAAATATCCTCCATAATAAAACCACGGCTACAATATGCATCACAACCCCAAAAAGGGCTGTGAGCATTAAAATCGCCTAACACATAAAAAGGGGGTGGAAGTGAACTGATTAAAAACTCGACGTCAGCCCTTGGGAACGGGCGACCAGGCGGCAGGTACAATGAGCACACATTCACCTCCCTACCACCCAGCCAGCACCGAACCGCAACCACCTGCAAATCTGACTGAATATGCAGGCGGCGACAGGGTACACTGGTGCGAACAGCCAGTATAGCCCCGCCGTGGGCTATAGTCGAGCTGGGATTATCGTATCTAAAAACATTAAAATCCTGAATACTAAAATACGGAGAATTTAAAAGCTTAGTCTCCTGTATTGCTAAAATCGATGATTGTCGGGAGTGTAAAGTATGCAGTAAATCATTAAAATTCGGTCTAATACCTCTAATATTCCATTGTAAAATAGACATAAAAATAAATATAATAGAATAAAATACAAATAAATACTCCCGTTAAAAAGTCACATATACACTAACAACCTGGTAGCACAGGTACCTAATCGCATCGCTTGGCCGATCGTCCTCTCTCCGCGTCAGGTGGGGACCCACGTGGAGAGGCCGAGAGCTTCCGCTTAGAGGAACTCTCCACCTCCATGGCAGTGGTGGGAGTCGCTCCGTCGTGTGCGGAAGGCGGTGCGCTAGCAACCGCCGAGCGCGGAGATGCAGGGACCGCGCTCGCTTTGTGACCGGGAGATGCTCGCCGGTCACTCCTCGGCGAGGCTGACTTGACCGAACGGCGGATCTTATGCTGAACCACCGTGCAGTCTCCGGACTTCCGCCTGTTCGGAGACGACCGCTCTGCTGGCTTGGAAGCCTGCTGAGCGGCCGGTTTCTTGCCGCCCTGACTAACCGGCATCGCTGCGGATTTGCCAGCGCGGTCCATCGGCCGGTTGACCGGCCGATCGGCGACCCGCTGAGGTCGCCGCTCAGCAGCCTTTTCAAGCTGCTGAGCGGCTGGTGTTGGTTCATTCTCAAGTTTGTCAGCCTCAGGTTCAACCAGCTTCAAGCCCATTCGTCCCGCCAGCTTCAAGAAGTCTCCAACAGTAAGCTTCTCCAGAAAAGAGTCGACAGACTGTGGAGGCTGAGCCGACTTCGTGACTACGCCGACATAGGACGGGCCTGATGGATGCGAGCTGCGATATACAACACGCGCCTCGCCGAAACTGCAGCGCTGGGCAGCGCGAATGGCAAGAATCTCCTTTTCTTTGAGCCATTCCGGGCAGTCACGCGACGAGGACGCATGACCGCTGCTCCTGCAATTGACGCAGAAATACTCATTATCGCAATCAGCAGCGGTGTGCCGTTCGGATGAGCAGCGTCCGCAGATCTCAGCACGGTTGCAGCGGGAGCTCGTATGCCCGAAACGTTGGCACCTGTAACATCGCATTGGGTTGGGTACGTATGGGCGGACACGGATACGCTGACGGATGTCACCGATCTTGATGTCATCCGGCAGAACAGCTCCGTCAAACGTGAGGAAGAAAGAGTGCGTTGGCACCTCGCTACCCTCACGCCGTCGGACGATGCGCTCCACACGGATGACAATCTGGGATGACAAACCGTCGCAAATTTCATCGTTATCAACACCCTATAGCGCACGACAGAAAAGAACACCTCTGTCGTGGTTCAATGTCGAGTGCGCACACACCGTGATGGGGGTGCTCACCCAACGCTTGTTTTCGCCCGTACCCACGCGATACCGGAAAGCGGTTGCCTTTATCGCGCGGGCTGCTGCCGTCTCAGTGCCGTATTTCACCATCAACGAACCATCTCTCTGCCGGCTGGCATCGAGAGGCACGTCTCCGATGTTCCTGAATCCATCCAGACGACGGAACGGGTTCAAGGATGACAGCTTCGTCTTCTCATCGGTGCTTGCAAACACCAACACCATCGGAGTGGGAACAACACGAGTGTCGTCCTGGTCGTTTCTCAGAGTACGGCCACCTTTCGGCGGCCGTGGCCGATCGCCCGATGGACGACCAGCAGTTGGGGTGGTTGTAGGTTTTGAAGCCATTAATTTTTTGTTTGTCTCTGCGCGCACGACCACCCACCTCTGCACGGGGCCCTACTGGGGGGACGGGCAGAGCCAGCGTGGGATGCCACGCCAGTGGTGGTGCGCGCTGTACGGGCACCGAATACCCCTGAGCTCGCTGCGAGCTCCGCGCGGTACGAGTCCGCGGGAGCTACAGCGCCGGGCCCGGACCAGTGACCCCCACCGGTCCATCTGGACCCGGCAGCTGCATCCCCACTGCAAACGGCGGACACTGCACCGGGCGGGACCCCCCTCGAGCACCAGGCACCTCACCCTTGACCCTCTTGAGCCCTATCCGGCTACCCGTGCCGGCGTCGGACCATTCTCTCCTTTGTCGAGGCGCCAAACAGCGGCCCCGTCGGGGTTCGACGCGCAGGCCAAAGACGAGTGTTGCGTCACGCCACCACTATACCCCGGGCGACGTGACACTCAGCGGCCAGGATCCTGTTTGCCGATCCGACGGGGGAGGGTTTCCAGATGGCCGTTGGCTGCTAAACATCTCATCCGCCTTTTGACAGGTCTTGTTTTTCTTCCTGCTGGGTGTCTGGCCACCCTCCTCACTGGCCTGCGCCAGTGAGGAGGGTGGCCAGACATTTCTGACTTCACGATAAGCTTATGTACAGACCGCATCGGACCACAGCACTCACGCTGTTAACTTGTGATGTTCCGTGGCTACCCAAACGCCACACAGACAACTGGTTGGAAGTTGAGTGATGACGTCCGGAGGAAGTGACGCCAGCACGTGGTCGAAACGCGTCCCGTCAACGGTGATATTTTGCAGCCTGAATTGCGCCTCCAAAATGTGAAACCAGCCTTCAGCAAACTTGGGCATAAATACAGGCACTTTTACGGCGACGCGGTTGACAGTGACCTCAGGCTCGACATGAAGTTTGTCGTCAAATGACATTGTGATTCGAAGAATGAGAACGACAAAGTGAAATGGCAACGGACCGACAATAGGTGACGAAAATCAATGAAAATAACGCATATGATGTGAAATAGATCCGACGAAATACTGGCAGAACGATGACAACTAAGGAAAACAGGTTGAAATTGGAAAAAAAGATATATGAAACCGGAAAATATGAAAACGTACCAAAAGAGCAAATGAATGGCCAGAGAACGAATCAGGTGAGTGATTAATATTGAAATATGGAGAATGATAACGGAAAAAAATGTACTCACGACTCACTCGGGGCACCACTTGTAGCCATTAGCTCCAGAAAAACCAGCATTCACAAGCTATTACTCGCATATATTATGTCCGACACCAAAGCGCGACCAAGGAACAACCCAAACTGTCTCTGTGTAAGCGGCGTCTCTACTTACTAGGTCATTGCTGACGTGGACCAATCAGGTGCCACGCCAGCGACAGGTCAGACGTGGACCAATCATAAAGCCGAGGATGGCCCACACAGCACAAGAACATATTTAAATACGACACTAACATTAAATAATGCAAAAGAAAACTAATAGTAATTACTATAAATATATAATATAACATTACACCAATTTATACTAAAACAACTCACAGTACTTAAAACACAAAACATAACAATGGACAGCGCAATTGTCGCATAACGCTTATATGCGTCGCAACCACCCCAAATTAAACAACGTTACCACAAACATAACGTCGTATAACGAGGTTCACCTGTACGTTTATTATATCGAGCACCAGTGCCATCTCTCGGCAATCAAGGTAACGTCTACTTTGATACATGCGTTTTCATGGGCATCGCGCAATCGCGGTGTGGATTCGGTTCTGTTCTGGTGTCGCTGACTGCCACGTGAAACATTCAATTAGCGGAACAATATCTGCCAATAGCGGGAGAGTTGGGATCAATTTGCACCAGCTGACTGAATTGATATCCTGTCATCTCACCACACTGTTTTTGGTCCCAAAAACCGTCTCAACACTGCACGCCTGTCATTCAAGAGCAAAACCGTCGTATGTATACGCTGTCTGTAATACATATATATACATATACCTCTCTAATATGCCTGCCAGAGAATGAAGTACGGTACGGTACGATTGGTTTTTCGTGATTCGTACCAACGAAAAAATTTCGTACCGTACCTCATTTTTGCAATCGTACCGTACTAGTACGAAAAAAATTTCGTACCGTAATTTCGTACCTTTTTCGTACCTTCAGCAATCGTTCTCACAGGACTTGAATCGATATTTGCTATCCCCATATGTGGAATTCTATAATATACTTTATTAGACACTTGATATTATATTTGACTAAATATTTAATACTAAATGAAACACGAAATGTTCATGAAATACGCTTACTTAACTTTACATTATAAAAAGAAAACGTTAAATGGGACCCTTCGACATCAAGTAAAATTACATCATCGGTATATTCACTTTATTGGTAAAATTACTGAAAGCCCTGGTGAATTCAGTGAGTTGGTTGTATATGCTTATGATAATATGGCGCGGCTGAAGCAAATACAAACACAATGATGAGGTTTCTGCGTCATGTTCATACAGTCATTATACGCGAGTAAAATATGAACTCTTTTAGATACCAGGTTCCATGGAAATAGTCAATGAGTTAGCATGTCATTCACCTATTATTTCTCACAAGCATGTACTTTCTCACTCGGTTTTATTGTGTACCTCCCACCCGATTTCTGGAATTGTGCTCAAACAAATACATATTGTTGTTGTTATGACAGTGGGTCATCTACCCCGATGTGAACACAAGCTAAAACGATAATAGACACAGAAATGTAGTAATGTCATCGAGCTCAATACAAATGCAAAAGTACTCATGCTCCTAAATTCTACGATATATACACACACACGACGCTCCCGCACCCATACAAATTCACGCACGTATTGGTTCATAAAACACATTCGCATTTAACACATTCAATTTTCAAATTCACAAGACATTAACATTAACATTAACATTTTATGGTAAGCATGACACATGCCAGAATATAGGGCACTAGCGACAAATTCATTAGAGCAAGCACGAAATGTTGGCAGTAGCAAGATTGCAGTATCAGGTGTTACATCTTAGCACCATGATCGTATCAATTATATCAGATTTTAGTCTTGTCCGTCGCTCATTGAGCATGTAATTCAGGCCAGAAAAACTTCTTTCAACGCTGGCCTGAGTCACCGGAAGTGCTATGGCAACTTCTGCTAGTGCTTTTAGACCATTGTGGGGATGATGATGCCACCAGTGAAAAATATTCTCTTTTTTTTTGTCGATTCTTGGCGAATTATTGAAGCTTGCTATTGTAAGCGAAACTTCAGTCATTTTGCCACTTACATTGTTGCGAGTTGACTTATCCCCTTCGGTGAGCAATTTTTCTATGATATTGTCATCACTTGCACTGTCTGACTCGCATTCTTCTGCAATCTGTACGCGATGCCTCTCCTGGAAGTCGTCACCGTTCTTTGCAATCATCTCCAATCTTTTCCACAATGTGCAGAGGTATGTTTTTGCAACTTCTCTTTGTGTGTCAGATAATAAGCATTGATACCGCGGGTTCATATACACCGCGGATAGGATGGCGGGATTGTTAAGAAGCTTGCCATCTCTGCTTTCCATGGCTTCAAGAAGATCACCTGAAATATTTCTCCTTCCTCAAGCTGATAGCTTCACCTTGCAATTCAGCCACTCGCCCAGGAACTCTCCAGCTGTAAACGTGCTGTAATTGAATGGCTTTAGTAGTTATGTACAGGGGCTGTAGACTCAGGAGCAAGTCGTTAGTGCACGACCATTCATCATCTTCCATCAACATAGAGTCATTAGCCAGCCCAAGTTGTTGCAGAAATGGCTTGCATTCTGTCACACTTTGCAGCATATCATACGTGGACCCCCACCTTCTAACACAGTCTAGTTTGGGCAACGTAATGCCACTCTGCCGGAACATCAGGCGGAAGTTCTCTATATCGAGCTCACCTTTGACCCATTCTCTTAAGTATGAAAAAGGTACGGTACGGTACGAATTTTTTTTTCGTACTTTCGTACCGTACCGTACTTCGCAAAAAATTTCGTACCGTAATTTCTTACCTTACTTTTGCCCGAAATTCAATCGTACCGTACCGTAATTTCGTACCGTACCGTACCGTACCCATACTCTGATGCCTGCATATGCACACGAACTAACATGCAGTCATAAACTTAATTCACAAATATAATAACCATTGCCCAATACAATAACCTCATGTGTAATATTGATGCGTATTGAAATATGGCAATGATATTGATGCGTTTTTAAACACTCAAACGTTAATCATTTTGTTATTCATATATTCCAATGAGAGCATGATCAGTATTATTTATACTTGAATATCTGATCAAGAATAAATAGATAATTTATAGATATAATATTAAGATGTTGGATGGCATCTGCCAAAGGTTATTGTCGCAATACATTTGGCTTGGTCAACTCTGCTTTCGATGTTGACGTTGGTGGCAGTGTTTTGTGCTTTGTTTCTATCAGTCTTATAGAAGTGTAGGCTTTCGTTACGTTTGTGTTTCTTCGGTGATTCTCTGCGAATTCCTGCCATATCTTCTATCTTCGGGAAGGTGATTATAATAGTAATCATATTTATGAAGTAGCTCAGTATGCATTTTTTTATTTTCAAAGCATTATCATCGTCTTTATTTTGATTATTAATTCTGTTGAATGCTACGAGACATTGTGAAGCAGCCATACAAATCAAGTCATACATTTTGTACTGGCTTTGCTTGCGAGATACAAATTTAAGCATTGAAATCAGCCGTTTGCTGGGATTGTCTTATTCTTCGTTCACTGTATCTTATTCGCCCTTTTTTGATCGTCCGTCTGTTATCAAGCTTGTACTCTCAAGTTATCTTTTCTCGGATTGATTATTGCTGTTCCTTGTACTTTCATGTTCCTCGCTATTTCCCCGTATTCTCCAGCGTGTCATCACTGTTTTGTTCTCTCGCCCTCTCCCTGTTGTCATACATCTCAATTTATGTTTCAGTTCCTTTGGCTTCCCATTATTCCTCGTATTCATTTTCGCCTTTGCTGTATTATTTTCAAACTTATTCACGACCCTAGTCAACCCTCTTATCTTTCTGGTCTCCTCACTGTGTCTACTGCTCCTTCTCGTCATCCTCGCCCTCTTATCTGCCCTCGAGCCTTGAACATATGATCTTGGTCTTCTAAGTATTTTTCTTTCTTTGCTCCCCGACTATACAACTCGCTTCCTCGTACTGCTCTATCAGCCACTTCCTATTCCTCATTTCGTTCGGCATTTTTTAGATATTAATTCGAATTATCATTTGATTCCACTTCTCTCACCCTTACTTCGTATGCTTCAGTCTGATTTCTTACGCTTGCTCTGACCTTTTCATCTACTTGCTATTTGTGATGTATCTTAATTAAATTATGTTTCCTTCTGTCAGTTACTCTTGTGCTTGTTCATGTTTTGTGTTTTTCTTTGAATATTTTTGACCTATCTTGCTGTTTAACGTGCGTGTGTTTTTGATATGCGCTATACCAAATAAATTGTGTTGTCATTGTTGTCAGTTCGACCCAGGTTCTGTCTGAGGTTACATCGCGCTGGGTGGCTTAGCACCATTAGAACCTAATTTCCAATGACGATTGATGGATGAATATCTATTCCTCTAGCTATCAGCCAAATATCTACCGTTTGTGGCTTCTTTTCGTTGTGATATGCGGCCTTGTTTGTCTTGTTCTGTGCCACTGTATTATCACAACCTTGTGATTTCCTGTGGTGAAATGATTGTTCACTACTCTTGTTTCTATGCGTGCATCAATGTGTAATGGTGAAAACTTCTCAATTTCATTCGTTGTTAATCTTGATAGTTTAGAAATTGTCGTAAATATTTCATCTGTCTAATTCATTTCTCGATTTCTTTGTTTTTGCCGGTAAGATATTGAGCACACCCAGTTGAAAAGGAGCTGTATCTCAGCGGCTAAGGCGCTAGTCCCTCGTGTGTGTCAGAGGTTCGCGGCTCGAATCCTGGTCCGGGCTAGTTTATTAATCCCTGTTTGAATCTACCGGGAGTCACTGCTGTAGATGGGCACAAAGCGGGCAAATTGTGTGGGCGCCACATAGTCTCAACTGGCTGTTGTGCGCGCTTGAAACGACATTAATTCCATATTATTACTTTGCTATAACGTGCGGGATGCTGTAACCACCGCAGGGTGGTAATAGTGCTTGCACTCTTCCCATGCTACTGGATTTGCCTGTAATTAATAATAAAATGATATAGGTAATTTTTAGTTGGTTCCTAATCTCACCGACTCAATGCTTGACTGCAGCAGACGCCGTTTGTCTGAGCTCTTGTATCATACTTACTAATGATTTACCGCTTTTACATTTCAACCATATGCGTTTGAAGAACAAAATTATACTCTACAACGCCGCTTTACAAACTCAACTTTAAAGGTTGCCCTTTGAAGGTCAACTTTATTTAGATTTTAATCGAGCACATCACACGCTTCTTGACCTTTTTCTCTTTTTGTTTGTGCATACGTGTGTGTGTATGCATGTGTGTTAGTGTGTGTGTATGCATGTGTGTTAGTGTGTGTGTCTGTGTGTGTTAGTGTATGTGTGTGTGAGTCGCGCATAACTGGCGGTTGAGTGTGCTGAGTGATATCCTGTTTGTTTGTCACTACTTGTCAGTCTGTACCCTGTCTCATTGCTACCATGCGTGTGTGTGTGTGTGTGTGTGTGTGTGTGTGTGTGTGTGTGTGTGTGTGTGTTTGTATTTTAACCGGGTATTACCATAAACATATATACATTTTTTCTATAGCATAGCATCAATTGATAAAACAACTCGTCGACAGCTAATGCTCATAGACGGGCTTACATTTCACATGTACAGATTTAAATTATGTACACGTAAACAATCATAGGCAATATGTACATAAGTACATACAAACAAACACACGCACACACACACACACAAACACACACGACCACATATATACACTATACATATTGTGTGTATTGCCGTAAACCACATATAAACACTGTTTATATTGTGTGTGTGTGTGTGTGTGTGTGTGTTTGATTGCAGCGGCGTGTGTGTGTGTGTGTGTGTATGTGTGTGTTGGTGCGCCATTATCATGTCACACGAGGAGGAACGCACTGCGCTGATCAGCTCAACCAACAGCGGATACCAGACCGTGCAAAATGCAAACGCCGCACATACAGGTAATCAATCAATTCACCTGTGTGTGTGTGCTAGTTTGCTAGTTTGTTATCACCGAGTTGTTTGTGCAGTAGTGAGTCCAACACTCGTGGCTCCTGTCTTCCAATGTTGATACTTGTTTTCAAACATCTGTATTGTGTTCTGGTGGACGATTTTGATTGGTATTTTGTTCCAATAATCTATCGATCTGTTTGGGAAGCTATATTTTCACACATCCATCTTGATTGTTCATTTTTGTACACATAAACTGTTACCTTATTAACTTCGAGTGTTGAAATCATTTTGTATTCTGTATCTATTTTTATTTTTGGATAAATATATATTAATGTTAATCAAGTCTCCTCGATTTCTTCTATCTGTTAATATTGATAGGCACCGTTTCTGTAATGTGTACGCATGTGGATGTATGTGTGTGTGTGTGTGTGTGTGTGTGTGTGTGTCTGTGTGTGTGTGTTTAATGCTCAAAATATGAACATTTGTATGTTGATGTTCATCAAGTTATCGAAATAACAGCGTTATGTTCAAAGGTTTGTATCAGTGTTTCTCAACGTGGGCCATATGGTTCCTTGGGAGTCATGAACATCTTTTGAGAGGCCATAGGACCAACTTTAAAAAAACGGGGGGGCCACCATATTTTCTCACGGGCCACAAAAATACATTTTGAATAAATCTAATCCTATGGAGAAGTGGCGTCGCGACAACTCATGTGTATATGGGGCCACTAGGGCTTCTAGGGGGGCCAATGACTGTGTCTGGGGAGCTACAGGCACTCGCATTATGATGAAGGGGCCATAACAAGAAAAATGCTTAGAAACACTGGTTTATATGACCCTACAAGTCACGTGGTTTATATATAGCTATTATGAATTCATTTTATTCAAGGAACACCAGCTCGACCAATTTATTGCTTCTTATATTTGTTTTGTATTTGTTACGTATTGTGGACAATGCTGTGAACGGAATTCTCTCTCCCACTCTCTTACTCACTGGCATACAAACACACAAGAACAAGAACATTGTGGTTTGCTGCAGGAGACATTTTTATTTCCGTGTTACGCACGACATGTATGCGATGTGTGTGTGTGTGTGTGTGTGTGTGTGTGTGTGTGTGTGTGTGTGTGTGTGTGTGTGTGTGTGTGTGTGTGTGTGTGTGTGTGTGTGTGTCGTTGGAGTGGCATGCCTCGTTAGAAAATCACATACTGAGTTCTTATCAGCGAAGATGTGGCGGCGTGTCGTGTGCACTTTGCTCGCGTTCTATATACACACGCACACACACACGCACACACACACATAAAAATTGAGAAAAACGAGATGTAGAAAAGACATAAAGAAATATAGCTTTCCGTTCCGCTGTGTGAATGAATGGAACAGTTTGCACAAGACGATTGTAGAAGTCAATAGTTTAACGCTGTTTAAAGAAAAACTAGACAAATATTGGAAGAAAGACAGGACAGTCCGAGCATAGCTCATATCCTGTAACCCAACTAGGTGAGTACTAGGTGAGTACAAACACGGACACGCAATCCTCAACGTTATGACGAGGCCGCCACAAACCATTTTATGCTTGCCTGTGGCGCAGTTTTCAACCTTTACTCGTTTTTGTTCAATCTTTTCTCGTTTGCGCAGTTTTCAACCAGTTTGCAACCTTTTCTCACTGATTAATGAGCCAACCCTTTGTTTTCCATAACAATGCTGAGAAATCCAATAAATTCAATTACTCCACCAAAACAAGTGCCAGAAAATAATTGGAGACGAAAAAATAAACGAATTCTGAATGAATAAAACACACATTTATCCTGTCCGACTTTTAATTCTCCACCTCACAAACCATCCATTCCCCACCAGTGAGGAATTATTCACGGGTTTTCCCAAACGCCAATGTTATATAGTCTACAAAGGTATATTCTTTCTCGCTCGTGGACAATTGTCACTCATTGATGCATTGGTGAATTGATTACGTTCATATATCCAGGTGTCTGGTGTTAATGTGTGATCTCTATTGCTTCCACTCAATAATAGTGTTGTTGTGTTGTGTATAACACGTCCACCAATGTGACTTTCAGCATAGCCGTAACAACCGCCTCAAAACCTCCTGGCCGGGGCCCCAGGTGTTGAGGGACCCGTTGCTTCACATATAATATTGAAATTTATCATAAAGCTGCGCATAAAAGTCCTCAGTTTAATGGAGACTACAATGGAGTCCTGTTGACTGTCTATGAAGATGTTGATGTATTGTGATTTTGTCTGTGCTTCTGGTCGCTCGCCCGTGTGGTGTTTATGTGTTATGTTGTGTCTGCTTGCTTATATCTGTCCACTGCTCATGCTTGACGACAATGCTAGTAAACAATCAACCATTTACACAAACACACACGTGTACACTCATATACACACACACAGACACACACACACACATACACACACACACATATAAATACAAGCACGCCGGTGATTGTGTGTTGGTGTATTGCATTTTGCTTCGTATAAATACATCATGTGAAAAACACACACACACATTCGTGAAAGCATGAAATTATTTCGTGTTCAGGTTTTCGTTTGTGTGTGTGTGTGCGCGCGTGTTTGTATGTGTATGTATATTTGTGTATGCATGTGTGTGTCTGAGCAGGTGTGTGCAATAATAGATGGTTTATTGCTATTTCGCGTATGGCTTGCTCTATGTGAGTGGTTCTCAACCCTTTTCAGTGTTCGCACCTTTTTTGAATCAGCAGTCAGTTCTGGCACTCCCTGTATTCTCGATAGCTAAATGAAGACGATAAAAATACAAACGACGTACAGTCGACCCTCCAAATATCACACCTCCAAACAGCGGAATCCTCCAAATAGCGGAATACTTCCTCTGTCCCGATCAAAAGCCTATCAAATACGTGTTAATTACATCTCTAAATAGCGGTATTTAAATATCCGAATAGCAGAAACCTTCAATTAGCGGAATACCCCATTTGTTCCCACTCATATAGCACACATCCAAATAGCGGAAAACGAGGGTTCTGTGTGATTCTTAAATAAAAGATGTATGCATATATTGATTTCAGTTTATCGACTGACAACAATTTACTATTGCAAGCTGATTGGCATAAACGGGTAACTTATTAGAGCCGGCTATAGACATATGCACAGGCATATTATTAGGTATAAGCAAACTAGGCGGCCGCATATGACCCCAGGTTGGTGAGAATCTCGCACAGGAGTCACGCAGGAATATAGACATTCGTATAGCATTGACAATTCCGATAAATTTTGCTTTGAAGACTAACGATGACATTGAAGAAGAGGGTCTCTCCTGCAAATTGCATCACACCAAAACCATGACATTCAGTGGAGAACGCCGCACAACTGAATATTTGTTTGGATCAATGAAAACTTGGGTAGGATCATTTGAGAAAGATACAAACTGATAAATAATAGAGGAATCCTAAGTGAAAAATGGACGATTCAGAGTCAAAAAGAGTTTATTAGCATACCTACAGCGGAACTCTCCAAATAGCGGAATTTTTTCTCGGTCCCTTAGAGTTCGCTATTTGTAGGGCCGACTGTATTACCAAATTTTTTATTCATTTAATATGCATGCAACTAAAAGTTCCCTTAAGAGGATAAAGCAAATCGTTTTTCCAGGAAAAAAATTAACGCATAGGTTAAACATACTTTACTCAATTTTTCACAAGAATCCTCGCACTCCTTAGAACCAGGCTCGCACCCCGGTTAGGGACCTTAGGCCTAACGAGCGAAGGAATATTTGATACTGAAATTTGATTAGCCGTCAATGGGCGGCTCTGGTCCTTCTAGTGTTAATAATACTAACAAATAATAAAATAACACGAGTTGAGAATAATGCTGCAGATGGGATCAACATTCGGAAGACAATACGTTCTCAATACCGTGTTACAATACGCCAATTCGCTTGACTTGTTCTCGGTCGTTTCTTGGGCTCAATTTTCTACAACCGTACCTGCAGATCAAAGTCTGCTGAGTCAGGCGAATGTTGTTCAGGATTTCGGCGTTAACACGCGGCTAGATGACGGCTAGTGGTATACCAGCACGTGACTGATGTTGGGCACATGCCTGTACCAGAACTAGCTAGATGTTGATCCAGGTGGTTCAACTGTTCTCCGACATTTCCCTGTGTCGTGTCATAGCTGGTCACAGACTGCTGGAAAATGTTCAATTGTTCATACTCAGTTGCCTGTGTCTGTGCAAAACCCACCAGAGGCTGCACCTCACAGTATTATTGTTGACTGTAGCTTTCATGAGGCGCAACATAGTTCTCGAGGGGCTTTTCTGACTGAGTGAAATGCTATTGGTTATCTGTCTGCTGCATTTCAAAATTTCTCTCAGTTTGATAGAATTATTTTGAGTGTTCTTGGTCAATTGACTGTGGCGGTTCATATATCGCCAGAGGCAGCACGCAGTATTCTGCCACGTGCTGATAATTTGCCTCTGGCAATACATTGCTTGCTAGAGGATATACGTAATAGTGGAGCTCTTGTTGCTTATTTGCCTCAGGAGGTTGAAACGTCTCCGGAGACTGTTCGAAATTGTAGCACTGCTGTTGTTGTTCACTTGTCTGTGACGATTCATAACCAGCCAGAAGCTGTGGTTCATAGCAGTTTGGCTGTTCGTCACTGATATAAGGCGGATCATAGGTGGCCAAATCATGCACGTAGCAGTATAATTGCTGCTTACTATCTGAATGAGCAGTATCATATCCCGCCAGAGGATACACGGAGCAGTTGAACTGCTGATGGTAACCTGCCTGTGTTGGAGTATATCCTGCCAGAGGCTGTGAATTATAGAAGTTGTGTTGTTCACTTGCATATGGTGCAGCACACTGACTTGCCTGGCACTGATTGAAGTGGATGAACTGTTGTCGGTCGCTGGCTTGTGGCAATTCAGTATCAGGAACAGGTTGTTGGATGTAGCTGGTCTGTTCTGAGTGATTGGTCATCGGTGAAACATAGCTTGCCACAGACTCCACTTGAGGTTTGAATGGTTGTTGTTCACCTGTCTGGGACGGTGGAACAGTTCCCTGAACCTCAAAGTGGTTGTATTCTCTGTTATCATATACTTGGGGTGGTACAAAGCTCGGCATTGGCTGCTCGAAATGTTTGGCCTGGTCTTGATAATTTGCCTGTGGCGGTTCAATATTTTCCAGAGGCTGTGATGCGTAATGGTTCTGTTGTTCGTTTTCATGTTGCAGTTCATAGTTCGTCATTGTCTGCTCGAAATGGTTGAACTGCTGTTCGTTGTTTGTTTGTAGCAGTTCATCACTATATACAGGTTGTTGCATATAGTTGATCTGTTTTGGGTCGTTTGCTTGAGCCGGAACATATCCCGCCAGAGGCTCCACGTGGTAATTGAGTTGTTGGACGTTGTTATATTGTGGAGCATAGTTATGCAGGGGATATACGTAGCAGAAGTATTGCTGCTCGTAGCCTGTCTGTGGCGGAGCATATCCCGCCAGAGGCTGAACGTATTAGTCAGTAACCTGCTGGTATTTAGCTTTTGGCAAGACGTAGCTTGCCAGGGGTTGTACGTAATACGAGTACAGCGGCGACGCATAGTTGGCCAACGACAGGTTGTAGTCTGCCAGAGGCGGCATATAGCTGGGAGGCGCATGCTATTGCATGGTGAATGTTGACGTTGGCAGATGCAACGAAACTTGTCAAACAAAAAAGCTGTCACTTCAACCAAATCCACGATATACACGATATATAATTGATTAGACATAGTTCATTGACCTACTGCTTGGGAAAAACATAGAAGTGTAACTTTTTTTTAATTCAACCACCGAACGACTGCAACAGGAGCCAACCCAAGTGGATTATCTCTCCTTATTGTTGCAGTCGTTCCCCCATTCGTGCCAAGCTACCACTCCTCCACCTTTCCGTTTTCTCGCTTCCACCTCGTTGGTGAATCTAGATAGTCAGTTATCACAAAATAGCTGTGATGTCGCCAAGCCAGAGCAGTCTGTCTATCACAGCGGTTCTTAACCTTTTTCCATTGTTGGCCCCTTTTTCAAATCAGCAGTCAGTTATCGCACCCCCTGAATTATTGATGGCTATATGAAAAAGTCCTTTCCTCGTTGGCCCTGATCAAATACGTGCAGCCTGTACTCGATTTTTCCCAACATTCTTCCTTAATTAGGAAATATATATTCCGACATGTCGCACACCATTTAAGAGTATTAACAAACAAGTTTTTCCGGGAAATAAACATAAATCATAGGTAAACAATCTTTTATCATCAATTTTTGCACAAGAATCCTCGCACGCCTTAGAAACCAAGCTCGCACCTATTGCGGCTTCATTTCTGTGCCTGTGTCTAGATTATCTACTTATTGTTTGTCATTTTATAGCTCAACGGAAAATTAATTATCAATTATCTTTGTCGTTCAGTCTCCATTTACACGTACTCGAAATAATGTGTGTGTGTGTATGTGTGTATCCATGTGTGTGTGTGTGTGTGCGAGCTTGTATTCAGATCTGGTAATCGGCTTATCATTGTCAGTTGTCAGACACTGTTTGTTTTCCTGCGGCATTACGGTGATGTGTGGCTGTGTGTTTATGTTATACACACGCGTGTGTGCGTGTGTGCGTACAAGCAGAGCCGTTGCGAGGAATTATGGGGCCCCTCTCGAAGGCTTGGGGCCCCCATTATAAATAAATCACCAAATAATGAATGTATTTTATTATTATTATTATTAATCACAGGCAAATCCAGCAGCATGGGAAGAGTGCAAGCACTATTACCACCCTAAGGTGGCCCCATGCACCGGAAGCGCCCAAAAGATTAAGAGAGAAAGAGAGTTCGAAGAGAAATAAGTCTAGAAAGAGAGTTGGAAAGAAAATAATAAATGAATAACAATAAATAACGAACCATCATCCGACAACAATCCATAATGTCACTCCGCCCACGTTCCTCAATAAATAATAACAATCAACAATAAATATGTGATTCATTAAAAAACAGCCATCAATAAATAAGAATAAATATTAATAAATAAGTAATAAATAACAATCAAGAACAATACATATGATTCAAAAAAGAAACATCCAACAATAAATATAAATATGATTCAATAAGTAACAACAACACAAATAAATATGTTTCAATAAACAATAACACCAATAAATATGATTCAATAAACAACAACAACAATAAATATGATTCAATAAACAGCAACAACAATAAATATGATTCAATAAACAACAACAACAATAAATATGACTCAATAAACAGCAACAACAATAAATATGATTCAATAAACAACAACAGCCAACACTGAGTAAAAGTATAATTTAATAAATAACAACAACCAATGATAAATAGTAATAAATAGAGAGTAAAATAGGAATAAATATGAATAAATAGAAAATAAATAACAATAAGCATGAATAAATAACAATAAATATGAATAAATATACAATTAATAAGACTCAACAGTCAATTCCGCTCTTTCAGTAGCATTTCATTTACTTTGGCCTTGAATTTGTTCAAATTGCTCTGCAAGAAAGCCTCCTCCTTCAACGTGTTCCAAGTAGACACAGTGGCCGGAAGAAAGCAACGTTGGAATTGTTTTGTACGACAACGAATTGGAGCCATGCACTGGGAATGCTGTTTGGATGTAAACCGTGTGCTTCTTGCTGCCACGAAATCATCAGGAATTGACTTGCTCATCGGATGATGGTCGTTGTGCTTGATCTTGTACAGCATGCACACACTGCTGACCTTTCGACGATGGCAAAGATCACCAAGAACCAAGTCACCACAGAGGAACTTGCAAGTTCTGACAACTCTGTTGATGAGATTGAGGTGACAATCCGCAGCAGAAGACCACACGGGGGCGCAGTACTCCAGAATTGGCAAAATGAAACAGCGAAAACAACTTTTTGAGATTGTGCTGCTACCGAACATCCGATATGCCTTTCTTATAATTCCCAGTTTCCGCGATGCCGAACAAACTAGCTTCCGAATGTGACTCTCAAACGTGAGCTTTGAGTCTACATGTACTCCCAATATTTTGAGCTCATGACACACGTTGAGTTGGGCGTCATTTATGAGGATAGCTCCATGTGAAGGCTGAACGGTACGTGACCTAGAAACCAACAAGCATTTAGATTTCGAAGTGTTCAGCATCATATTCCACCTCTCACACCACTTCAGGACGCTGCTGAGATCGTCGTTGACCGTTTGACGTACCTGTGGTCTGTCCGAAGGAGATGAAATTACAGCCATCAAGGTGATATCATCAGCATATCCATATACAGGGTTGCGTGTGGTTGTGTACAGGTCAGCGGTGTAAATGTTGAACAAAATAGGACCCAACACACTTCCCTGCGGGACACCGGACGCAATGCTCTGCCAGCCACTGTATGCTCCATCGATGGCAACACGTTGTACGCGATTGGATAGAAATTGATGCAAAACACTTAGCAAACGGCCGCCGACTCCAATCCTTCTCAGTTTTTGCAACAAGCCCTGGTGGCTCACACGGTCAAATGCTGCCGAGAAATCCAACTGCACAATCCAGGCTTCACTGCCTTTGTCTAGCACTTGCTGGAGCTCATGCGTGATAGTAAGCAGAGCGTCAGTCGTGCTGAGTTTTTTGCGGTATGCAAATTGGTTTTCCGACAGCAGATTGTTGCTCTCCAGGTACTTGGACAGTCTGGAAGATATCAAGTGCTCGAATATTTTGGACAGAATCGGCGTAATTGATATTGGCCGGTAGTTTGCAACATCAGCTGAATTGGTTCCTTTTGGTATGGGCGTGATATTCGCAACCCGCCAACATGATGGAAACGAACCAGTCTTCATCAAGCGCCTGAAAAGAGCACTGAGCTTCGGAGCTAGAGTATCTGCCGTGTTCTTGAAAAATAGCGGAAACATATTCAGAGGGTCTGTTCCTCCGTGGGCATCAAGGTCTTTCATGAGATTCGCCACTTCTTTTGATCGGAAGGCAATGCCTTTGATTTTCGGGGCGAGGACAGATGAATCGTCAGACGGAATGGACCCTTGACATTGCTTGGTATTGAAGTAATCCATAAGCAACTCTGCCTTCTCTGTTGGGTTGATTTTGAGCTCACCGTTCGCTGAAAATAAAGGAGGGACAGACAGGTCATGTCCAAACACTGACGATTTCAACGTTGACCACCATTTGTGGGCGTCATTGGCAGATGTTAGTTTTTCAGCAAGTTTCTTTGAGTGACGTGTTTCCGCTTCTGAATACACATGCTCAGCATGCCGTCTGGCCTCAGTGTAGACATTCCATGAATCGGCTGAGCGTGATTGGAGCCACTTGTGGTAAGCCTCCTGCTTGGATTCACGAGCGCTGCGACATTCGTTGGTGAACCAGGCTTTGTCATCAGAGCGAAAACGTAGTTTTTTAGTAGGCACTCTCCTTGAGATGACATCGGTAATGTATTTGTTCAATGCATCGATGGGGCATTCCTTCTGCTGCAGATTTGAAACTTTAATTGCTTTCAATTCATCATTCACCTTCACCCAGTCAACATTGTTCTTCATGTGCACGAGCCTTGAAATCGTGTAAGGAGAAACCTTCTGTCTCAATGTCAACTTCACGGACAGCGACGAGTGATCTGAACTTCCTATTGGAGCTTCCACGCTTACACTCACGATATCTGAGACGTCTGTCATAACCAAGTCCAAACAGTTTCCCGCTTGATGTGTGGGACCGGACACCATTTGGGAGCAGCCAGAAATGTTGCAGAAATCATATGCTGCTCTACCATGAGCGTCTACCATGATTTATTTGACATAATCACATAATACAAGCTCAGGTGAAAACATCTGAGCAAAGAGGTAAATATGAAGGCTATACATGATAAATATGATAAATTTTAATATCATACTTGAAGCAACGGGGCTCCTCAACACTTGGGCCTCCCCGGCCGGGGGTAAGGTCGGCGGCTGCTACGGCTCTGCGTACAAGACTGAGCGAGATTGTGCGTGAAAAGTACAGAGCTGTAAGGCAGAGCAATGTGTCGTGAATTTGTCCGCGAATTGTCGACTTTGTTTTCACGGTCTTCTGGTGTGTATGCATTTGTGAGTGTGTGTGTGTGTATGTGTACACGGAGCGTATGGTGCATGTAACGCTGCATGCTGTCTGTATGTGTTTGTGGTTGATGTGTTGTTTAATCCGCGCTTCGAATTTGTGTGCGAGTCACTGGCGGATCCAGAGGGGGGATCAGGGGGCTGAAGCTTCCCCCAAGTGTTTCAATCAACTCGATAATCAACCAAGATATTCACTTGAAGAGATCAAGAAAAAATATATTCATGTAGAATGTGTTGATATAAGCAGTATCGCAAAGACGTTGCATAATGATACATGTGCATGACTGATCGTCCCCAAAATTCAGCACCCCCATAATTAATTCAGCCCTCCCAAAATTGTACTCTGGATCCGCGACGAGTTTTGCGTATTGCATTCTTCTTTCACGTCTGATACAATTCTTTACATTTTCTTAATTTGTATGTTTTTGATAAATATAAACAACAATACACAACGCATCACTGTATAATGAGGTGTATAATTTGATCGATGTTGATTCACAATACCGTATTTCCCCTCTTTAACACACTTCACATCAGTCAGGGAATGCATCTGACTCACTATTTGACACATTTACATGCCACATTAAACTGGACCAAATAACTCGTATAGTTCAGGCTTTATTCAACACATCAACCGTAACCGTAAATTATTGCTCAATTTAAACAATGGAAAATGCAGAAAATGTTTAGCATGTTTTTATAACAAAAAAGGAGTTTATGTGCGCCTTATACAGGAAAATTGTGTTTTTGGGAACGTGCTTGCTAGTGAGAATTTTGAGTACAGTTAATTCGAAACGCTAATCAAGTATTTTCCAAATAATATACTCAACTCCTCAACTTTTTCCACTGGGTATGTTCGATTCCAATTCAGAAGTATTTCGGAAGTAGCTTAGAAGTACTTCTATAAGTTCGCTTGTCACTTCATGTGTGCTTCGAAAGTGCTTCTGAGTGATTCTGAAATGAATCCAAAAGTTCACAGAGGTTGTCATTCATGGCATGTCAGTCTTGTGTGTTTGTTTTCATTTATTTCGAGCGTAATTCGTTCATAACTGCAACAATACTGAGCTCTGTTTTACAATATCAAAGATCAAATGAAAACGTAAGCAAACGTGAGCACGTGAGCGCAACACTCAACGCTGCACAATAACTGATCCCGTTTGAGCTGATTTTTTTCTCCACAAAAGCGCTGAGAAATCCGATCAATTCACTTGTTCCACCAAATTAATTATCAGGACGCCACTGAAAACGAAACTGAGTGAATTCGTATTGTCCTTTTATATACCCTATTCTTCCTCCTTCTCTGCTCTTTTTATTCATCCTATTTTCCTCCTCTCTTCTCTGCTTTTTTACAGTTTCTCATCTTTTCCACATGCAAAGTGCGCAGGGACTACATGGCTCAGTCTATATGGCTTGTGTTCTTCCTTCAACACTGTTTTGTGCGATAAGTATAATCATAATGAAAACACACATTCCTCCTTGTGTCCGACTTTTATTGCCCGCTTGACAACCCCCCCTTTCCCTCACAGGTTACGGACCTCACAGGTTACAAATCTTACAGAGTTCGGATCTCACAGGTTACATACCTCACAGGTTACCAACCTCACATTTTTCCGATCTCACAGGTTACAAATCTCACAGGTTAGGTCACGGACCACCGGTTCACACGAGTTCTTGTGCTTGTGTGTGTCGCAGAGGCGGTGACGGGTGTGGTCGAGCTGTGTCCCAGTGCGCTGAGTGGCGACGGTGCTGGTTCAGTCAGTGGTGAAGCCGGCCGTGCCAGCGGAGGTGGTGGCAGTGGCGGTGGTGCGGCCGATCTGATTCCTTGTCGTGTGTGCGGCGAGTTTCTTGACCTCACCGACCGCGCCGACAGTCATGTCGTCAAGTGTGTCTACTGCAACGAGGCCACGGTGCTCACTTATCGACCTCTACACATTGATCACTAGATCTCTACACATTGATCACTAGATATATACACATTGATCACTAGATATCTACACATTGATCACTAGATCTCTACACATTGATCACTAGATCTCTACACATTGATCACTAGATATCTACACATTGATCACTAGATATCTACACATTGATCACTAGATTTCTACACATTGATCACTAGATCTCTACACATTGATCACTAGATATCTACACATTGATCACTAGATCTTTACACATTGATCACTATATCTCTACACATTGTTCACTATATCTCTACACATTGATCACTAGATATATACACATTGATCACTAGATATCTACACATTGATCACTAGATCTCCAAACATTGATCACTAGATATCTACACATTGATCACTAGATCTCTACACATTGATCACTAGATCTCTACACATTGTTCACTAGATATCTACACATTGATCACTAGATATCTACACATTGATCACTAGATCTCTACACATTGATCACTAGATCTCTACACATTGATCACCAGATATCTACACATTGATCACTAGATCTCTACACATTGATCACTAGATCTCTACACATTGATCACTAGATATCTACACATTGATCACTAGATATCTACACATTGATCACTAGATCTCTACACATTGATCACTAGATCTCTACACATTGATCACTAGATATCTACACATTGATCACTAGATATCTACACATTGATCACTAGATCTCTACACATTGATCACTAGATCTCTACACATTGATCACTAGATATCTACACATTGATCACTAGATCTCTACACATTGATCACTATATCTCTACACATTGATCACTATATCTCTACACATTGATCACTAGATATATACACATTGATCACTAGATATCTACGCATTGATCACTAGATCTCCAAAAATTGATCACTAGATATCTACACATTGATCACTAGATCTCTACACATTGATCACTAGATCTCTACACATTGATCACTAGATCTCTACACATTGATCACTAGATCTCTACACATTGATCACTAGATATCTACACATTGATCACTAGATATCTACACATTGATCACTAGATCTCTACACATTGATCACTAGATCTCTACACATTGATCACTAGATATCTACACATTGATCACTAGATATCTACACATTGATCTCTAGATCTCCAAACATTGATCAATAGATCTCTACACATTGATCACTAGATATCTACACATTGATCTCTAGATCTCCAAACATTGATCAATAGATCTATACACATTGATCACTAGATATCTACACATTGATCACTAGATCTCTACACATTGATCACTAGATCTCTACACATTGATCACTAGATATCTACACATTGATCACTAGATATCTACACATTGATCACCAGATCTCTACACATTGATCACTAGATATCTACACATTGATCACTAGATCTCTACACATTGATCACTAGATCTCTACACATTGATCACTAGATATCTACTCATTGATCACTAGATATCTACACATTGATCACTAGATATCTACACATTGATCACTAGATCTCTACACATTGATCACTAGATATCTACACATTGATCACTAGATATCTACACATTGATCACTAGATCTCTACACATTGATCACTAGATATCTACACATTGATCACTAGATATCTACACATTGATCTCTAGATCTCCAAACATTGATCAATAGATCTCTACACATTGATCACTAGATATCTACACATTGATCTCTAGATCTCCAAACATTGATCAATAGATCTATACACATTGATCACTAGATATCTACACATTGATCACTAGATCTCTACATATTGATCACTAGATATCTACACATTGATCACTAGATCTCTACATATTGATCACTAGATATCTACACATTGATCACTAGATATCTACACATTGATCACTAGATCTCTACACATTGATCACTAGATATCTACACATTGATCACTAGATATCTACACATTGGTCACTAGATCTCTACACATTGATCACTAGATATCTACACATTGATCAATAGATATCTACACATTGATCACTAGATATCTACACATTGATCACTAGATCTCTACACATTGATCACTAGATATCTACACATTGATCACTAGATCTCTACACATTGATCACCAGATCTCTACACATTGATCACTAGATATCTACACATTGATCACTCGATTTCTATACATTGATCACTAGATCTCTACACATTGATCACTCGATTTCTATACATTGATCTTCACACATTGTGCGCAAGCGACTGTTTGTGTGTCTGATTCTCTTCGACTGTGTGATTATGTTTATTTGTGTGTGTGTGATTATGTTTATGTGTGTGTGTGTGATTATTTTTATTTGTGTGTGTGTGTGATTATGTTTGTATGTGTGTGTGTTGTGTGTGGTACAGCCGGTACGCAATGCGCCCGCCGGCAAAAAGTACGTGCGTTGTCCGTGCAACTGCTTGCTCATCTGTCGTGTCAGCAGTCAACGCATCGCCTGTCCTCGCGCCGCTTGTCGCCGCGTCATCACACTGCCGGCGGCCGGCGGCGGTCTCGCTGGTGCCGGCACCAATCAGCTGTCTCCTCCGCTGGCTCAACAGCCGCCACAGCCCAGCGTGCCCGGCATGTGTCGCGTCACGTGCTGCTACTGTCACGACACTTTTCTGGTATCTCACCGTCTCTATCTGTGTGTGTGTGTTCATGTGTTATGTCGATGTGTTTGTGAGTGTGTCAAGATGTGTGTGTGTGTGTGTGTGTGTGAGTTCATAAGAATTTTTGCTGTCTTATACATTATTTTCATGATTTTGACCATAGTATTGATGTTTTATTCATACTTGTATTCTGGCTTGATATATTCTTGTGTATATCTTCGTCTGTGTGCTTTGTATAGCTTGCCTACAATAGTTCAATGTTTCTGATTTTGTGTGCTTGAGTGTGCACGCGCGCATGAGTGTGTGTGTGAATGTGTGTGAGTGTGTGAGTGAGTGTGTGTGCATGTGCGCCTTTCAGAGATCTTCGAGCGAAAATCACAATGTAAGTGTCTCAACGTAATGTAATGTGTGTGTGTGTGTATGTGAATGTGTGGCCAGTATAACTCGCTGACGAACGCACTGGCGCGGTGTCCTCATTGTCGCCGCGTATCAGCTGTTGGCGCCAGATTTGCTCGCGGTCGCGCGCTGTTGTTCGCTGTGCTGGCGGTGGTTGTACTGTTGATAAGCGTGGGTGTAACCGCAGGCACCTACGTCTACTCGCACCATCACCGCGGCATCTACATTCTATATATCGGTCAGTCTGTCTGTCTTTCGGTTTCTCTGTGTGTGTTTCGAACTTTCTGGTTTGTTTCCGAGGAACATACGTATATCTACAAACACACTAACACACACATACATACACACACACACACACACACGAGGTCTGTTCGAGTCACACTTCGGAAGTACTTCGGACTAAGTGCTTCAGAAGTGAATCAGAAGTTGTCATTTATGGCGCAGAGCTGACATTTCGTGCGTGTTTTTGTTTCTGCCAAGCATTTATTTTAAGCCGGATTCGTTGAGAACTGCAAAAAATACTTAATTGAATTTTGAAATATCAGAAAATAATGAAATTGCAAGCCAAAACTGTCAGCACGCAAGCGAAACAAACAACACCGCATTTGACTGTTGAACAATAATTAATGCCGCACTTCTGAACACGTGTTCGATTGATACACTTTTAAAGTCCTTACTTCTAAAGCGGGAATCGAACAGACCCACGCACAAACATACAAACACACACGGAAACACACGCATACAAACACAAATGACACTAGAACTTGATGGAGGCAGTGTTGTCACGAATGACGGCCAGGATAATTCGCTGCCAGAGCCAGGTCGTCTCTCGCGGCTCTTGGGTACGCTAGCATATCTATCGTATATCATCCCACGACACGAAATCTTAGTGCTGGCACAGTCCCGCCTCTTTCGCTCTTGTATCGCCTGCACCGCTGTCCCGGGAGTGACGGCGCCGTCCAGCAGCTGTGTTGTGCTGCAGAACGTGTTAACGCAGGTCACGTCTCAGAACGACGACTTTCCGTGTCTCCAGGGGAACACCAGATATATATACGCAGTGTAAACCAGGTGTATGTGTCAATCACGAGATATATATGTGTCTATGTATGTACATGTGTGTGTGTGTGTGTATGTATGGAGGTGTATGTATCGTATGTGTCTGTGTGTGTGTCTGTTAGTGTATATGCGTGTGCATGATATGTAAATATGTATGTAAGTCTATGCATATACGAGTGTATGTATGTGTATGTGCGCGTCAGTGTGTTTGTGTGTATGCTGTATGTATGCATATGTGTATTCACCTGTGTGTGTTTGTGTGTGTGTGTGTATTTATTGCAGGCGGGTTTTTGTCATCAATGGTGTTGCTGATGCGGGCCATTTACTACTGTACTCTGCGAGTGAGCACATCAGATCGCTCCATCGACGCTTAACTAGCGCGCTACACAACCACTGGTCATACACACACACACACATACATACATATACACGCACACATACTGACACTCACACTCAATAATACGAGCGCTTGTATATACATTATATAGTGTGGGAATTGGTTGATTGTTCAGAGGCATTGCTGTAGTGTTTATCAACGAGTATCTTTACATAAATGTGTGTGTGTGTGTGTGTGTGTGCTGGTTTGTGTCGTGTGTTGCTTGCTGTGGGTTTATTCCATCTCTCTCTTTCACTTTCCATGTCTCCCTCTCTCTCTCTCTCTCTCCGCACGCAAACATGAACGAATTCAGCGAGACACCGTGGTGAATTGCAATCGTGTACTTGTATTGTGTTAGCATCCAGGAAACACCATCGAGGTTTATGTACGTGTATGTTTGTGTGTGTGTGTTTGTGTGTGTGTGTGATTTACTATTGCGAAACCATCGCATCTTTTGAGAATATCGCCTGGCTAATAATTCAACATTTGACGATGGCGAGATTAGCTTCATAATCTGTCTGTCTGTCTGTGTATCAGCGAACGTTGGTGTGTTCGTTTGGGGATCATACTGACGTAGGCTATGTATATTACTTGCAAATGCACGTTATACAGCGCGCTCGTGCAAAATGCAATTATTATCCGAAAAGTTGGGTTTCGCCATTCCGTTGATATATCTATATGTAGGTTTGTGTTTGTGTAAATGATTTCGTGCGTATTTCCGCGTATTTGCTGATGGCACGTGTAAACAAGTGCACACACGCACATACATACACGTGTGTGTTTATCCACACTCTATAAGCCTCGTGTGATTCACTTTAGCAGACGCAAACATGTGCATCAAATTTGTAGATGTGTACATTGTAATGTGTCGTTTTATACATTAAGCAATTATATTGAATACAAGGAGTTGTAAGTGCGTGTGTACGATTATAGCGACGAATTTTCCACATATACAAACGGCTAAAATGTATTTCCCTAACGTTAGAAACGCCTTTGTTGCGTTGGTCAGTGTAGAAATGTTATGGTGAAGTCCATATTTCCGTTGATAAGTGAATATTGCAACATTGGCATTCTAATCAGACTGGTTCACAAAACCTGTTAGACGATTGAAGGATTAACTTGAGCCATCGTTGAAGTAGAGTTGTGTTACAGCTGCTTATTCCAGTGTTGCGAATTTTGCGTGTGTCCAACGGACTCTCTATCTCCCTTCTTCAATTCATCCATCGTTTCACTACTTCTTGTTCATGTCAACAGTCCAGCAGTAACTGCACAGCTATGGGTTGTTGGGTGATTAAACCTAGTACGCTAACCCGGGTATATGCTACCCAGCGCAGTGACATTATCGAGCGTGTTCAGCAGCTTCAGTTAACCGACTGGTAGTACCGAAACAGTGCACTATTTTATCTCGGTATTCCCTCACGCTCCAGTCCCCCGTTTGAGTATACTATATCCAACCGAATAGTAAGGTATAAAAATAGTGACTGAAAGTTAGGGCAATTTTTCTCTTTTCAATAAACGAGTTGACTCAAAATTGTTTGGAGTAAAGAATTGCGTATAGAGACTGAAATGGAAAATGCTTTCTTATCACATTTCTCATGACAAAGTGGAAGCTTTGGAGTATGCAAAATAACACTGATGTGTGCTGTGAAGTGATAATGACAGTGACGTTGATGCCGAGAATGTGCAAGAGCCAGGTAACAGCGGTGAGAGTATTGACTCCAACAAAGAGGAAATATTTAGTGCGTAATATGCTTCTTTCCTGCTGCTTCACCTTTTGACCCTGTTGCTTCATCCAATTTTATAACTGCTCCACCCCGTAGACGAGGACGATACTGTGGACCTCAAACAAGTGATGGTGTACTTGCACGCCTCAACACAGCCACTATTTCGACTAGGAAAGGCGCAGTGTGAGATACTGAGCCAGACGCAACAGCAGTGCATACTCCTGCAAGCAATATTTTACATGAAATTTGAAAAAGCTTTTCATGTTGACACCCTAGAAGAGTGTTATCTTTGCTTTTTGTCGATGAAATCTGATGCAGTGGACAAATTTAATTATACATCAACGCCCTAAAATACAAGCATTAGAAGGCCACAATACAACCTACTAGCCTAGTACACAACACATGAATTGATTGGTGACATGCTTGTAATCCTAATTTTAGTGGACAAAATAGAGATAACTATTTCTACGCTTAATAATTATTGAGCCCAACAGTTGGTGTCACATATATCACTGCAGCCTAATGAGCGAGATGTATTTTCACTTGCAGATAACATAAATTGTTATAACGCCATCCAGATCGAAGCCAACGCCACCTAGACAACGTAGTCTGGGTGGCGTTGATAAAACTGCCGACGATGTTGCCAGACACTGCCCCCTGGTGACAAGTAGCCTATCTACGCCACTGTGTTACCTCCATTGGTCTGTTCTCGTAATTCCCCGGTATGGGAGTCCTTAGTCACGACTGGTTCGGATTATGAACCTGAACCTGCACGTTCTTTTCACCCAGTTATGCCTAGATGTTTCTGAGTAACACGAGTTCTGTTCATCCACATGTTCTACAATTCAAAGCATTTATTGTCTAAGAAAAAATATCCCGAATGCCATCCGCTCGATCCCGAAGTCTGTTAAACTTACAATATGCAACCCAAACAACACCATGGTAGTATATTCTGACATAATCTCGGACCGCAACAAAACCGGCCTGAAAAGCACATCAGTGAAATAAATATTCACAAATGCACAAGCGGCTCAGTATCCAGTAGAAAACAGGGTTCACCGAGCAGAATATGTGACAGTAACTCACGCAGAAATTGTATCGTACACAGTCACTAAGAGAATGTAACAGTTGTAGCCACAGACAAGACCGGTCTAGACTACCAGACAGTCGACAACACGTTAAGTATCGATTCAGTATCGCTAAAAACCGTAAATAATTTAATAATTAAGTAGGAGTTTTTACCAGACTGTGCCCGATTCAGCCACTAGTTTGATCCGAACTTTACCGATTATTTCTACAGCACACGAACAGAACAACACCAGCAATGCCCCGTTAAGCTGACGACAAGCGACCCAGACAAAACAAAGCAAAACCGCCATAGGTTTTAAGTTGCTGGCTATCAACGTCCATCTCCGAAATGAGTTTTGTGCACCCAAATATGATCAATGATGGCACAATTTGTACGACGTTGTAAATGTTTTGTGATTGGTATGCCTGGTAACAGTCAAATTCTACTGACTAGCTTCATTTAATTAAATAACTCACCGGTCATATAAATTAAATAGTTAGCCACATTTTACACATATGCCAACCTCAAACAACCCCACAATTAGCGACACAGTCACCGTACAGATACAGATACAAGTGCTAGATAAAACAAGTGATGCATGACAAACCAAGAATAAATACCAAAGACGATACACATCATCGCAAAACGTTAACAATTTTTTTCATTGATCACAACAAGGCAGTACCAACCAAACAATACACTCAGACACAATATTAACGTCTCTTTTTGTCCTTTACTCAGCTGAAACCCGGAAATGAACCGAACTCGGACCGTCAAGCGGATGAATACTGAAGCCATCAATGGAGGATGAAGGGCAAACGTTAAACGTATAGAAAATTATTTCAACAATTCTTGGTCTTCATAAGAACAATAGAAGTTCACTGAATGGTAGAAAATATTTCAGCTTATAGAAGACGAGGAACAATTGATGTAATACTCACGGGAGCTGGGATTTCGATTCATTCGTAGAAATCGAACAGAGCAAATTTAATACTGGAATTGGGTATTTGCTTGTGGCACGTGGATAAGTGAATCGTAACTCAGCCGAAAAGCAGCATTTCTCACAACCAGATTGTAACATTGAGTGTCATGGAAGAAACGATAAATCTACTCACAGCCAGCCTTAAAAGACAAAACTCGATTTGAGTTTAAACAATGAGCAAACTGAGAGCATTCTATAGTCGAGTCGGACTCTGAGTGTCCCTGGTTTCATTGTTATTCTGAGGTGGTGCGACCAGTGGTGGTGTCGTATCTCCTGCCCATTCTTCCAGTGACAGACCGTATGCACGGACCAGGTCCACGTTGCGACATACCTGACCAGTAACGCAAAGGCCGGAGCGAGACGGACAACCTGCGGTGCCAACAACATTCCATGCGAACAATAGCCAAACACGAAATACCAGTAAAAAGCACGGATCTACTACCGTTGCGGCCAACGAACCATTGGCGATCGCAATACGAAGCGATGCATATTGACGCGGGCCAAAATGGTACATGTCGCGAGTGCATCTGAAAGTGGCGTATCTAGTGGCTGAAAGTTAAGAGTGACCATCATGACCAATCTTCCCTTACTTGTATGTAGTTCAGTGGTTATTCAATATTTGAACGCTTAAAAGTAGCATTCGGAGACCTAACCTAACCTTATGGTGAAAATCTGGGTGAAATCGGAGAGAACAATTTGATTGTGCTCGACACCTACGGGTTCCCACTCAATACGCTCACTGTTCGTGCGTACCGCGGCTTCGAGATGTTCTTGCACACACCTGTTTTGGATCGACGTAGCACCGGCGAGGGGTGGTGGCAGCGATAATAGACGACCATCAGCACCATGGCCATGCAGAAGAGGCTGGGCTGCGCCACCACTCCCGGCCAGAACCACCAGAGACGCGGGTTCGCCCGCAGCGACCACGCAACTAGCATCACCGTATTCTCGGCTCCGCACACGCTGTAGAAGAACACGTACTTCCAGCGGGTCGACTGGTCCTTGACGTTGAAGAAAGTGAAGATGTAAACAGCGCCGAGCACTGTGTCAAACAGCAGTTCCTCGCAGCGTGAGTAGCATGCGTCTGTCTGCTGTATGACCAGCCATATAGCCATCACTGCCCAGTGCACTACACACCCGCTCGCCACGTACACCGGGTACACGGAAGCACACAGACTTATGGCCAGCACGCGCGCAGCTTCACACGTACACACACAAACACACACACACACACACACACACACACACACACACACACACATAATTTGTACGTTCACAGTATGACTGTACTGTTTGTTTTGTTTTGTATATATTCTGTTTTTGCATGGTTCTGTTGCATGTTTTGTTTTAGCATATGTTTTGTAGTAATTTGTTGCACTGCACAAATCTAGATTAAAAATATTTATTGTCTGTCTAACAAGCCATGGCTTGACAGACTATATTGCCTCTGATGTTTTCGTTATTTTGTGTTACCTGTGTGATGTTGTTTTTTTGGCAATAAATGATACAATACAATACAATACAATACACACACACACACACACACACACAATTCAATCTTGACCTCTTCCACAAAACAAAATGAATTTTAGGAAAGCAAACAGAATGACGCACACGACATTATTTGTCATTACATTATTTGTCATCTACATTATTTACATACATCTAGATTACAACTACATTACATACATTATTTATACATACTACATAAAAACATACATACAAACCAGGGTTTGAAAAAAACGGTTTTTTTCTTATAAAAAAAAACAAAAACCATGGTTTATTTAGAAAAAACCAAAAAAACATTGGTTATTTTAAACCATGGTTTAAAGCAAACAAACCCTGATACAAACATACATACAAACAACAAACATACATACAACATACATTATTTACATACATCTACATTACAACTACATCTACATTATTTGTCATCTACATATACAGTATACATCTGGAACAAAGGGTTCCTGGCTTGCCTTGGGTTTTTTGCCTACTTGAACTCGATGATAAACGCACACAGACACTGAACACATAACTGTCGGGGCTCCTCTCTTGGAAGGCATTTGTCAATCAATTGTGATAGAGGTTCATCAATTGCCATACACGGGGAAGTTTAGGACAGAATGTCTACGTGAAACCAAGAAACTTGGAGAAAAAAGTAAGACTAAATATTACAATTAAACATACGTGTCATTGATTGGTGCAATACTCCCAAACAACATGAACATATTATTTACATACCAGTAAGGCGCCGTGTTCGGCGATGAACGAGCGAGCGCGAAGCTAACAACAATTGAAAAGTTCTCCGAAATATTGCATCTCAAGTGGAATCTCAGCAATGAGTTTACTCAATTATTAAAAAAAAATTCCTTTCTGTGAATTTTCTACTTCTTTTCTCACATCTTGATATCGTGTACTGTTGTTTCTAATTGTTGTCTCTTTCGCGCTTGTTTCTGTGTGAGCGCTATACAAATACATTGTTGTTGTTGTTGTTGTTGTACTCGGGCTTACGGTTCCAGAGATATAAGACTCAAGAAGCATGGGCAAAGTTTTCTGCTAAATTATAAGAGGGCATATGGCACGTGCCACGTGCCACAGTGGGCACTGACATGATTCGGCATGGTCTCATTCGCGGCAGGAAGGATTGGGCTACCCAACAAAAAAAACGCATGTTAATCGGACTTATGGTTCCAGAAATATAAGCCTCTGAAAAACGGGTAAAAAGTGTTTTTCGAAAAAGTACGAGGGTATTTGGGACGTGCCACGTGCCATAGTAGGCACTGACATGATTCGGCTTGGTCTCATCCGCGGCAGGAAGGATGAGACTACCCAACAAAAAAAAATGCATGTTAATCGGACTTATGGTTCCAGAGATATAAGCCTCTGAAAAGCGTGACCACGGCCGGCGGGCCGGCGGGCCGGCCGGCGGGCCGCTCATACTCATTTTTCTAGTAACACCAAGTATGAACTCGCTCGCTATCGCTCGCTCGTAATTAATCCTATTAGGAAAAAGAGGAGGTATCACAAAGCGTCTGTCAAACCGCTTGTACAAAACGACGGATCAATGAAAAACGTTAACATTGAATAAATTTACACGTCTTCACTCGCCAAATTAAAATACGTAAATATATATGATATATTTTATCTTTATTCTCGATCAATCTTAGAACAAACATACTTGATGTTCACGACAATAAAACATACCTTTTAAATATAAATGTTCTTTATAATGTAATATAATGTAATGAATGTAAATTCACTCTATAATGTAAAACATACTTGATGATAGAGATGATTCATCGTGAATACCAGGTATCCCTTTTTCTAATGGCGGATTGACCAATCGCCTTGATCATCCGATCTGATCGGTTTTATTTATTGATTCGATTTTATTCGACTCGATTGCATTTGGTAAAAATACAATTAATTGTATTGGATGCAATATATTGGGTGAAATCGATTGTATGTTGTTAAAACACAATTTACTTCCCTTGATAGAAGGTCAATATGGTATGGTAGGTCAATGGTCATGTTATACAGAATACAATGAATCTGGCGTTATCACTAGGGCTGTCAAAAGTTAATAAAGTTACTTTTTCACCTAAAGGTCACTTTTTTATAAGCTACCTAAAACTGCATGAAAAAGTTGTGTACGATAATTATTAAAAAAGTTACCAAAAGTTACTTTTTCATCGTTAGGTTACTTTTTCGCGTATAGGTTACTTTTTTAGCGTCAGGTTACCTTTTGTTATTTGTCTTGTTATTAGGTAAGTTTACCACGAAGTTTGGTGACTTTTTGCAGATAAGAGGCACAAAAACGGTATATATGAGGATACAATAGAAAAAGAGATGGAATATTAGGTCTCAAGACCAATAAATTTCTACATTTCTGCTGTTAGGATTTAGCAATTGGTATTCACCTTAATATCTGTGCTACTCGATATTTATACGTTTTTGGGTACACAGGATAGCGTCATTCCGTTTTAGGAAATGTCCACGAGCGGAGGTTGTCGTGAGATGTTTGGAGCGTGGTATAGTACGATGAGTGAGCTCTATACCAGATACTGCACTGTAGTACTTGACAGTACGTATTTACTTGAACAGGAATTAGCACGTGATTTTCAGGGCGAGAGATAGCGCCATTTTCCCCCGTTTGACATGTATAAGACTGTGAGCACAGGGTGCTACATACGCTTGTAGTGTTTACGCTCACACTAATATACAAGCTGTAGTAAGTGCTATTTGATAAGAAGTTCCATTGAAATAATATAAAGAACATTATTGCGACCATTACTAAAAATATTTACATTTGCAATCAGTGTATTTCACCTTTGTGTTAGCTTTCCACTTTTAAATTACATTTTGATAGTTATGCCACTTTTTGCGATGTTAGCCAAATGTTAAGTCACTTTTGGTGGTTTCTGTAAAAATGGTACCAGATCGGAGAGAGGGTGGAAAAATACTACCAACTCGGAAAGAGGATAGAAAAGAAGGACTGGTGTATTTTCTTCCTTCAGAACTGCAAACAGAAACTGACCTTTTTTGAAGGTTATTTTTGCGAAGATTAGGTAATTTTTAGGTTACTTTTCATTGGTTATTAGGTTACTTTTTATGTTCACAAACAAACAACAAACAAACCGTGTATCGATGTATGAATCGATGTATGTATGTATCGTGTATTGAATCGCTCATGATTTACCTAGGTTTAGCGCTGTATATATTTGAATTTTTATGCTAGGAGCCATATAGGTGCAGTGTTGTGAAAGTGCTGCAGCAGTGTGCGGGGCATCGCGTGCCTCTGTGCACTATTGTGCGCGTTGTGCGCTTTGGCACATTGTATAATTTGAATAGTTTATAAATAGGTATAACGTCATTGTTTCAGCCAATTTGGGCGAAAACATCGCTAAGGAAATTTGCATAAAAAACATGTGCCACATCGAATGCGATGCTTCCGACAATTGAAAATTGCATTTTCTGAGCACTTTCAATTGGTTATTGTTGGATATTAAATTGGAAATTTGACGTCAAGACTAGTCAAGACTAGTCAGTGTGGGAAGTGCCGTAAATTGAATGAACAAGCTGCATCAGCTGAAGAAAGCGACCGCAGCAGGTACTTCGACGCAAATAACAAGCAAATGGACGCTTCAACCGCCCAAGCAACACAAGCAATGACGACTGGACAACTGAATCAGGAGAGTGAATGTCTGGAATGCGAAAACAATTCCGGAAGGCCGTGTATACGTTGTGCCGAATGTGGTAGAGGAGTGCATATTGCGTGCTCTGCCCTGCCTGTCTACCACATCATGTGCCTGGAGCTGACCAGATACAGATACATGTGCAGGAACTGTGTTTTTATGAAGGCAGGAGACAAATACGATCAACTACGGGACTATATAAATGACGCCTTATCAGGTGAGAAAATATCCACCACAGACACATCCGACAAAACACATGTAACTAGCGACATCGTCGATGCACCGGAAGTCCAGCCGACAAGTATCGAGAGCACGGGACAGCAACATGCAATGAAAACAGAGGCGATGCATGAAGGAAAAACCACCGCACGAGAGGTAAGACGTACATCACCCATGAAACATGTGCAATCACCCGCCGATAAAATATGTAAGTTTTATATCCGCAAAAAATGTAAACATGGCAAAGAGGGAAAAGAGTGTAAATTCTCTCACCCAAAGTTGTGCATGGATTTCATCAAGCATGGAGAAATTTCCCCAAGAGGATGCAACAAAGGCAAGAGATGTGAGCACTATCACCCCGTAATGTGCAGAAACGAAACAAAATTTGGAGTCTGCAAAAAAACAAACTGTCGTTTCTACCACTCGAGAAAAATGACCAGATCGAGCAGATCGCCAAACCAAAAAGACCCAAACACACAGAACTACATGTACGTGAGCCAACAAAATAATAGCAACATGGTTACGCCTGTTCAACGAAATAATAGCAACATGGTTACGCCTGTTCAACTAAAAGACGAAAAAAAGCAAATGAGTTATGTTCAGGCACTTGCTCAAAACGGAGCAGCTCACCATTCATGCGAAAACATCCCCGAAAATCGTCAAATAGCCGAACCAAATGGCCGCCATTTTTTAGGTGTACATGCAATTCAAAACCAAATTCATCAACTACAATTACAGATGATGACGCTGATGAAGCAAGTGGAAGAAATCTGCCACCAACCAGCGAACACGCATTGTATGTGTCGAATTTCCCCGATACACTAAAAATGTACACAAGCACTAACCTCATTGACGCTAATATTGACGTGTCACATAATGTTGAACACACAACTAAAACAACTGATGATGCATGTAACAGCGATCGTCTCTCGATAAGCACTCTTTCAGAAACACTCAGTAAGCATTCGGGTGTCTCACTGGTGCATGTCAATATCCGTAGCGTCAGGGCAAATTTTCACAAACTTCAAGAATTGTTGGAGTCATTATCCGTAAGTGGTCGAAAACTGCCTGATATAATTGCAGTATCGGAAACCTGGTTCGATAATAATACTAACTTAGACTTATATCAGTTAAAAACATATCAGCTTTTCACTGTGAATCGCAACAGTAGAAGAGGAGGGGGAGTAGCCGTTTACATTGACAATAAAGCAATTGTAGATCAAAATTCAGTCGAGGCTACACAAACAAATGGTGTGTTAGAAGCACTAACATTGAAAGCGAACTTCAATCACCATGTTTTTATCATAACCTGTGTATACAGGTCTCCAGCGTCGAGCATGAGGAGCTTCGTAGATTTTGTGTGTGAAACTCTCGAAAAAAGTGACAAAAATAATTGGTTTGTAGTAGGAGACTTCAACGTAGACTTCGCAAAGAAGGATGAACAGGAAACAAATAGCCTAATTAACGCTTTTTTTGGTCACGGTTTTGTTCCGTTAATTACATCACCAACAAGAATAACATCGACATCACAAACGACTATTGACAATATATTCACCAACGTTACCAAAAAAAAGATTATGTCAGGAACAGTCACTTTTGACATCAGTGACCATCTACCCATATATGCACTAGTTGGTGGACCAGGCCATTCTAGGCAAAGAGAAAGTGTATTGATGAGGACATTTTCAAGGAAGTCTGAACAAGAATTCTTAGAACTATTGGGTAAAACAAACTGGACATGCACTCAATATGAGGACGTTGATCAAGCCTACAGTGATTTTCTACACCAGTTCATCACGCTCGTTGACCATTGTTTCCCTGTTCGCAGAATCAGCAGATACAATAGAATGGAAACTAGGCCATGGATGACAAGTGCACTGAAAACATCATGTAAATATAAAAACAAACTCCATAAGAAATTCCTAGAGACTCGATTAGAAAAAGATAATATGAGATATAAGGAATATCGAAACATGTTGACTTCCCACATACGTCAGGCGAAACAAAATTTCATCTCAAATGCGCTCCACCAAGCAAAAAATGACACAAAAAGCACATGGAAAATTCTGAACAAAGCGTTAGGACGAGAAAAAACTGACACTCATTCATGTGTGTTTCATCAGAACGGCCATGATTACAAATCTGGCGATGATATCTCGAACGCATTTAATAACTTCTTTGTTGAAGCAGCCAATGATGTGACAAAAAATATTCCAAAAGCCACGGCAGATCTCAAGACAATGAATATGAAAAGAGTTGAGTCAACAATTTTCCTGAGTCCTGTCACCCAAGCTGAGGTCTACAACGTCATCATGTCATGTAAGAGCAAGAAATCCTGTGATGATGACTTTATCGACATGAGATTGCTAAAAACAGCGGTCAGATTCATTTCAACACCTCTTCAGTATGTTTGCAACCTGTCGTTCACACGTGGAGTTTTCCCTGCTCAAATGAAAACAGCCAAAGTCATACCAATTTTCAAAAAAGGCAAAAGAACAAATTTCACAAATTATAGACCAATTTCTCTTCTTCCTCAATTTTCAAAAATTCTAGAAAAATTGTTTGATTCAAGAGTGAGCTCGTTTATTTCCAAAAACAAAATCATAAATTCTGGTCAGTATGGGTTTCAGTCGAAAAAGTCTGTGAATGACGCAATCGCCGATACCATAGAATTCATTTCCAACTCCTTGGACAAGAACAATTTCACAATAGGAATATTTGTAGATTTGAGAAAAGCGTTTGACACAGTGAATCATCGAATACTTTTAAATAAGTTGGAAGTGTACGGCATACGAGGCAAGGCTAAAGATTGGGTTGAGAGTTATCTGAATGAACGTCACCAAATGGTCGATTATCGTGGGGCGATATCGGACAAAAAAGTCATCACATGTGGAGTCCCACAGGGGTCGGTCCTTGGCCCTAAACTTTTTCTCCTGTATATTAACGACTTACTCAGCGTATCAAATAGCTGTAAAAAGGTGCGTTTCGCTGATGACACGAATCTATTCTTTTCATCCCCGTATATTGAGGATATACAAAGAACTATTGATGGAGAATTAAAACTTGTTGACAAATGGCTGAATGAAAACAGACTTGTACTAAACACCGACAAAACAAAGTACATATGCTTTCAAAACAAGAAAAATCAAAAAGACTGTGGAATATCTGTGAAAGTAGGCGGAACGGTCATTGAGGAGGTTGAGTCGGTCAAATTCCTGGGACTGACAATTGACCAAAATCTAACATGGCGCAATCATATAAACTCAGTTACAAACAAGTTGGCAAAAATATCCTATTCTATGTTCCAACTGAGAAATTTTATCGGTGAAAAAGCCAGTATAACTTTATATAATAGCCTTGCAAAACCTTATCTGGATTATTGTAATAATATTTGGGGAGCAACTTATGAATCTAGACTGACAAAAATTATAATTTCTCAAAAACGTTTGATACGGATAATAGCAAAGATAAGAGTTTATGAGACCACAAAAGCTCACTTCAACTTGTATAAAATACTTGACTTCAACAGTTTAGTACAGTTGAACACGGCAGCTTTCATGTACCGAGCACACAAAATTTATTACCCAAACACCTGCAGGCTTTATTTCAAATAAACAAGAGACACCCGGACAAATTTGCACAGAGGTTCCCGAGAACTCGAGCTAGACAACAAAGCTTGAGCGTTAGAGGAGTAACCGTGTGGAATGGAATACAAAAATGCGTCAAACAAAGTAGGACATTGAAGACATTTAAAAAGAAATTCATTGAAGGGATGAATCAAGATAAATGTAACTAATCAGTGATGCTTCGACGTGTGGAGAGACGATCGACTGATTCAGCAGTGTGCCTATATTGGTTGTAATTATTTATATCTTGTTACGATGCCACTGTCTTTTTTGTACGTTGTCTTTATTCATTGTAAAGGGCCCAAATGAAAAAAAGCGCATGCTTATGTGGGTCCCTGTCACAACGATTGTGTAAATTATATGTTGGTGACAAATACATGATATGATATGATATGATATTTGATATATCGCACTAATCAGCAAAGGCGTGATAAACATTTGATAAAGCGATGCAAAAGTAATAATAACATTAAAACTAATAGGTTATATTTAGGTTACTTTTTCTCGAAAATAAAGTTACATATTCTGATTGTTAGGTTACTTTTTGACAGCCCTAGTTATCAATAAAACCAGCTCTCCCATACAATTGCCCTGTATAGATGTCGTTTATTCGAAATCTGGTATATTTATATGATAAATTGCTGTATTTGCATAATCCGAGCAACAATGTATCCAATCCAACTAGAAACAAAATTGCGAAAAGTTATCAAATCGGCCCAGGCCAAATGACACGCGCATGTGCAGGTGCTGTGTGAAAAGTCGGGTGCAACTTTGGCTCGCTGATTTGCGGACAATACGACTGCTCAAGGACAAACTTGTACGCTGATCTAATTATGCAACGCGCCAACACGAATCAGACGGATGGCGCCGTGAGTGCAGAACAAAGAGAGAGACGCCTGTATTGAGCAGCTCAACCTGTTAACACCGCACCAACGCTGGCGACTGGCCAGTAACACGCGACTGCTTATAGAAAAACGGACCCACAAGCGCCACAAGACAACTACCGTAGACCCCGGCCATTTGGAAGCTCATTTTAATCCCAAATTGTACTGTATATTTTCCATGGTGGACTCAATGGCGAGATCAATTTCAGGGAACAAATTCAGTCTGCCGAAGGTATATTTATCCAAAGAACAGGCTTCATTATAGTATAAATTATATAAACGGTGATAAAATAGATGTGCTTTAGTTTGAAGAAGAACGTAAATTAACATGTAATTGATAGACAGATATGAATTGTGGGTTAATGGACAGGATATAAGGTACTCTCCTGGTAAAAACAGAACACAACAGGGGGACATCAAAGACAACATTGATGGCTTCCTGTTGACGACGCCTACCTACTGGTAGACTGCTTACAAATTGATACCAAATATTGTGGGTGCACTGGTTGAAAGAGTTTGCTACACATTTACATAACTGATTACTAGGGTGACCTTTTGGTGCGCTATCAAGAAAAGTTGAGCTAAATATTCTAGTTGGAACAGCAAGAGAGGAATGATATACACCGCCTACCCCTCCTCCGGAGGATTTAGTGGAGCACAAGAGGGAGCGACAAGTGTGTAGGAAATTGAATGAAGGAGGGATATGTGCAGAAAAAGTAGGAACGTCACACTCGAATAACCAAGTTTCAGTAATGAAAATGAATGAAAGAACAAGATTCAATAGGGTATGAAGAACGAAATTAACCTTGTTTCGCACCGAAAGGATATCGAGAAGACCTAGAGAAAATCGTTTATTCATGGAATGCGAATGAAAAGAAGTAGGAGAGACTGATTCAGATGGCGGCGGACTGCTATGAGAATGGACCGAAGCATTCGAAGATAGTGGTGGGTGCGGTTGCAAGGCTGAGACCGGATGACCTAGTCAATTGGAAGAGGAAGGAGCATCAGCAGAGGGGGAAGATACATGAAGATTTGTAGGGGAAGAGATGGTACGCTGACGAAGAGTTTTGGACAGCGAGAAAGGAGGGACAATTGGAGGAAAAAGATGAGTGGTTGGAAGAGCTACTGTGCTTGGCGCAGTTGGCGCACTTCGATTTGGATTTGTCAGGACAAGCTGACGTCAGGTGATCGCCGGCACAGTGACCGCAGGTTGCCGATGCAGATGCGCACTGGTCAGATTTGTGGCCTAGACCCGAGCACTTCCAGCATCGAGTCACCCAGTACCGATCATAGACCGGGCAGCTGCACAATCCGACAATCTGTTGCCAGCGAGACGTATCTGGTGGCGCACCTCCGGAGACACGACGAGCACGGCATTTGTGCGGCCGTCTTTGGGTTTCGTCAGAAACAGCAGCTTCATCTGCGTCGATGGGATGTTGGCAATATGGTGGTTTTTCAGCAGCAAAGAGCTGACGAAATCCTCCGGCGACATGGATGGAACGTTCGCCACAGTGATCCTGGGTAGACGCGAGGCGGAATTGCCAGTGACTGCCACATGAACTTCATCAACTAAGTGCTCGTTCCGAGACTTGGCTGCCATGTTCGCAGAGGCTTCGGTGGAGCAGTGCAGTACCATGCCGCCAGATTTTGTTGGGCGTGCCTTAGCCACCGGTACAGTGCGGAGGGCCGACTGCACGCGCTCTACCTTCACCGGCTCCGCTCCCTTACTCTTCAGCACTAGGGCGAAGGATGAGTGAAGAGTTGGTCGCGCTCTGAGACAGATGTTGAGGGCGCACAGGTGTCGACGGACTTCACCTCACGAAAGTTGTGAAGGAGAGAGGTGCGGAATGTCTCCAGTCGACTATCAATCACCGCAGACACTCTCTCCACGGTGAGTGAGGGGCGACGGGACGCACGGTAGTCCTCCTTACACTCTGCACACAGCCAGAAGAGCTTGTACCTGCGTATAGCGTTATACGCAGGGTTGGTCAGCGCGGCGCACGACATAGTCCGGTGGAAGTGTGAGACAACCTTGCAGTAGAGGTCCCATGAAGGGTTTCGATGGATTTGGTACCCCCAGACATTGTAGAATCCAAAATCAGAGGGTGCCAAGCTGGCACCTTTGGGCGTTTTCTGAAAATCGTTTATTCTTATGGTACCCGGTACCCCCCCCCCCCTTTTTCGCGATACGCAAAAAACGAAAATATTCATATCTTCACCAATATAGCTGATATAAATACAATTTTGGTATCAAATTGTATGTTTTCAGACATGAGGAATCCAATGGACACATTATTGTCATGACCTGAAATAGTCTTCATAGCCAAACATCATCATTCTACCCCAAAACACCAAATAAAAACATTATTTTTTTCTGAATTATATATTTGATCTGATTTATGATGCATTTAACTCAAAATCAGTACACTATGGATATCAAACATTATATGAACATCAGAAACGTTGGTGACAAACACCATAGAGACTGTATAAAGGATCTAAAAATAATAAACAATATCTAAAGTATAAGAAGCTTTGTTTCCATCATCGTCGTCATCATCATTTTCGACAACTGTTCTAGTGTGCTCATTGCAGCAATCCAATCCACCTTCACAACTGCAAAATATTGTGCATGGAAGCATTGCAGAAGAGCAAGAGCATCTGGCTGACTTGCAGTTTTCACAAGTGCATTTGATCAGTTTGAGAATGGCCTTAGGTGCCGCAGAGGTATTGGGCGGAAGCATAGTGGGTTGTAGCATATTGTTGACGGTATCTCGGTGCCATCCATGCATGGTCGGATCAATCTCTGGTGGGTTTGGTTCCGCAGCATGCTTCCAAATACAGCACTGCAAGTGGGCTCTTAGAACATTCTGATGGAAAGATTCATTGGTCGGAGGGAGAGACATGAGCTTTGGTGCAGAAACAATGTTTGCATTTGCTGTTTTCACTTTCCACGTATTGAATCATACATCGGTCATCGTCACGGCTTCTACATGTCCATAGCAAGCACCTATGAATGTGGTGAACTCTTGGATTACATCAGCTAGTGCGGCAGTCGTATTCCCAAGTTCTAACAACTGATGACCTGCCTGAAGAACTTTCACAACTTTGGTTTTTCCGATGCCACATAACTGAGCTACTGTGTCGCAGCCTGACAATGCATGGCCAGCTAACAGCTGGCCAGCGATGTCTTTATGGCGATGTGCAGTTGCCTGTATGTCAATGGACTTCCTTTCTTTGGATGTAGCTTCCATCGTCAAATTACAAGTGAGGTTTCGTTCATGATAAAAGTGGACTAACAAGACGAACACATCAGTGTCATCTGAAATGACGCTGACACTGCCCTCTCTTATGCTGTCAAGAATACACAATAGCTGGTGTATTATAATGACATCAGCCTCTTCCTGAGTGTTGCGCAGATCTGCTCGATGGATGCTCATGCAATGGCTTATTTCTACTGGTACTGGATCTGGCCCTGTGACCACTAGTTTTTGATTGGTCAATCCTATGCGGTCTTTCTGTGTCTGTAGGGCGTCTACAATCAGAGCAATGAGCTGTACTTTATTGTATGATACTGTCAGCACCACTTTCTGAGAAGGCAGTTGTGCTGACAGCGACAACTGGTGGTGTCTGCTTGCCTCCTTCCCTCTTGCAGTACGAGTGACTCCTTTGGTGCTGTAAGTTTTGTATCGGTCAAATATCAGGTACACATCAGCCTCTTTCATCTTGGTTGTTACGTATGATACAACATTGTCAATGAAGTCTTTGACTGTTCCTTGTGTTGGCCAGTGAATCACCCACAATACAGCTGAGCCATCAATGATCACAATGTTCGCTTTGGGTGCAGATCGTCCAGTTATCTCAACTTTCAGCATGTTTTTGAGTGTTTATTTATTTTTTGCTAATCTCATCTCGCCATTGTCGGTGAACATCGAAGTAGGAATCGGTAACAGGTCATACATCAGAACCTCATTTAGGTTCATCTCTCGACCAGAAGCATGCAGACCAATGATGCGTGAATATATGAAATTGGTGTAATTTACCTTCGTTTTGCCAACTTGGATGCGCTTCTTGGTGATTGCTAGTGTATGCACTTTCTTAGGAAGCGTATCATGGAAACCGCCAGGCCATGTGCTTTCATATTGCTTCATCATCTGCGTTCCTATTGATACTGATTCATGAACGTTCACTGTTGGGTCAGTTGTTATTCTACCGCTCACAACGTGGACAAGATCACCATGTGAGTGTGAGGATGGATCAAGTGGATCAATAGAACCTTGTAATTTCTCTCTGATATTCTTGCGGTCCAAAGCATCTGATGCCATCCGAGCTTTCATCTCTTCCTTGTGAAGGTGCTGATGTTGGTCATGTGAGGTCATATCACAGACGCCTTTGGCTAATACACTACAAGTATGGAGACTTAAGACCCAGGTCTTCAGCGTGTTTGGTTTGAGTGTGATGCCAATAATGCCATTGGGTCCTTTTCCATACCCCATGAACGTTGTCTCGATCATCATGTCCGTCCACATTCCGTTCCATACACCTGGGGTATGACGGGTGACATGCTCTCCTTTCATGAATCTCTCCAAGAGGTCTGGTGGAATTGCTGTAAGTGAGCGAAGGTAATATAGCCCATAGTGGGCATAATTTGGGTGGCACGCAGAAAAAAGTAGGGAATCATGTGTTCTACAGCATACAAATGAAGTGCCCAATCTGCTTCCTTCTCAGCTCAACAAAACAACATCATCAGAAGGACAGGTTTGAGCAGGTTATCTACCCAGAGTTTTGTTGTCTTGCTTTCATCAGATGCTTGCTTCCATAAAAAATATTTTGCAGTTGTGAAGGTGGATTGGATTGCTGCAATGAGCACACTAGAACAGTTGTCGAAAATGATGATGACGACGATGATGGAAACAAAGCTTCTTAGACTTTAGATATTGTTTATTATTTTTTAGATCCTTTATACAGTCTCTATGGTGTTTGTCACCAACGTTTCTGATGTTCATATAATGTCTAATATCCCTATTGTACTGATTTTCACTTGAATGCATCATAAATCAGATCAAATATATAATTCAGAAAAAAATAATGTTTTTATTTGGTGTTTTGGGGTAGAATGATGATGTTTGGCTATAAAGACTATTTCAGATCATGACAATAATGTGTCCATTGGATTCCTCATGTCTGAAAACATACAATTTGATACCAAAATTGTATTTATATCAGCTATATTGGTGAAGATATGAATATTTTCGTTTTTTGCATATCGCGAAAAGGGGGGTACCGGGTACCATGAGAATCAACGATTTTCAGAAAACGCCCAAAGGTGCCAGCTTGGCACCCTCTGATTTTGGATTCTACAATGTCTGGGGGTACCAAATCCATCGAAACCCTTCATGGGACCTCTACTGCAAGGTTAAACAAAAATCATCACTTTGGCTGCCGGACTAACACGTGAAACATGCCGGCGCATCCCTCGCACTCGATGACAGAGGCATCCCCCACCGGCTCACCACACTTACACGCACGCTCGCCGGCTGCAGAGGGTGACATGGTTGGTAAGACACCGAGATCAGCACACAGATAAGAGCATGAAGGAGCGAACGGAAACACAACCACACGCGGCGAACACAGGAACAAGACTGAATACATGCTTATCCAGATTATGTAAACAATAAATGAAAAAATGCTGCATTGCACAACTTTATAACTGAACAGTTTTTTTTATAGTGTGAAATAATTATTTTAAAAGTTCAAGAATTGTCCTAAATCCAAATATTTCCTCTTAAAAATAAAAAGTTGCAAAAATTGCGCTAAAAAACAAAAACTTCCAAAAAGTTGCATTTATAACTTGTTTAATGCTTACCTCAGATCATTAAAATATTGATTTTTGGGCTGCTCAGGATAAACAGAGTATATGATGAAAAAGTTGCATTTGCAACAAAAGGCACCCTACTGATTAGGATGACATTACAGACCTGCAACGACGATTGAACAGCACCAATACTTACGAGCATTGTCAACAGTAGACTTAATGCCGACCAAGAGTGGACCTTGGAGATTTATTTGTTAGACGATTTAGAACAATTCAGAAACAAATCAGCAGAAAACATAAACATACTATTCTCTAAGCATTTATTAACATCAACGCACAATGGATGAACAGTTTGCTGTATGACTATATATAGAACAAGAAGTTGTATCACGTCGTTTGTATCGTCAGCGTTTCCATCATAGCTATCAATAATCCAAGAGGTGCCAGAACTGAGTGCTGATTTGAAAAATGTGCGAGCACTGAACACCATTAAGAACCACTGGTCTAAGGCGAATAGGCATCATCATCACATAATACGCAGTACGACAAACATAAGAAGTTAGACGCACTCGAAAACAGCTGAAATGGCTTGCAGAAGCTCATCAAAATTCCGTCACACAACTGCATAATGTAGAACGAGATAAGAGAGGATGAGGAACAATAGAAAGAGTGGAAAGAGTGCCTGATAAATCAATTTGGGTAGAAACAAACAAATTTGCTCATAAATTCACAGCTCAACTCTGCATATTGCAGCTTGCGCAATAGTCAAACTGCTTCTTGGCTAAGCTTTCAACGGCTTGGGTAAACAAACCAAGTGGCTGCACATGCAATAAAAACCGCGTTATCTAGTCAACGTTGTATCGTATATCAACTCGTCTTTAGTACAGAAATTTCGGGAAATGCTCAAATTATCAATGAAATCCCATATTTGATTGACTACTTTGAAATAATGCAAACTATCCAAATATTTTTGAAACATACATTTTCCAAAACTTCCTGGCCACACAACAGTATACGGTCACTTTTGTTATTATCTGTAGATCAGTGGTTCCCAAAACCTGGATCGTCACCCAGTTGGGTGGCCAAGCCATTTATTTGGTTCGATAATGTTGGTCACTAATTATTTTGCCACTAAATACATCGTAATTAGATACTGTAAACATAAAAATACATAAAGCCTAGTCTTAGGATTCTAAGCAGACCATGATGAAATTATCATTATGTTTTGATTGAAGCAGACCACGATTAAATTAAATTATTATTAAAAGCATACATATTAGATATGAAGACAATTGGTGTAACTGTTGTAGGCTTGGGTCGATATGCTTGATTGGTTGTAAAAAGGTTGGCAACCATTGTTGCAGATGAGCTCGGGTCATTTAACACACACACACACACACAGACACGAGCTTGGTGGCCGGGTGAATGACTGACCAATACTGCACAAGTGCCAGAGAAACAAGACGGTCGTGGCTGAGACGGTCAAGTTGCACTTGGCAGGCAGACTGTAGCGCAGTGACCGCTGGTAACTGCACAAAGACCAGGCGAGCGAGAACAAACTGGTGGTGATTGCTATCACTTGCAGTGTCACTGCCACCACACACCATACACCACACCATACACCATACACCACACAACATACCTCACACAACATACATCATATGACATACATCATATGACATACACAAGACATACCTCACACAACGTCTCTCACAGACTATTCATAATACAGCAAGTCCCCAACTTACGAACATAATGGGGACCGAGAGGCTGTTCGTGTAAGTGCGTTTGTTCGTATGTCCATTTTCACCTGTAATGTTATAGCCTGACGTTTCTTGACACTTCCACTGGCTTCACTGTTTATCTTTCGCTTCACACCCGACATTACGATGGAATGATGCACAGGTAAAGCACAAAAATTGGCGGTACACGAGGACACAGTAAACACATGCTATTTCGTATTTATGGCGCACAGCTGACGATCGCAGCAGCGCCACGGCGCAGCAAACTCGTCAAATATATTCGCACCCGGGAAACTTGAAGTTTGCTAGCATCTTTATAACAATTTTTGGACCTATTTATAATAATAAATAAATGTATGCACGGAATGTTCGTAAGTAGAGGACCTCTGAACAACTTGTCAAAATGACCGATTTAGATCAATTTTGGTGTTCATACAATACACATAAAATAGTATACGATACCTTACAGAGTATGCCTCACACACAATGTAATATAATACAATACAATATAGCATGTGAATAATGTAAGCTTCTTGGTACCTGGTGTACTACATATACACTGTGGGTGATTGTGTATTGAAATTGTGGGTGATTGTGTATTGAGACCTGCTCCATTCCAGCTTCGACTTTATCTTTATTTTTTCAGAGAAAATTGCCAAAGCCAAGGCTAAATTACCATCCTCCTCTTTACCTCTCTCTTTCCCTTCCTCTGACTGCTCTTTGTCATCTTTCTCCACCATCTCCCCAGCCGCCACTGCCAAATATCTGAAAAAATTGCAAAAGTCCAGATGTCCTTCAGATGCAATAAATTTTCGTGCACTTTTTGACTCTATTCTACTCCTTGCCCCTTTTCTTACACATTTGGTAAACTCCTCTTTCCTCCACGGGACTTTTCTGGCCTCCAAGCATGCCATTGTTTCTCCCATCCTTAAGAAACCTTCCCTTGATGCCAACACTCCGAGCAGTTACAGACCCATCTCCTTGCTCCCTTTGCCTTCTAAACTTTTGGAAGCTGCTATCCTTTCTCAACTTCGCCCTTGTATATATTCTGCTCTCGATCCCTGCCAGTCTGGCTTTGTCTCTAATCATTCAACTGAAACCCTCCTTCTGTCTCTACTGAATGACATTTTCGCTTCTTTCTCTTCAGGTCAATCTGTTCTCTTCATCTCTCTTGACTTTTCCTCAGCATTCGACCTCGTCAACCACTCAATTCTTTGTGATGAACTATGCCATATTGGTGTCTCCTCCTCAGCTCTATCTCTCATGTCCTCCTATCTCACTGATCGCTCCTATTCTGTGCGCTGTAATTCTGAACTTTCCTCACCTCGACCACTTGAATCCGGAGTCGCACAGGGCTCCCTTCTCGGTCCTCTCCTTTTTAATCTGTACGTTTCCTCCCTCTGTCCTATTCTCCGCAGCTATCCCATCTCCTTTCACATATATGCGGATGACATACAAATCTATTTTCCTTTTTCTTTGGCCAATACTAACCTAATTCCTAAACTTCTCTCCCACATAGCTGAGTGGGCATCCTCTCGAAATCTCCTACTGAACCCTGAGAAAACTGTTTATCTTCTTTTCCATCCTCCCAAAATTACTCCTTGTTCAATAGATCTACCTCTTTCTTCACAAATTCGTAATCTAGGAGTCCAATTTGACCCCACACTGTCATTCGCTCAACACATTTTCAAAATTTCACGTTCCTGTCGTTTTGTTTTACGTCAATTGTACCCGATCCGCTCTCATCTTGATGAGGCATCCGCTCCACTTCTATTTAATTCATATATTTTTTCGCATATCGATTACTGCAATTCTTTATTTTTTCACCTTCCTCTAAAATCCATCCGCTCTCTCCAGTCAATTATAAATATTTCTTGCCGCTTTGTCCTTCGTCTTCCCCCCAAGTCACCCACATCCGCCCATATTCGTAAACTTGGCTGGTTGCCTGCTCTGTCCAGAATCCACCATAAGCTGTGCTGCATTGTCTATAAATTTCTCCATACTCCTTCTCCACCTTCTTACCTGTATTCGCTTCTAACTCCCTCTGATCGTCCTTTAGTTCGCCGTCCTGTGCCCCTCGTATGTCCTCCTGATGACCACGAGTCTAACTGGTCAGCTAAATCCTTCTACTTTTCCGCTCCACGACTTTATAACTCTCTTCCTCATCACATTCTACAGAAAAAATCCTACTCTTCCTTTTCGGCTTCCCTTCATTTATACTTACTATCTCTTCCGTCGCCGCCCACTTACCCCTATAGAAATTGCTGATACTCTTTTTTGGCTTATCTCTCAACCCCAAAATTAAATATTTTCTCTGTCAGCTACATTTCTCTGATCCCATTCTTTTATTATCTCTCTCCTCTGATAATGCGCTGTGTATATTTTCTTGATTTTCTTGATTGTTGTATATATTTACTGCTCTTGATATTTTTGTGCCTTGTCACTTCAGCTCATATAATTTTGTTCTTTTTGAGCCCCTATCACTGTTTATACCTTATTTTGCTCTATTTTGTACGTTTTCGCGCCTTTGCAAATTAGTGCGCTATACCAAATACATGGTTTGTTTGTTGAAAACAACGCAAGCTGTTGAATGCGCACCATTACACTTGCGCAAGTATCAACTGAAAAACGTGCTTCACAACACACAATTTTGGCCAAATAAACTGACATTCAGAGCGCAATATAGCTGAGTCCAACCTTATCAACACTGCAATTCGAGTAGATAGCAACTTTATCAATGTTACTTGTCAATATAACAAAGTTATAATCAGACCAATTTTCTATCTATCAGTTTACTCGGTTTTCTCTCTCTTTCTCAGTTTACTTTCGCGTACTTTCGCGGCCTGCTTGTGCAGCTGTCGTTAGGCTAATTTATGTGTTAGAGCGACACCAGTAGTACACGGCGCCTGATATGTTTCGCAACGTGTGAAGTATGTGTGACAGTAATTTATGACCATTTTTGTACGTCTGACTTGGCTAATCATCTCGAGGCAACACGCCTGTGTACTGTCAGATCGCGTTTAGAAATAGCTTGTGTCCCGGTTGTGTAGTTCGAGCGGTTTGGCCAGCTGGTATTGCTTGCGGGATATGGTGCCAACGACATGTGTTCGTAGGTATATAAACCGGGGTTTACTAAGAATTGGGGGCTTGGAGGCTGTGCTTGGTGGCGGTGCTTGGTGGTTGGTTTAGTTTGACTTGCGACGTAGGACTTGTCACTCACCCAGGCAGGCAGTTATGAAGTCGTCATTAGAGGATTAGGCTCAGGACTTATTATGTTATATGAGTAGATTTGACTGGTTTCTAAATACACAATTAAAATACGACTGGGTGACTATTACTTGTTATCGCGGAACATAACATCAAGAGGAACTATCAAGACATCACAATCAGCCGAACGACCAAGATCAACATCACAACATATTACCACCGTTACAGTCAATCGGAACTGTTTCCACATTCGTTCGCTCAACCCCAACTTAATGCAAAACCAGTGCAAGCTTGTATGTGCATGCATATATACATGAACAAGGTGCACCGATAAGTTGCGTGACTGTAATAGGTTCACCAGACAACTACTACAGTGTAGATAATATGATAGTGTGTATGTGTGTGTATGAGTGTGTGTGTATGTGTTCATGCCTTGTTATACAACAACAACCGTGCGCACTAATCAACAAAGGCGCGATAAACATCAGATATAGAGATATGATATGATATAGAGTTATGATATCATACGTTTAGCAATTATCCACTGTATGAATGTACGTTATACCGCACATGTCCATATGAAGTTGAATTGTATGAAAAATACCCATACATAATACATAGTACATACATACATACATACATAATACATATCTACTACATATCTCCTCTGCTGTATATGTAGTATATAATTATGTCTATTTAGGGGAAGTGCGCGTATCTTAAAAATATTATATTATGTTCTGTTAATTGAAAAAAAATTAGAATTGCAAATAATTTAGCATCAATAATACTGGTAGCACTAAGTATCACATAACAAACGTACTAGATATAATAAACATTTCTAGTACACGAACATCAATAACCAATGCTAAACGACAGGATACACGGAATCCTACAAATAATTGTGGGGATCGGCCCCACTATAATTGCTTCCGGATTAATTATTTCAGTCATAAAATTGTGAATTATACTTCACCACTCATTGCATGCTTCGATACCTGTCTTGTCTTGTATTATTCGTGAACTAAATCCAGCCCAGACAAGTACAGTGATTGTTCAAATGAAAGCCAACCCCCCAATATAGAGCACCGTTTTTCATATGCATCACACGCTCTGGTCGATTTAGCTGAAACAAGTTTAGCAGCCTGCATCAGTTCAAATCACACCAAAATCGTTCACGATTAGGTGAGCTTGAACTTCGTGTGTATACCACGTGCGAGGAATGAAAGCTAGTCACTGACCGGAGAGAGCCGTGTGAGGAGCGCGTTCGGAGTCCGGAGTGTCCATGTCGCCGGACAGCGGAGACGGAGGAAGCCGTCGGTGCCGGTCGTGCTCACTGACCAGAATATACAGTTGCAGCACGAGCTGCGGCGCCGACTCCATGAAAGACTCGAACAGACGCAGCAGGTTGGCGTCGGCGTCCTTGTAGATCATGTAGATGTAATTTTTGACGTGTTCCTCGCGGTTCTTGGCCTGCTTTGCTCGCATACTCCTGATGCCGTAGAACATCGCCTCCAAGTAGCTGTTAACGTGTGTTTGTGTGTTTTTGATGAGCAGAAGCCAGAAGATTAACAAGCAGAACAAACAAGCAGAATACAATGGCTAATTGGACAAAAATCGCACAAAATCCAAGGGAAACGAGCATGAATAGATAGCAAATACAAGAGATAAGTTTTACGAATAGCTCCCTTGGTTCTGAACATAGGTCTGATAAGAGATCGAAAGGCGAGTCAAAGGCCAGATGAATACCTAAACACATATCATGTGTACAAATACAAACAACACACGAAAGAATACACTACAAAAAAAACAAAAACAGAAATTTCGATGATAAAAGAAACTGTAGAAAACTATAATCCAATGCTGAATTTTGAGTAGATTTAAATAAATATGAATGTGTTGTAGCCGTCCGGTGTCAGGTATGTGCTTACAAATTGCCGTTGGATAGCGTCACATATATATATTTGTTGTTTGTATGCGCGATTATGAGCATTATCGACAAGCGTAGCATAAATGCGCACGGTTTCATGTAAAGAATAAGTTTTGTATTAACGCACATTAATGCAGTGAGAGTGCTCATTCAGTGGACACATAACTCCGGGAAATTACGAAATGAGCTCTTGGTAGCGTTGCGGAAGCTCCATCAAACATGACAGGCCAGGTGAGCTCTGTGCAGTTTGAATGCCTTTAATAGGCACACGTCCCGTATCATCGCATACTTCGCCTAATGTGCAGGTTGACTAGAGTGAAATAACTAATGCACCGCCTCTGACCTGCTCCCTAATAGCCACAAGCATGAGGGAATTGTTATCAGGCCCATGAAAGTGCCCGAATGTTCCACTTAAGCTTAGAGTTGAGTGACTAGTCAAGATAATGATGTAGAAAAAACTAGTCAATAGTGTCTGCCCAAGTTGGCATTCATGGAACAAATAGCACCTCTATCAGGTCTTATGAGGCTGATTCTTATGTTCAATGATAGGAGCAAGTAGGACATGTTCTTCAAGCAGGACATGTTCTTCATGTTAGGCAAGTTAAGAAACAAGGACAATATCTGCTTCTAATTCTGTGTAGCCACAAACAATGTGCGATAATTGAAAAGCACTACTTGAATCAAGATATTGCGTTAATGGCATACATATAAAGAACTAAATCTCACCTATTTCACTTTACTTCACCAATATATACATATTATTAAAATATGATTAGGCATCAATTAGAAACATTAATAAAAATTAACATATTGAGCGCCTTTGACCACTGATCAGAACAAATGAAAGCACGCAAGTTTCAACGCATAATTGATATAGCTTATTGCAGTAAACTTGAAAAAAATCATATGGTAACTGCACACAAAACTTACAATTAAACACTAGTGAATATATATAAGATAAAAGTATCATTTGACCACCAAAGCCGATACACCCTAGTGGCAGGTGGTTCTCATGCTCGTCAACAGTTTGGTCTTTGTTCCGCGCGTACAACCCGCACAAGTTGGAAGGGCGCCAACCAACATCATTGCGCATGTGTGTGTGTGTGGGGGGGGGGGTTTGGGTGTGGGGGGGGGGGGGGGGGTTTGGGTGTGTGTGTGTGTGTGTGTGTGTGTGTGTGTGTGTGTGTGTGTGTGTGTGTGTGTGTGTGTGTGTGTGTGTGGGTGGGTGTGTGTGTGGGTGTGTGTGTGTGTGTGAACATTCGGCGGAGCAAAACTATTGTAAACAGAAACATGATGGGCGAATACTGGCGAGCTAAACGTCACATGTAAATCAACTGAAACAAATTAAGACGACACGTTCAAACAAAAATATATCGTGGAGAGACACCGAAACTCGATAAAAACAAATGATGAATATGGTGCACATACATCATCAACTGACCGCAGCAATGGACCCAGCTGGAACATGAGACAAATGATGCGCACAATCCACTTCCACATGGGAACACGCGGCTTCCGAATTCTGTTGACCCCGTCGCCCACCTCCACAGTATCAGCGTCGTTCAGGTACCTGTCAATGTGTCACGTGTAAGCTAGCGATACTCCAAGATCCAGAATAAAGCCGAGTTATTGAAATCACTATGATAGCTGAGGAAAACTCGGCCGTGTGCACCCAGTAATATTCAGCAGCAAATTTCAGCACCAAAGCTGAAATATGTCTGAGTAATGAATTAACACCTGGGTGTATATGATGATGTAACGTTATTCGAATACCGGAAGAAATAATTATTAAGAATAACTTACCATATAGAAACAATATAATTATGAATATTCTAGTTTGGTTTTATCGCCACCGACATATGAAAGCCTTAATAACCATCCGCTATTTTCAACAGCCAATGACAACTCAAATGCAGTGCAAGGTGAACAACAATTTTTAACGTTGAACATCAATTTAAACATACCCCGTAATAGGCCGAGACCCGAACACGTAAACATGGTTCATCATCCCAAAGCAATGTCAAAAATGTACATCTATGACAGTGCTCATCATTCCTCCAATCATATCATCAGACCATGACAAAAACATGTCGGTTTTATGAGAAAAAACTGTTATTCCGTCAGAACCACACCATACGATGTCACACTTCTACACTTTCATTAAACACTTAACACTTTCATTATAGCACCCATACATGTATTCATATGTCATACATCAAATATTATATCATTGAAATATATCTTCCAAATGACTACATCGTTCATTTATGTTGTGTTCATTTGCGCTCCATTAGCCGCAACTACGTCACGCGCTAGCACTCACACTACAGCACTAAGACACAGCACTCACTTACCAGCGCAGACTGAAGCCGGTCATGGTGAGCGCAGGCACGACGACAAACGCCAGTGTTAAAACGAACTCCCATAGTCGCTGCTGTCGGTAGAAGTACACGGCCACCCAAATATCAGTGCCCGTGTCCACCAGGAAGGTGAAGATCGACAATAACACGATGAACACATCCTTGATAGTATACTCCATACGATCCGGAAGGGCATCCACCTCGTCACCATTCTTGTCCGCCGTGATGTGAGGAAACGAGCCCCCCACTGTCTGGATGACTCCATGCTCACCAGAATAACTACTCGCATCATCAGCAATCCGGGTCACGGCACCAGAATCGGCAGCACGCACAACCTCACCACCGTTCTCACGAGTCCCGATATTGGCAGAAGGCGTTGACATATTGACAAAATTTCAATCTACATTCAAAATTTTATTTAAACTCCACGAGTCCAATTATATATACTTTTTTCTCAATTTCTCAGCAACTAAATATCACACATCTAAATAAATAATACCATCATGCTGGGAATTTTGTTTTCTACAGCACGGTATAAATTTTAATTTTCCAGAGTGTATTAAAAAAGTTACGGCGGTGTGAAGTCAAAATGACAAAGTCAAAAAGGCAAAATTAGCACTGAAAACCGTGAATATTTTGGTCAATATTCTGCCATCTGCTCCTCATAAACCAGCAATGGTACAGCTATAAAAATTATACCATTGTGTGAATAATTTTGTGTTCTACGAGATAAGCTATAATTTATACCCGCATATGATAAAAAACGTGTAAAATTGGCAAAATTCTCAAATACATCCAACATTTCACTTGAACACCGGGCGACTAAAATTAATTCATTTTTCTACCTATTTCTCAGTAACTATTTGTCACACACTAGAATAAATTATACCATCGTGCCAGAAATTTAGTTTTCTACAATACGGTATAATTTTAATTTTCCAAAGTGTACCTAAAGGAAGTTACGGCGGTGTAAAGTTAAAGGACATATTGCCAATTTGACAGCTATTATGCGCACTTGCGATTACACAGGATATACACTGATTAAATTTCACTGAAGCCCTATCACAATTAGGAATGCATCATATTAGCTCCAAGCATGGATTGTGGTGTGGTGTGGTTATATTGCGTACAATTTAATTAATGCTACACTATACTGAATAGAAAGGCTTTATTGTCCTCAATATTTACACATGAATTCTTCCGCACGACGGGCGGGTAAAATGCTTCTGGGAACAAAGTAAACTACTGAATTTTACTGTGAAATTTAATTGGTTCAATTTCAAGTTGCATACGCTCAAGTTGCATAAGGATATGGGTTGTAATATCATGCAATGCCAACTATATGCATATGCTGTTTTAGCGGAAGCATTAATCTGGAATTATAGAGATGACAGAAAGTTGCATTGTTTTGATAGTGTTACACTTCTGAATTACTACACACGAAGGACGGGTATGAATTTGAGCAGTGTCGAGGGAGAAACTTCGTCAATAATTAAAACAAGAATTTACAAATTAATATTTTTCTATTGGTTCAGCTTTTTGCTTATTTATTCATTATATTTTATTGATCGTTCTGCACAACGGGCGGGTTTAAATATGAGGATGTTCGAGGGAAAATAGTTTGCCACATCTAAAATATAAACATTCATATTTAAACTTTTGGTAAAGACTTTTTATGGATTTACTTTTTCTTTTTAAATTTGTATTCGTTTTTTATGAATTCAATATTTATTACTATATTAATTGTTCCGCACAACGGGCGGGTTTCAATGCTAGATGGTGATGTTATAGTTATATTGTTATTGTTTTTGTTATTATAATGTTATAGTTAATATGTTATAGTTAATGTTATAGTTAATGTTTAAGTTATAAATATATTTTATATAATATAATATAATATATACAATAAATATAATATAAGTTATAAATATATGACAAAGTTCAGTCATTTTTCATTGTTTCGTGTCTGAGTTCTGAATTTTTCCGCACGACGGGCAGGTTTAAATATGAAGCGGATTGAGGGGTAATATTTTGTCAATATATATATATATATATATATATATATATAATGTGAAATATAATTAATTTAACTGTCTTACATTTTGGTTCCGATACTATATTGGCGGGTTGAGAGAAAAGTATGGTGGGCCGCGTGTTTGAGACCCCTGGTGTAGAAAATCACAAGCTTCTGATTGCAAATTATGATCGAATTGGTTCATTTTGTGATCACAAACTAATAAGTTAGATCACCTCGAATTAAGCTGGGTTAGGTCAAGATGATTGGGTTGACTTTGGCAGGTTTGGGTCAGGTTATATTGGGTTTAAATGATAGCGGAAAATATGATAATTTTAGCAGTAAATATTAAAGCGTTAAAAGTATATTAGTACTTGAGCAAATGATGTTGGGAAATGATGTTAAGTTATACATATATTTTGGAAGCATTAGATGACAATGTTTAGTCATTTTTCATCAATTTTCTTTGTGTTTGTTTTGGCGTTTGAGTTCTGAATTAGTCCGCACGACGGGCAGCTTTAAATTTGAGGAAAAACATTTTGTCAAAATTGAAATATAATTTTCACACTTAGACTTTTAAATTGGCTAAAACTCTCCAATGGGTTTGGTTTTCTTTTTCTATTTGCATTCCTTTTGATTTATGAATTGAATTGAATATGAATTTTATCTTATGAATTGTACCGCACGACGGGCGGGCTTAAATATTGAGGCGGGTTGACTGAATAATATTTCGTCAATTATTAGAATAAGAATATGCAAATTCATAACAATAATTTTCTATTGGTTTAGATTTTAAGATTTAGAGTTTTCTATTAGACTGGCCCTTTGCTTTTAAGTATGTATTAATTTTGTTTTATTAATTTTTCCGCACGACGAGCGGGTTTAAACATTCTATTTCACCGTGTGGAATGAATCCATATACAAAACTCACGGGCTTGACTTCAAGATCCAGATTCACTAATGAAAATGTGAATTAAATTATGTATAATTAAATCGCATTATGCAATAAATGTGAATTTAGCTGCATTACAGTTTGGTCCCGATACTATATTGGCGGGTTGAGAGAAAAGTATTGGTGGGCCGCGTGTTTGAGACCCCTGGCGTAGATAATCTCAAACTTCTGATTACAAATTATGATTAAGTCAGCATATTTTGTGATCACAAACTAATAAGTTATATCATCATAGATTAGGCTGGGTTGGGTAAAGATGGGATGGTTGGGATGAGTTTGGCAGGTTTGGTTCAGGTTATATTGGGTTTAAAGTTAGCAGAAAATATGATAATTTTTAGCAGTACATATTATAGCGGGAAAAGTAGAATAGTACTTGAGCAAATGATGTTAGGAAATGATGTTGAGCTAAAAATATATTTTGGAAAGATTCCGATGACGAGTTTTCATCATTTTTAATTGTGTTTGTTTCGTGTTTGTGTTCTGAATTATTCCGCGCGATGGGCGGATTTAAATATGAGGCGGGTTGATGGGAAATGGTTGTCAAAATAAAAATAAAAATAAATAAATTTTGACTTTTCCATATTTTAAGATTTTTATGAGTTCACCTTTTTCTTTTTAATTTACAATATATTTCATGAATATAATACGAATTTTATTGTATGAATTGTTCCGCATAACGGGCGGGTTTTAAAGCTAGTGTTTTATATAACTAGATCGTGTACATTAATGAGACAACTCATATTGATCACATACAATAAACTATATCTGTGAGATATCAGTCAGGGTCACCGGGCAGCGCCTCTAGCGGAGACACTGCAAAATATACGATGGTCAAGGTCGCAACCACAAGTCACGAAACATGGCGGCATTCGTTCACTCACTATCCGCCATTGCGTTGCCAAGTGCACTTTCGTTTGTGTAAGTTTCGTGTAGGCTTTGCAGTCATGTTAAATGTGTTTATTTTACTGATTAGCATTTTGTGTCTATACTATAGACGGATGTTTCAAATATTCAATACTGGTTTGTTGCAAACTGAATTGAGTTATGGGTTACATTGCCATAACATGACCGGGTTATGGTATACGTCATGTTATGTTATGTATTTGATTGGTTATGTTTTGATTCTGTTTCAGATAATATCATTCGTCCTGTAAATACAAAATTACGTGCGAATGTCGATTTGATCAATATCGACAGCAAGAGAAATGACCGGATGGGTGCTGAGAACATTTAGATCCAGAGAAACAAGACTGATATGAACACTGGCATGCACTTGTCCAACCTAAGGTTGACTATTGTGGTCAGTTATATTCTCCTCATATCAAGAGAGAGATTAGCAGAGGCAGAGCACTTGAATCAGTTCAGAGATCATTTAAAAAGAAAATTGCTGGCATTAGGAATATCAACTACTGGGAACATCTGGAGTATCTGCAAATGTACTCACAGCAGTAGTACATGATAATTTACTTATGAAAATTTATCGAGAACATGGTAGCAGCCAAGGATATCTTCGACCCAATATTAGTGATCGCAGAGGACGTTGTTGCTCCAAGCAAACACTACCCACATCTTCGAAAATAACCCAATCACATCTTGCAGTGCGTTTCACGTATAATGCACCACGACTGTTCAACCTGATTCCAGCAGACATCAGAGAGCTCACTCAATGCACTGTTCACGCATTCAATAACAGGCTGGATATATTTCTGAAGATTGTTCCGAATGAGCCACCCGTGCCCGGATACACGGCTTGCTGCAGAATCGAATTCTATACTCGACCAACTGGTTAGCCGGAGGACGATGCAAGGCACAGCTGTAACGGTGGATCACCACAGCTATGAATACTACCTTCAAGATCATACCAAGTATGCCGAGCAAGTAAAAACATTTAGCTTCATCATTTTAATATCGCACACGTACTTACGCAATCATTTTGGTATGTGTCACCGTTTTGTCTCTAGACATTATTTTCTATTTTCTTGAAAATGTCTGTAATTGTCTCATAATTGGAATCATTCATAACTTATTCTTATTTCAGTGAATAATCAACTATCGGCGAACCTTTCGTTCTCCACTATTGTGAAATGATGCTATGTGTCGCTGCGTTTTGTCGTCATTGATTTGTTGGCTTACGCTTCGCTGTTGCTCCAGTATCGGTTTGTGGTCCTTACGTCTGCTGCTCCGCCGCCAATATACTGATAAGTATATTCACCTGCTAGATTCACGAACGGACTCGCTACGATTTGGTGCCCTGAATGAGGAATGATTGGTATTGAATTCTCTGTATATTTGCAATTGGAATTTTTTGGATTTCACATCGTATTGGAATTGTTGCATTCAAGTACCAATATGGATTAAGGATTGCATTAATTAAGTGGGAACGACCGAGTTGCTTCGGAAGACGCAGATAGGGCTTTGACCGCGTTTATCGAAGTCTCGCCAATTATATTCGAAAATGTGCAAGCTTGGTTCGACATAATTCAGGCCCAGTTTCAGATCCATCGGGTACGTAACCAAACGACCATGTTCGACCATGCTTTCACTGCCTTTCCGCAAGAAGTAGTGACCGAAATCCACAAGAAGGTAATGAACAGCAAGGAATTCGGCCACCTAATAATGACCATATTTGTATGAACAAAATAAGCCTGAGTAATTAACTATTGGCTACCACACAAGACCTGGCGCCCTAGTGACTATCTCAGAACTGTGCGAATGGAGGCCAAAATTAGAGTGAATTAACAATTTTACGCCACAAATTCGTCCAGGTACTCCCTTATGAGGTGCGAGTAGTGGTGGCTGCGCAAAAAGATTGACGCTTCGGCAGATGGACTCCCTGGAAGATGAGCTGGACTCCCTGTTTAAGAATACATGGAACGCTTTCCAAGTGAACAACAGAGATCACAAGATCACAAGATCGTGACAACAAGCCACAAGTCACTAGCAGTATGCCGGTGGGGTTGCAACTATTGCATGCTAATCAACACCCACTATTTAGCCGTGCTCATTTGAATTTCGGTGCAGACGCCATGATATAAATGACCGAGTAAAAGGGCGAACATCAGAGTTCAATCGATATCATTCGAAATCGAGATCGTCTTCGCCTTAACCGTCGGAAAACTGACGAGTCAGGTCCAGTCTACAGCAGCAGTTGGGGCCGGTATATCGACTCGTAACAAATATATGAGTGCAAAATTCAGCGATGACGACAAGTGAGCCACAGTGTCAAAGGCGCCCTGCTACATCTGCGGCAACCCCAGGCAAATGGAACTGCAGTGTTCTCTACGTGAAGTGACATCACTAGAGGTCGGAAAAAATACGTGGTTATTTTTCACTGTTTAGGTCATTTTTATGTGAATGATTTTTACAAAATATGTGATAAAAAAGCTCAAATATATTATATAATTGTATTAATCCAATGCCAGAACATTGAAACAAACCGAAAAGACAATACATACAATATACATACGTAAATATATAGCGAGAATGCAATATATTCTATACAATAACAATCGTATGAAAATATGCAGAGTGAATTCAATGCAATAAACATAAATTAATTAGTGAAGCGATGATGAACGATTGTAGAAACAGTTGGTAACCATCATGTTTCTTCCGTTAGTGTTTGCCTATATTGTAAGTTCTCTGTGATATTGTAAGTTTCATTGAAAACCATTTTTGGAAAACAATAGTATATCAGAGCCAAGGCTTCGAAAAAATCTGCCTTTTAAAAATACCAGATGGTTTAAATCATGGTTTAAACCACGTGGTTTAAACCATACAAACCCTGGATCTGAGTAAGGCATTTGACTATGTGCGCCGGGACTTACTCGCCACAAAACTTGTGGTACGGTATTGACCTGACATGGTTTAACAGTTATTTGAGTGGACGTCGGTATATAGTCAGAAGCGGGTCGCGTGTGAGAGAAGTCACTCACGGTGTACCGCAGGGCTCAGTTCTCGGGCCTCTTCTGTTCGTGCTGGCTGTAAATGACATACACTGTCACATCCCTCATGGTCGCGACTATTGCTATGCTGATTATATCTCTGCTGTTTATTGATCCGGGAAGACAGAATACGCTCTGTGAATTGCAAGCAGACATGGAAGAAACCTTGGAGTCGAAGGATGTCTGGTTCAGAGCGAACGGTTTCCTCATGAATGCTAGCAAAACTAAAGCACCCTTGCGTGGCAATGCTGAAGCGAGCGGAATCGTTGACGTTCGTACTGCACGAATTCATTATCACTCCGGAGCCTGTCATCCAAGTGCTGGACAGTTACAGTTGGACGGCGAACTCAACTGGGGCTGCCACATTGAGGAGCTGGTGCGACGTTGCAAGTGCCGGCTTGTGTCAATCTGCAAGACTCGCTGCTCGCTCATTCCGGAATTCGTACATCGACTAGTGATGTATCATGTGTTCCCGAGACTGCATTACTACATGTCCGTGTGGGGCGGTCTACGACAATGTGACTGCGAAAAACTGACTGGTGTGCTGGGATTTGCTCCAAGGCTCATTTTTGGCATTCAGAAATACAGTCATGTCACTCCTTCTCTACGTGAGCTCGGTTGGTCACCAATCCGCCAAATGATCCCTAAGCGAGATATCCGTAATGTAAAACGGGTGCTGGATGCCGACGGCTGCCCCAAACCTCTGATAGAAATGTTTGACTACAGGGCAAGCCACTTGTCAAGGTGCATGCGAGTCACCGCATCTAACCAGTTGCAGATATGCCGCTCTCGACTGTCGGCCACCAACAGCCAGTTCCGATGTCGTGCCGATATCGTCCACAGTGCCAGAGAGCGGATATAAACATACCGTGTAATGTTCAGTGCGGCCGTGTGATGTGCGAATGTAATGTGTTGTCCTCAACAGTTGTGCCTGCCATTCTTTGTCATGTTTTCGTGACGCGTAACGTTCTACTGGGTTGTATGCGCTGTATACGAAATGTTCAATTAAATGTAATGCATGAATGAAAAACCGGTCTATCACCAAATTTCATGAAATATAATGATGAATTGATTTATTATAATCAATCAATCAATAATTACTTATTGTAGTTGGACCATCAGTCGGCGTTTACTTATATCGAAATCAGATTATATTCAGGGCCGGATTTAGGTATGTGGAGGCCCCTGGGCAATCTATGTGTGGAGGCCTACTCTGCTTGAGGCGGGTCGCGAGCGAAGGCAGCCTCACCGGGGGGCGCTGTAATCTCCAGTAATGAATTTTGGTCATCTTAATCTCGTAAATCCGGCCCTGGTTGATATAATGTTATACTAGACACTCTCACCTAATCCAGATGTTACATTTTTGCTGTTCTTTCAAATGTTATTATGATTGTTCCCCAATAAATCTTGGTAATCGGTCAATCGAACTTTTCTGCAGACTGGATAAGAACCGAAATCTTTCGGAACCGTAAAGAACCGGTTCCCATGCACATGGAGTCGAAAGAGCCGATCCGAGAACCGGACCACGTCCAGTTTCATAATATCGTCTCTACAATGTTGAATACAGATGTACTCGTATAGTTCAGACTCTATTCAGCATATCAATTATAACAAAAAGTATTGTTCCCTTGAAACAACACAAAATACTGAAAAACATAAGTATATGAAAATGCATGTCTGACGAAAATACAAGATGTGTTGACATGTGTGCCGAATAAAAAATCCGAAAATACGCTATGATCAAGCTGAGCCACATTACCAGCAAAATAACCGGGCTTCTTATTAATTTGAACGATAAAATATGTAATTTTTATCATCCGCGATCAATTTCAGTGAGTGCTAGCAAGACTGCAATCAACTGGAAACCAGTTGTTGTAAATAATGTCGTACCAGAAGAGCCCTAAGGACCGGTTTCTGCCCAACTCTAGTCGGTATCTTAATGTCCTATACAATACAAAGAAAAGAAGAAATTTCCCACGAGCCATTGTGATAATGCCGGTGCAGTGGTGAAATTATGGAAAACCCCTTCTTCCTTTTAGAAAGACGGAAGTCTTATGATAGAGGTAACTAGGAAAGTTATCATAGGATCATAGTTATCATATCATAAGTTATTATATCATAGGAAGTTTTCGAGGATCCATCATAAGCTTTGCTGTCTTGAATATAACCTTCTTCACTCGCCTTCTCCTCCTTCCTACTTACTTATTCTCCTACAGTGCAGCGAGCGACCTTCCAGTCGTCGTCCTGTACCTCTTGTTTCTCCTCCTGCTCTTCATGAGTCAAACTGGTCGGCCAAGTCATTCTACTTCTCTGCTCCCCGTCTTTACAATCAGCTTCCTCCTCATGTCCTTAAGCATAAATCATATTCCTCGTTATTTTCTGCTCTGCACAATTTTTTGCTATCTTTGCCCACACCTCTAACTCCTCCATTCCGACAGCACTAAATCTTGTTCTCTCTACATTCGTTTTTCTTGGTCACCAGTGTTAATGTATGATGTGATGTGTGATGTGATGTATGTTACTGTGTAAGGTATTTCTTTTGCTGTTTTCATACTCGTTTTTCTCTTTTATCTGTGTCATATAATCTATAATCTATAATCCCTCTCTATAATCTGTGATATTTTTGCTGGGTCATTTATTTTCCCTCTATGAGCTAATACTCCTTTATATTGTTCGCGCCAGTTTTACTCTTTTACGCGCCTCTGTTCTACTTGGCGCTATATCAATAACATGTTTGTTTTGTTTTATTTATCGGAGAGAACTCAAATGTTCTAGAGATATAGTTGTCATTTGTGCTCAAGAGGTGCACACAATCCCAGAAAATGGTTCAGTGTCATATGATTCGGAGAGAAAAATATTCTGGATTTAAAACAAATACAACAATACCACGAAGCCACAGAAAACATCTAAAATTCACTCTCATGGAGTACCTCAAATTCATCATGTATGGCTAAATTATCCACAACGCATGGGAGGGACGAAACTGTGCATACAACAGAAGATATTCATCATAATTATTTTCATGAACAATCATACTACTAAAACGTCAGGTCATGACCCCAAGCCGTAATACGTCCGAAAGTATATTCATAATGAACGGATCACCGGTTAGGTCTAGGTATTCTAAAGGCCAAATTCACCCTCAAAATATTATTTAGTTCACCCGGCCTTACAAACGTCGACCAACCATATGATACAGTACCGTAGCGAATGATTTGGTTCAAAACAGAATGCCTCAAAGCCCGTATTAACTAAAAGTACATGAATTACGCAAGTATATCAACATGTATGATATACTTTAAAAACGAAACCATGACAAAAAAATCATTTGAGTATATCTATCACCTGAATACCTCCAGACCACAACGACGCACAGCACACACGAACAATCACACATAAACTGCTCCAAGTGCTTGTATCTCAGTGTATGTTGCTCCGTATCTCTCACAACTTGAATAAAAAAAATGAAAAACTTTTTATTGAAAAACGTATGTGTATTAGATGAAGCGCGTTAGAGTAAATTTCTTAAATGAATGCATAACTTATGTTGGTTTCATGAACTGGCTCATTTTGTAAAGAATAAGACAAGCGCAGCGCACAGACAGCGATTTGTCATTTGTGTTTTTTGTTGTTGTTCGCTAGCGTTTTGTTACAGTTGAGGATCTGGTACGCCTGAGATGAGAATAGTTCTTGTTGAATCCAATTAGTTATTCATGTATGATTGAACTGTGGTTATATATTATGATTTCTATATCAAATATAATCTTTATTTGCATTTCAGTAGCTCTCGAATAGCTCAGTCAACCAGGCTCTTAGCTATCGTGTTAGCTTCGGAGTCGTAACCCTGGTTCGTCGGCAACACCTCCGTTTGAGTCTACTAGAGTTATTTCATCATCATCATATATTGTCAATCCGAAACTGTTCTTAATTGACAATTTACAATACAAATTAGAACATGATACATGGGCAATTTACAACACAATTATAACAACATGTCTGTATATGGGCGCACATCAGAGCTTATCCTACATAGCAAACATGCGTATGCTTAAATTACCAATGACTGAACCACAACGTGTGACATTCTATCAATATGTTATATTAATCAGTGATAAAACTAATTGAATAGGCATACATGGATGAAACATCACAATGAAACTTGTCCATTGGGACAGTCGTATCGATTTTTCTAGTTTTATCGATTGTGATAGTTATATTTTTCACTGACATTCTACTTGATGACTTGTTTATTTTTAGCGACTGTGTTCACGACTGCAATGGCCGAGGATTTAGCGGCTGCCGGCGAGACGGCCTCGATTTCCGAGTGTCAAGAAGCGCTCGAGGAGTTCTGGCCTCACATGCTGGAGAGTGTCAGGCAAATGTCCATGGTGAGATTAGAACACGCATTTGAACGCTGCCGTCTGTGTATTATCAATGACTCATGCTATTCAAGTCTATAATAGCAGTCTAATCAGCACTGAAATTTATTATTGAGCGTAATTGGTGAAATTCCTGTGGCACTGAGAGTAGCACTGAAAGCTCACAATGACATAACGTACAACAGCCATTCTTCTCCACACAACATTGTTGGACGGATATATATGCACCGTGTATACCGTATACAAACACTACAAACGTAAACCGTATACTCAAATTCACACAAACACTCACAATTGCAAGATAATAATAATCGTGAAATTTTGCGCTAACTCCATTTTAGCGTTGTCGTCTCGGCAATTGTACGTCATATCGGTCTTGCTTTTGTGCTCACATAACATATATGAATGTATGTGTGTGTGTGTGTGTGTGTGTGTGTGTTTGCAGGAGGACTTCAAGTGTCAGGATCTGCCACTGGCGCGCATCAAGAAGATCATGAAGCTGGACGATGACGTGAAGATGATCTCAGCCGAGGCTCCCCTGCTGTTTGCCAAGGCGGCCGAGCTGTTCATTCACGAGCTCACACTGCGTGCCTGGGTTCACACGGAAGACAACAAGCGACGCACTCTGCAGGTAAATGAGCAGTCGAACCAACCCTGCGCTAGCTGACCATAATACTCCCCGCCCCGTAGCCGAGTGGCTAGGACGCACACTTTGTGCACGAGAGTTGCAGGGTTCGGTTCCCTGGCGAGGTGAAACGGTTGGGCTCGCTTCTCAAAGGTATAGCCCAATTGGCACAAGGCGGGTTTCGTGTGCGCGCAGCCGTGCAGTTTTCAGTTGACTGACATCATTTTCCTGTTGTGTGTCATTCTTTTTCCCTCGTGTATTATCCAAAGGAGGGAGCGATAATCTAGCAGGGTGGCTCCTCCCTTAAATTGCACATTATATTTCTCTCCTCGTGGAACTAGAAAGGTGAGACTGGCAACATTGTGATCCGTGTGACAACACTGATAAGCACATATTGTTCTCTCTCTCCCTCTCTCTCTCCCTCTCTCTCTCCCTCTCTCTCTTCTTTCTCTTTCTCTATATGTGCATATGCGTGTGCATTTATGTATGTGTCTTTATTTATATGTGAATGTGTGTGTTTGTGTGTGTTCTGTCTTTTTATTTATGTGTGTGTGTGTGTGTGTATTTATGTGTTTGTGTGGTTGTTGTTTGTGCGTCTGTGGGTGTATGTGTGTGCGTGTAAATATACATGTTTTTATTCACCTGTGAGTGTGTATACGTATGTCTGTGAACATGTGTGTGTGTGTGTGCATGTGCATGTGTGTGTGTGTGTGTTGGACAGCGTAATGATATCGCTATGGCGTTGGCTCGTTGTGACCAATTCGATTTTCTCATTGACATTGTGCCTCGCGAGGAAATCAAAACCGTGTCGCGACAGACAGACACCAAAACTGGCGTTCTACCAGACCAGGTTGACGACTCATACGCGCACACACATACATACACACATTACACGCACACACATACACATACACACATTACACGCACACACATACATACACACATTACACGCACACATACACACGTACATTACGCGCACACATACACATGCACACACACATACACACATGAACACATACATACACACATTACACACACACACACGTACATTACTCGCACACATACACATGCACACACACATACACACATGAACACATACATACACACATTACACGCACACACACACGTACATTACGCGCACACATACGCATGCACACACACAAACACACATGAACACATACATACACACATTACACGCACACACACACGTACATTACTCGCACACATACACATGCACACACACAAACACACATGAACACATACATACACACATGAACACACACATGAACACATGAACACTTACACACACATACACATGAACACATATATACACACATGAACACATATATACACACATGAACACATACACACATGAACACATATATACACACATGAACACATATACACATGAACACATATATACACACATGAACACATATATACACACATGAACACATATATACACACATGAACACATATATATACACATGAACACATATATACATGAACACATATATACACATGAACACATATATACACACATGAACACATATATACACACATGAACACATATATACACACATGAACACATACACACATGAACACATATATACACACATGAACACATACACACATGAACACATATATACACACATGAACACATATATACACACATGAACACATATATACACACATGAACACATATATATACACATGAACACATATATACATGAACACATATATACACATGAACACATATATACACACATGAACACATACACACATGAACACATATATACACACATGAACACATATATACACACATGAACACATATATACACACATGAACACATATATATACACATGAACACATACACACATGAACACATATATACACACATGAACACATATATATACACATGAACACATACACACATGAACACTTACACACACACATGAACACATATATACACACATGAACACATATATATATATATATATATATATATATATATATACATGAACACATATGCACATATACACAGCCTGTACTCAGTGAAGAAATTGAATTTTCTGCCAACTTTTCATCACATATGTTAATCGGCACTTGATTTAAATATTCGTGTGTGTGTGTGTATTGTTCTTGCTAGTTGTGTAGTTAATGAGTGAGAGAGGCTCGTGACTGCCGCCTTCCAGTCATGTCGTGCTTCTTGTTGAACAAGCGTGTTGTCGGTTGATTAACAATGTCACTGGCTCATTTACTCCAGCATTCTATCACTCTATTTGGAAATCTATATTTATGAAGGCCATTTGTTCTCCTGCGTTTTCGGAGACCAAACTTATTATTTCTGCTAGATTTGCAGATAATTCAAACAACTAGCGTTTGTTCCCGCCTGTTGATCTTTTTCAGTTAGACATTTATGAGCTGTAATCAAGTCTCCTCGAACACTCCTCCTATCTTCTGGTCTTGACAAACCTAACTTTTTCAATCTGTCCTCTTGTGTGTGTGTGTGCTCCTGTGTGTGCTCCTGTGTGTGTGTGTACAGGCTGAGTACAGGCTGTGTGTGTGTGTGTGTGTGTGTACAGGCTGAGTACAGGCTGTGTATATGTGTTCATGTGTGTATATATGTGTTCATGTCTGTATGTGTTCATGTGTGCGCTATATAAATTTTTCCATAATGTAATGTAATGTGTGTGTGTGTGTGGGTGTGCTCCTGTGTGTGCTCCTGTGTGTGTGTGTGTGTGTGTGTGTGTGTGTGTGTGTGTGTGTGTGTGTGTGCTCCTGTGTGTGTGTGTGTATATATCAGGTGCAATACTACTTCCAGTTGGCTCAACAGCAACAAGCCGCCCTGCAACAACAGCAACAGCAACAGGCTGCCGTCGTGGCCACGCCTGCTCAACAGTCCACCCAGTTGCATCATGCACAAGCTCAACAGCAGCAACAATTGCAATCTATTCAGATTATCAGCGGCGGACAGGTGCAGACCATACAGATCATCCCGGCGGCATCGAGCGCGTCTGTCAGCTCGCAGGCGAGTTCTGCTGCTGCCACATTGTCTCGGCGCTGTGGCTCCCAGCCAGTGGCGGCGCCAGGCTTTCTCCGCTGGGAGGCCAGGGAAAAATATGTGGGGGATTGACGAAACATAAGGAACTACACTAGAAATATGTATCGCCATTTTGTTTGGGGGGGAGGGGGGCTTGGATAATTATTGGGGGTTTCCTTCCCTCTAAGCCCCCTTTGGCGCCGCCACTGCTCATAACCCCTGGATCGTGACCCCAAGCTGGGTCGCCAATCCATTTTATTGGGTCGCTATGGGTTCGTAGGAAAAATGGATTAAGCCAGTAAAATATATTTTTATTATTTAATGTAACAATTGCAATACATGATACATTGTATTAGGATTCTAAGCAGACCATAATTAAATTATTATCATTATTTGATTGAAACATACCATGATTAAGTTAAATTATGATAAAAAGCATAACCATTTGATATAAAGACAATCGTATATTTATGTGGGCTGGGGTTGCGATGCTTGATTTGTGCAAAATTGTGGCTCGCTGCCAAGAAAAGTTAGAAACCAGTCGGCCAGTGTGTGTGTGTGTGTGTGTGTACTTGGGCTCCTGGCTGGGGTACATCGCATTCATGAGATATGTTCTATTCAACTTCAGAAGTGCTTGCGTTCACTTGGAGTTCTATTTTTATGTCATATAAGCTCTATTTGAACGGCGTACTGTTCTATTTTTCAAACGTTTTTACGCACTGCCGCTCAATTCGATTGTGCCGCTGTATTATTCGACTAGCTGGTGAGAATTAGGAGAATATGAAGGCAATTCTATGGATAAAAAAGAACCACGCGGTAACTTATGCGTATTAACAAAAAACATTTAACAAAACACACAAATACAGGCTTATTATTATTGATTAATGACAAAGTCACTAATTTCAACAGTCAGTCATAGCTATTGCCAAAAGAGAATAATTTATCAAAGTGTCGTTCAATTAGGAAGGATTCCGTTCTGTTTTTCAATTGTCATTCCATGGTGTCGTTCTTTGAGAAATTCCGTTCCAATATAGATATATAAATCGTTATATACATGTGTGTGTGTGTGTGTGTGCGTGTGTGTGTGTGTGTGTGAGTGTGTGTGTGTGTGTGTGTGAGGCAGGCTACTGTCAGTGCCGCGTCATCAGCGTCCGGTTCATCGACCGCGGCCACCACCAACAACACTGCTAGCAACAATGCAGCGGCGGCGGTCGGCGGCGCTGGCGTGCAGACCATTCACTTGCAGGTGAACGCTCAGGGGCAGCTGGTGGCGCCACCACAGCCTCAACCGCCGCCACCACCGCCGCCACAGCCAGCCGTTCAGCTGATTCAGCAAGTGGTCGGCGCCGACGGACAAGTGCATCAAGTGCCGGTAGGTGGCGCTAGTGGTACTGTGCGTGTGTGTGTGTGTGCGTGTGGACAAAGCAAAATATATATTTCCACCCGAATTGTCCACTGATTTATGTATTTGCATGTGTTGAATTTGTGTGTGTGTGTGTGTGTTGCAGTTGCAGTTGAGTTCGTCGCAGTTGCAAATGTTGCGCATGGCGTCGCAGAGTGGTGGCGCGACCAGTGGCAGCAGCACAGCCGCCGCCAGCGCTCAGCAAACTGTCGTACTACAGCCTCACCAGGTGATGTCACCAGCTCTCTACCTCTCTGATTATCCCATTCTTTCCCCTCCATCTATTCTCTTTTATCTTTATCCCTCTCTTTGTCTCTTCTTTTTCTCCCTCTCTCTCACTTTTTCCTGTCTTCTACCTTTTTCTATCTTTTATCTCTTTTTTTCTTCTCTCTCCCTCTTTATCTCCGCTCGTTCTTCCTCGCGATTTCCAGCTCTCTCTCTCCCTTTCTTTCGCTCACACACACACACACACACACACACACACATCTGTTCACTGTATATGTGTGTGCGTGTGTGTGCACTAAGTTGTATTCCACACAGGAAATGAGCTGTCCTATCTCCATAATCCGTAACCTTCCTTGTCCAGTCTTATCCAGTCATATCCAGTTTTATCCAGTTGAATTGTCATTTACAGGTTGGCTCTGTCAGATCCGCAATCAAGTCGCTGCCAACATGCACGCATCACAACGGCCGGCTGAACTCGCTAGTAATCCTCGTGTATGTCGCTCTCTCCTATGCATTCTGTCCTCTTTGGTTTGTCGAAAACATCACAAATAAAACAGTTCTTCATATCCGATTTCGCCTTACGTTAATGTGGTCCATCTTTGGCTTCAATTCCTCCAAGTTGGACGATCAAATTGCTGTCACTTTTCCTTCAGTCCTTCGGCCATTCTTCTCGTCTCCTCTCACTGTCCTTCCCGATCTCCTCTGGCTATTTGCTCTTTAAGACAGTGGTTCCCAACCCAAACATTTTCACAAATCAAGCATCGTAGCCCAAGTCTACGTATACACGAATTGCATTTCTGAGTATTGATTATGCTTTTGGTCATAATTCAATTTAAGCATGATCTGTTCACAATCCTCAGACATACTAAGGCATTACAATTAAAGTAATTTAAATCATACAATTCAATCACGGGATCCTTGTAATTCGAAACCCGGCGGAGGAGAATTTCGTTGGGCAAATTCTATAATCCAACAGTCCCTGTCCACCCAGCAGTAAATGATACCAGATATCAGTAATGTATTGTGTCATGCATTCTGGGGAGGTGGCCCTCTCTGATACGTTTTCCGTCCTTGTGGCGTCATAGCGTGGAGAGGGTCGGTTCTGCGGTGGCAGCGAGCTGCACGGGACACACCTGTGTGTTCATAAGCTTCGACTTCTTCCCGTGTAGCAGCTGTCACTTAGGCCTTTAACCTTTATAACATTATCTAAATACACCGTAAAACCTCTGTTAGAACGGCATGTCGTCCCTTTCTCCCTAGTGTCGTTCAATTAGATGTGCCGTTCTATTTCTCAATTGTTTCCTCAATGTTTCCCGATTATTTTCTAGGTATCTTTAGATATTCAATGAAAAAAATTGGCCATCCAAGTTTGAGTAGCGACCCGGGAGTTGAGAACCACTGGTCTAGATCTATCTATATAGCAACACTGCACGCCATTTATCTATAACATTTGCAAGACATTTATCTATAACATTTGCAAGACATTAATCTATAACATTTTCATCTGCTAATTCAGCTGTAAATATTGTCCACCAAGTCTATCTGATGTTCCTCATAACTTCTCCAACTTTCAACGACACTTAGTGAGTTTTTCCAGCATCTTGGTGTTGTCTGCAAGCAAACAAGCTTGCATGGAGTCCATTCATTCCCCGTTAACTGTGAGAGTGTGTGTGTGTGTGTATGTATTTAGTGTTTAGTTCACTACAATATATTTCAGTACACATAATTGAAGTTTACAGAAAAAATACATGTCAATTAATATGTCGAGCTTTCGCTATTTCAGATATCAACACATAACCCTTACATATCAACATTACAACGAATATATCAGTTTGTAAAATCTTACTTCAATACACACATATCACAAAAACATTTTCCATCTTCATACACACAAACACTCATTTACACGCACCCGCACACAATGTGTGTATGTATGTATGTGTGTGTGTCTGGTTTTCTCGTTTTGCTGTATAGCAACGTTGTATCTTGTATTATAAGCGTATACGCGTTCGCCGCAGAATAACAACCTTATAACATAGCGATTGGTTTTTGGATGCGAATTTGTATTTAGTTACACATTTTCTCGATAGGTGGCGCTAAGTGTTCGCTGATGTTTATTGTTGTCTGCTGTTTTTGTGTCATTTTTTGGTTTTGTTTCTCATTTGTTTCCACCCTCTTTCTCTTATTTCTCCACTCTATCTATTTTTCGTCGGGGGTTTTCAAACTAATCGTGCCAATATTGAGCTGTAATTGTTGTAACACACTGTTTCCCAGCCGGGGGTCAATTAACCCCGGGGGGTATTTAGCTATTTTTCACGGGGTAATTGAGGGAGGAGGATTATATCTAGTGTTTCAGTTTAGCCATACATATATGAAGTTTTACAACATCTTGTTAAAGAGATGTGATGATTTGATTTCACAATCATCACTAGAATCATTATCCCAATCACTACAGCGACTTGGTTCCAGCATTGGTGGATTAATCAGTTAGAGTATGTCAATGTTGAGTTGTGTTTTTGTTAATGTTTCGCTGTGTTGATGACAACATTTGTTGTTGTTTGTTTTTGTTGCAGGCTCAGCAACTTTTCCAAGGCCAACAAATGATCATCAACCAACAAGAATGATATTTATCTGTCTGTCTGTGTGTTTATGTGTCTGTCTATCTGTGTGTCTATGTGTCTGTCTATCTGTGTGTCTATGTGCATGTCGTTCAGTGTGTTATCGTGTCGTCTCTGCTACTCTTTCTTTTGACGTCATACACAGAGCAGAGGAGCACGTGGCCTCACTAGAGATAGCTTGCAGAATCATCATTTATCAACATTGCAACTTCGTGATGTCATGTTCATTTTTAGAATAATATACGTTCGTGTGTGTTTGTGTGTGTTTCGAGTATGTGCTGTATATCCAGTTCAAAATTCAATATTCAATTTTTTTCTGGTTTAGTTTTTGGATTTTTTCTCTTTCTCTTTCTCTTATTCTCCACGTTCAAAGTGCGCAGGGGCTGCATGATGTAGTTTATAGCGCTTGCGCTTTTCCTGTGTCACTTTGTTCGTTTTTTCAATAATAAAATTTAAAAAATTAGTTTGGGTTATGCATGGGCTCACATACTAACTAAACTCGTTTTTCTCAAACTATCTATATGTTGTGTACGCTTCCGGTACATGGGGCCACCACAAGGTACATGGGGCCATGGGCCGGTACAAGGGTGGTAATAGTGCACTTGCTCTCTTCCCCATGCTACTGGATTTGCCCGTAATTAATTAGTATTTAATAATTATTTATTAATAGCAATAATTCAATCAATCATCAGCATTTGTGTGTGTGTGTGTGTGTGTGTAACCAATACGTAAGTTCATTTACGTTCATTAAGTTGAATACGTAAGAACGATCATTCGTTATATTATTTTTGTTCATGGTGCATTTGTGTTGTGCGTGCGTTTATGAGCAGTTTTGATTTCATTTCCACATTGTGTGTCTGTTTTCTAATGTCTATGTCTAATGTCTTCTGTCTGCATGCCAATCTTTTCCTCCTCTCGGGGTGTCTGTGTCTGTTGATCAAGATGCATGGAGATTGCTGACATGCAATTTATAACGTTCGCACTCGTCCCATTTCACCTTGCTTGTTTATTTCGCTAATAAGGATAATAATCGTATTGTATTGCCTTAATTATGATCACTTCAATCACTTTTTTCATGTTCTTGTCGCGATATACCTTTTTCTCCAGTAATTTCATATGAGAAATGAATATAAATAATTCCTAGACATAATAGGACAGCTAAGGAAATTATATTATGATTTGTTTAAATATCTGCAATATATATATATATATATATATATATATATATATATATATATATATATGATAGATTCTAGCATTTTTCTAGGCCGATAAAAAATTTCCACGAGCTGTGATTCTGCCTGTTTTTGTCTCAAAAATGTTATAAATCATTACTATACCAGTTCTAATTTGACCTTTACAAATAGTTAATTTCTGTGTTTATATAACATTGCGTGAAAGGTAATTTATTATTGTTGCCTTAGAACAATTATATCAGTAGTTATGCAAAGTTTCAGTAATAATTATAACAACAAGAACAACAACATGTATTCAATATAGCGCCAATTATACAATGGTGCGATGACAGGATGAGATAAAAAATAATATAGTATGTATGTTTATAAAATAAATGAAACAAATGTCAGGATAGCTAAGAGCATGACAGACAAAATTTAACAGGCGTATATACTAAAAAAATACGAACCCATTCAACAGGGAGAGGTAGACTCAAGAAGATGTGCATGCAGAGCAGAAGAGAAGGATCGAAGTGAAGGGGATGACCGGATACGAGAAGGCAAGGAGTTATAGAGACGAGGAGCAAAGAAGTAGAAAGATTTCGCCGACCAAGGCGACTCCAAAACTGCTCGAGGACAGTGAAGAGAGTGAAGACGACGACCTGAGTGTTGAGGTTCAGATAGTAGAGAGCGGAGGTAAGAAGGAGAGAAGGGTGAGCGGATAATTTTATAGATAAGACAGCACAGTTTATAGTTGATCCGAGCCTGAACAGGAAGCCAGCCAAGTTTATGTAGGTAGGGAGAAGTTGGCGTGCGCGGAAGAAGACGGAAGATAGAGCGACATGATTGGTTCAATAACATTTGTAGAGAGTGAAGAGATTTAGATGAGGCGTGAAGAAACAAAGAGTTACAATAGTATAGACGAGGGAAAATTAAGGATTGGATGAGAGTAATGGCCGAGTTAGTGTCAATGTAAGCACGGATGGGATAGAATTGTCTGAGAATGAGCCTGCAGGATCGCGATATATGCGCGAAATTGTTAGCAAATGATAGAGAGGGATCAAAGTAGACGCCAAGATTACGAACACAAGCAGATAGGAGACTGTTAGAGATTCTTGGAGGATGGAAGACCATGTATTCAGTTGTTAACAACAATAACAATGTTACTATGGCTGCAGTTGGGGAAATGCTTAATGTTAAGGGGCTCAATTTAGTAAAAAAAGTTTATAATTTAGTGACTTTCAAAAACGCTGCCACGGTTTTTGGCGCTGGCTTATTCTACCGCAGGTCCCGCAGACGTTTAGGCTCATGCCAAATTTCAGGCCAGAAATACTGGGTTTCTAGAAGTACGGTCAAATAAGCCCACCCAAAACTCGAACTTTTTTTATAGTATTTTTTAAATGCTCTGTTTGCTCTACTTGTACAATTTGTCAACAAAAATCTGTCCTGTCCTATCGTTTAAGTGCTAATTTGCGTGTTTCATCTAACTATTGCACATAGTTGCACTTCATTAACATGGATATAATTTTATACTAAAGGTTAGCTTGTTTTTTGGGTAAATACAACTTTGACAGGCTCAATTATTTTCACCCTGAAATAGCTCTGGCCATTAAGCCCTGCTTGAAAATTTTGGAGTAGAATTTTTAATTAAAATACGCACTCAATGTCCTGAACCCACGGTACTTCACACACACACAGCCAGCCTTGTGTCGATTGAGCATAGCTTTCACAAATCATAGCGTATCAGCTTCAATGCATACCGCATCCTAGCCCTATTACAACCGTGTATGTGTCTTATTGTATGAGAGACACTCGGTTTGAGACACTCGGACACACGCGTCCGTTCTTACTCCTCTCATCTCTTGAATACCCGCGCGTTCAGGGACAAATTGTCTGTACTACCTCGTTGCACCTGTACGTGAGTCTGTCTGCGTGTGCGTGTGCGTGTCAGTGTGTGTATGTGTGTGCTGCTCCGCTATACCTACGCTCATCGCCAGCTGAGCGCAAAACTGCTGTACATCTTTGCAGTTTTTTCTTCTGGCGGCGGTCGCAAAAAAACAGGTGTGCGTCTGCGCTCGCGCACACACTGCGCCGCTCGGCGCAAACTTGGCCAGGTGCCAACTCATTTCACGCCACGTCGTCCCTAATTTGCGTATAGTGTGTGTATGAGTGTATGTGCGTGTATGAGTGTGTGTGTGTGTGTGTGTGGACTTAACCGCACGCGCCGCGGTCTTCAGCACTGGATGTTTAGTTTGTGTGTGTGTGTATGTGTGTGAGTCCGTGTGTGTCTGTGAGAAGAGGGCAAAAAGTCACCGACTACAATGTTAGCAATGCGCCGACCTAGATGACTGGTTTGTCTGTCTGTCTGTGTGTGTGTGTGTGTGCCAATTAGTCGGGCGCGAGCTGAGATGCTGTTTAAATCACGCGCTAGCTCTGCGGCTTGTCCAGTAGGGGAGGTGCCCTGCAGTCTCAGTCTCGCGCGCTGGCACTGCCAAGGCACCTCCAGCTCGTAAATTTCGCACCGCTGTTTTGCAGTGCGCACTCGCACACAATGGGCCATCGAACGACACACACACACAGATGATATAAGCTTACTGGCAAAACTCATCTCGCGAAAACGGCGGGTGGCGCGCCAAGATGACAATGTTGGCAGTTCTGCTTGCGCGGCGTCCAGCAAAGATGCCAGACCACGAACCGCTGTAATACAGGGATGTATGTGTGTGTGTGTGGTGTCATGTAATAGGTGGTGACTTTGGCACAGGTTTGCATGCATTCCAGGGTTTTGCTCTCTCGGTTGGAAATACGTGGCTTGTTCTTCCAATATGCGTGTGTATTGGACTTCATATTGTTGCAGGGTGTGTGTGTGTTTGTGTGTGTGTGTATGTGTGTGTGTGTGTGTGTGTGTGTGTGGGGAAGGGTGAACGTTTTTTACACAAATACAAACGCATCTAAAACTTGAATCAGTGAAGTTGTGTGTTTTTGCACCAAAGATTGTACTTGGTTTTTAGATTGGTTTTCCCTATTTGTTTGCATTTATCCCTCACACGGTGTTACATTGTGCGGCAGAACTTTTATCGTATCAAGCAGTGGCTGCCGCGTGCAATAAGAATGAGCGATAAACGATAATTATCGCTGAGGTCAAACCTTTTATCGTTTATTGCAATCTTATAAAATTATCGCTCACTCACTTATCGCTGGTCTCAAAAAATGACGAACGATAAGCTCAAAAGATAAATCTAAAAATTTAAAAATGTGCACGGCGGCAAAAGTCACAACAGCCCGCCTGACGTTTCCAGACCAGTTCACGCTGAGAGTAGATATAGGATAGAGACTAGAGCAGTGGTTCCCAACCTTTTATAGTTTGTGGCACTTTTGGCAAGCCTTTCAAAAGTTCCTGACACCCTTATAAGGAAATACATATTTAAAATCTCCGTTTTTTTCATTTCGACGTATTGTATCGGTGTAACAACACCTTATAAATAGATATGAAAATTTTCTCTACACTGATCCTGTTATTACAAAAAATGGTCCTATAATACAAATATGCAATTTTCCCCCCGAATTTTGGCGGCATCCTCAAAAGATCTCACGGCATCCCCTGGTGCCGCGGCACACAAATTGGTAATCACTGGACTAGAGCTATCAACACTGGCTTGCAAGTGAATCCTGAAAAATCTCATATGAGAGCTGCCAAGTGTGTGTGTATGTGTGTGTGTAGCTGGCCAATCGCATCATTATTCATAACTGCAATGTGTCATTCTTGCTGGAGTTAGAAGGGTGTGTGCCGCTCTCTCCCATGCGCCTTGACCCACCCCAACCATGACCCCTTCATGTTGACGCATGTGGTACCTGCCCTTGGAGAATACATTAAGAAAAGGTTCATCAGGAAATCGTCACCTCCATCACATCCACACCTGACCCTCTCCCCTCCAGCCAGAACCAGTGCATGGTGACAAAAAAAGCCTTATGGTTAAAGAAGCAAATTGGCTGAGGTGAAGTCTGGGCAATTCCCCTACATGCACAGGGAGAAGTGATATCGCTGTTCATCAAGTACAACACGGCCTTGCCCAACTCTGCTGTCGTGGAGCGCATGTTCAGCACTGCTGGTGACGTCCTCAGGTCCAAGCGTGCAAGCATGACCAGCGACAGGCTAGAGAAGCTGGTCTTCACCAAGGGAAACATGCAGCTGCTGGATGCTGTCTTGAGGAGGGAGAGTCTGAGTCAGAAAAACTAATGTGGAATAGAACTTGTGGGTCATATACTAGTTTCAGTGACAGTTTTTGTGTAGTTTAATTAATTTTCACTGTGAAAAAGGGTTTGTATGCTTTTAAAAAATATTTCAATGAAATAAAGGCACTTACTTCAATCGCTTTTGTTATCGCAAATTAAATTTTTTCAACATTTCTTATCGCTATCGATTTATCGTATATCGCTGACCGCAGGTTGGGTTATGACATTTTTTATCGTTTATCGCGGTTTGGGGAAAAATTATCGTTTTATCGTTATCGCAAGTTAAAAAATGTTATCGCAGAAATCACTGGCAGCAATATAATTGTAGTGGCCAATCGGCAGAATTTGTGTTATACGATAACGTACGATACGATATATACGATAAGATGCATGTTATACGTGATATGTATTTGAATACTATTCCGTGTCGACTGTGGATGGAATTAGGGTTGTTCATTTTCTAATGTTTTTTCAACACCAAATAGATGCGCAAGCGTTACCTGTTGTTTAGACGACGCTGATTCTAATGGGGTTACATTTATTGCAATCAAAGGTGATTTAGGGGTTGCGAATGTATTTGAAAAAATTTAATTTGAAAAAAAGGGAAATGCTTACACATTTTCTGTTTTAAGTATATTGTATTCATCATGATAGAAAAATATGAGCGTTTGCCAAAAACATACCTCGATTGTCTCTCCAATAACATGTGTTTGTTATATTAAAACAAATGCTTGACCGCGCAGATTATCCTAAAAATCATTGCACATGGATCACTACAGGTGAACAAAACGTCCGTGGCGAATATTATCGTGTCTGAGTGCTAGAATAGTGCAGCAACGCACTGTGAGGTTATTTACTGGATCACATATACATGCATGCAGGATTTTCCATGTCGTTTGTGTGCTATTTTTCTCATAAGCGCACGCCACCGTGCCATAACAAGCGTCGTAACAGCCACACAAACACAAACGCGTCATTTCCTGGAAGAACTCGCTTGCCTAACTTCCAGCTCGATCCAAATCAGTGATGTGTAACCTGTGGGAATTCCCCACTGATGGGGAACAGAGAAATTGCCAAGTGGGAAATTAATAGTTGGACGTAAGCACAAATTTGTGTTTTAAGTTATCCGAATTCGTATATCAATAGGGGGCACTCAGGAACGTGATTAAAGCTAGTCAGTTATCCACAGTTCCACCAGAACTTGCCAGCATCGGCTTAAAATTGCCGGTAATTCATATACAATTATGTAATCAATTCATAAACAGTGGACTCGAGCGAAAGTCTCACGGAACTTTGTTTCTTGATTTTTGCATTTCGAGGTACTTGCAAATATGATCAGCTCGCTCATTTTGCGAAATATGTTTGTATTTCGTGGTATTTTCAAAACTTGCACGTTGATAAAACAGTAACTATTTATGTTAGCTGGTATTTGATTATCGGGACGTGTGTTCGTGTTCGTGGTCATTTATGTAGTTTTTCTTGTGTTATTGTTTAGTCTTAGTTACTTATATTCATTTATCTTGTATGTTTTCGATGGCGAACACCATTTTTCATCACCAAGATTGTCCTTCAGTATGCTGTAAGTTTCAAATTTCACTAACACTCAATTCGCCGAATTTTCTTTCAATGTGCAGGTTGTGACGTCAACTTGCTGGCGTCATGGGACAAAATGCCGTGCAAACATTTCCACCACCGCTCTCTTTACACCCACTGTTTCAGCGGCAAAACGCACCGCATCAGCTTGTTGGCAGTGTTTTTTGTCTGTGCCAACGCTGCGACTTGTCCATTGTTTCCTGTTGTGTCCCGCTGTGTGCCATCACCAGCTACTGCCGAGCATTTCTCAGTGACCGCATGCTGCTCGCCACTGCCACTGCCATGCTTCCCGGCTGCCAGTGGCGACTCCAGCACTCAATCCACCGCAATATGAAGTCCAACATGATTTGCTAGTAGCCTCCCTGGAAATTCAACATTCTAGCTCTGCTTCCTGTCCAAACCCGTCAAGCTTTCAGCTCCACTTGAGAAATAGCCTGACGCCGTGACTGTGGCCGCCTTCTTGTGCTGATTGTTGTGTGAGGACAATGCAGCACTGAGTTCTGCACTCAGCTCACGTGCCGTGCGACATGCCAGCCACCCAGCTAATTGGCACCTGTGACACTGAAAACACACCGTGTCTGTCGCCCGGGTGACATGGCCGAGTGGTACAATGGCACGCGCTGACACATCTTCAAGTGATGTTCTGCTCGTACAAGACTAACACGATCTCTCGTATTGTCGTCTACCCTGTTGTTACACGCTCTTATACATGGTTCCGAGACAACAGTGTAGATTTGTGTCGAGGCTCGGGGGGAAGACAGCCATCATGTACTAATGTTCAAAGTTGACTCAGTTGGTCAATTGCATGGCACCCTCAACCATTTTTGTGTCTATTCAATCACAACTTAGATACCTCAATGAAAAGTATATTGCATACACTTTCGTAGCATTTGCATACACACAATTGTCGTGTATTGTTACTTTTTTGCTATGCTGATTTTGATGACAATATGCCCAATGAACTGATCTCAGCAGAATTATAGGGGTATAATTGCATATTTATCCCTCAGCCAATTTGTCGGGGGTATATATACCCCCATACTCCCAGGAGCTACGCCCATGTTTTGACACTTGCTGTCGAAGAGATATGTGTGTTTCAGATGCGATTCTATCGCCCAATAACTGATACACTATTTGAAGCAGCTAAAATAAGACTTGGAATTTAAGCAACGCTGGAAAGAAAAAGTATCTAGCGTTGGCAACTGCGGAATAGTTTGTATTTTTGGCTCGCGACCAAAAGTTGGCTCGTTAAGTCATTGCAGAAAATATCCACAATGCTTTTATGTAGCTTTATCTATATATATTCAGTCATCTATGCTGTCTATGTATTCCATATCTATGTATGTTTGATGAAATATTATTATCAAAGTACAGTGAAACATCGATAAAAGCCCCTAGTTGGGGTCCAAAAAATTCGACCGCGTTGTATCTGATTGCGCCGATTATACCGATTTGACTGTGTATTTTGATCCTCGTGGTACTCAATAATCCAGAATTCACATGTTTGGTAGTGAAATAAAGACAAATAAATAGAACTATTTACACCAATGATGTAGTTTTGTTTTTTATTTTTAATTATTAAACTAAATGTATTACGAATCAAATACTGAAACAAAAGCGGATTATTTATTAACAATATATTAACAAATCTGAGCACCAAGACCCTATCGCGCTTCATCGATACGTCTTATATCGATGTTTGATTGTATCTATGAAACTGTTATCTACATTATCCATGGGCGTAGATCCTGGGGGTATGGGGGTATATATACCCCCGACAAATCACTGGATTCGTGCAGCATTTTGAGTCGATGCCAAAAAAGTAAACCTAAATAGAAATGTACAAATTAACGGCAGTGTTTTAAAATGCGTGGTCCAACACACAAAGTCAACGCCAAAATCTCTAAGATACTCAAATATTCAAGACTATATTTACTAACACAAACACGTTGATCAGATGAAATTCTATCGAATTTGAAAAAGTACCACAATGATTCATGTTGGAATCTATTCCTGATTGAACCGGTAATAATTGAGCTGAGCTGGTATGTACAGTGTGAACATTGATAATTAAATACAGCACACAGCTCGTGCTGTATGCTGAGGCTTTGTGATGTCTGTGGTGTCTGTGAATGCTGAAAATCTGCATTGTGTCTATGTATCATGTATGAGGGGCGATTTGTCCTTGAGCAAAGAGATCCTAATTGAAGCGGCTTGTCGTCCTTCTCAAGGCTACTTAACCAAATGTCCTTGTGGTTGGGTTTCATCTTCTGCACACACACACACACACGCATACACACACGCATACACACACGCACGCATGCAAATGTACTGTCATACAAATTCAGGCGTTGTTGTTATTGCTGGCACTTTTTGTGCAGCCCGCTTTGAGGCAGATTTTATGGTGCGTTTTTGTTGGTGGTAATAGTGTTTGTACACTTCCAATGTTACTGGACTTATCTTTAATTTATATTAATAATAATAATAATAATATAATCGTGCAACGGGAAACAATACTTGTGAAAATATATATAAAAATTCCACACCTGGGCCCGAACCAAGGTCCCCATAGTGCTTCTGAGCGTTTTTTCCAATTATCCAACACACCAAATGTACACGTTCATAAGCGTAACAGATCACAGTGGTTCTCAACCATTCTTGCCCAATCCTGCAATATTTGCTATCAGGTATAGGAAGTGCACGTATCAATATACACTGTGTTTTTCGGTGATTAAAAATATTTATCGCGTTACCACAGCCAATATTCCCTCATCTCACCAGAATCTGTGCATATCGACGTGCTAATACTCAGGGTCGGCCCACCAAATATATTCAAATGCAAGCTAAGGCAAATTATTACTATTAATAGTATTATTATTACTATTATTATTATTATTTATTTATTATTATTATTATTATTATTATTATTTATTATTATTTATTATTATTTATTATTATTTATTATTATTTATTATTATTTATTATTATTTATTATTATTTATTATTATTTATTATTATTTATTATTATTTATTATTATTTATTATTATTTATTATTATTTATTATTATTTATTATTATTTATTATTATTTATTATTATTTATTATTATTTATTATTATTTATTATTATTTATTATTATTTATTATTATTTATTATTATTTATTATTATTTATTATTATTTATTATTATTTATTATTATTTATTATTATTTATTATTATTTATTATTAATATTATTCTTATTATTTATTATTAGTATTAGGAATATTATTATTATTATCCTTATTTGCCAGATGTCTTTACTGTCATCTTACGTTTTAGTTATTATTGATCAATAAACGTGTGTGTGTGTGTGTGTGTGTGTGTTTGTGTGTGTGTGTGTGTGTGTGTGTGTTTGTGTGTGGGATAGGGAGAGAGTTGAAATCTGTTAGTTTCATGCTTTCTGTTTCGGGGCGTCCCTCATTGTGATCAAACATGCGTGTCGTGTCGAACAGCAACTAAGGCAGCTCCATTAATCCCGGCCAGTATCTCTCTACTTGTGTCTATCTGTGTGTGTGTGTGTGTGTGTGTGTGTGTGCGTGTGTGTGTATTTGTATATGTGTGTGTGTGTGTGTGTGTGTGTGCGCGTGTTGTATATAGTAATCATTGTGTTCTATTGGTTTCTCATACACACACACACACACAAACACACACACACACACACACACACAAACAGACACAAGCACGCATACACGCAAATATACACACACACACACGCACACATACATGCACAAACAGACAGACAAACAAACAAGTGGTGAACACAGTGAGCGATATAGTGAGCCACTTCAATTGCGTTATGCTCGTAAGCTGGTGTGTTTGTTCGTGCGCGTGCCAGGCTAGTATTAGTAAGCGAACGCAGCCAAACAAAATGGCGGCCAACACGCAACACCGTCGTTTCTGAAAAAATGTCATCACACAAGATTGTCATCAACGTGTGTGCAAGTGTGTGTGTGTGCAGAGCCGTAGCAACCGCCCCCCGTACCCCCCGGCCGGGGGGGCCCCCGAATGTTGAGGGGCCCCTTTGCTTCACGTATTATGTGATTATGTCTAATAAATGCATTCAATATTCACAACGGGGGCCCCAAGTGTTGCCTTCGGGGGGGGGGGGCATAATTTCTCGCAACGGCTCTGTGTGTGTGTGTGTGTGCAGCAGCAGATCCAGAAGACAAGAGGGGACGAATGATTTTGGGGAGGCTGAAAATGTGTTCAATGATATATATACACACTTTTTGTGTTTGTGTTTATGAATATATGTGTGTGTGCTTGTGTGTGTTTGTTTTTACACGCGTAATTCACGGTATTAGTCATATTACACGCGTAATTCACGGTACTTACCGGAAAAGGTTTTTCGTAGCAAATATTGTGGACGATTTCTGTGCTCGGTTTCACTTGTGATGTGCTTGAATATCAATACGATATGACAGGAATTATGCGATAATGCGTGGTAATGTGAAAGTGAAGTTGAAGAGAATGTCTTCAGTGAGCCGTTAAAACACGATAAATTAAAATTATTAAAATAAAGATGAATCAACAAAGTGATGCGCTACAAAACGTATTTATATCTATACTTCCTATAATTGAAAATATAACAACAGAAAAGGCGCAAAATTTTTAATTAAAGCTTTCATTTTATTCGAGTGTCATCATGAAGTTTCAATTCAGTAGCGAGAGCGTAGATTTGTGTCGAGGCTCGGGGAGATGACAGCCATTATGCATTAGTGTTCAAAGTTGACTCAGTTGGCCAATTGCATGAGACCCTCAGTCATTTTTTGCCTAGTCAATTACAACACACACATACCTCAATGAGAAATATATTGCATATACTCTAAAACCTCTATTTGAACGGCAGCTCAAATTAAACAGCACCTTGATGAAATTATCGTTTTTGGATATAGATATGACTTGCATACTTTTATTGGTAAATTTGTGATTACTTACTAGTAATAACCCTATATTTATGTCTTTTGTCAAATTAAGATGCATTCGCTAACTGGTTTTCCTTTCATCCATACAATTTACTTATATAGTTAAGATGATTGGAAATATTGTCATCAAAATCAGCATAGCAAAAAGTAACAATTCACAAGTGTTTGTGTGTGTGTGTGTGTGTGTGTGTACGTAATTACGGTAAAAATATTTATTTGAGCGGCAGGACATTCTATTTTCCAAACCTTACACCGTGGTGCCGTACAATTGTATAGTGCCGCTATATTTTTCTACCAGCAAGTTCTAAGTAAATTATATATATATATATATATATATATATATATATATGTGTGTGTATATATACATGTATGTATTGATTTACATATATGGCGAATGTGGTGGGATATTTTCAGCACACACAAAAACATGTGTTTGCAGGTGAGCTACAATTAATTGGATGGGGGATTATGAAGAGAGTATGGCAAATATTCTCTCGACACACACACACACACACACATACACACACACAATACACCTGGCATTTGGACATGCATTGTGGAGGGTAGGAAGCGAATCGTAGCAGCACCGCACGCGATGTGTGCCCATCTCCCTCCCCTCATAAACACTACCTCATCTCGCTTACAATCTGCCCCTCCCCCCCACACACGCACACACACACATGATAGCTGTTGTGATGGTGATCACAATGTGACGCGTGCCACAGCGGAAACATCGACCGCACGAGCGTTGGTGCGCGCGCACCTGGTCGTCATGGCAACGCCACGTGTGTGTGTGTGTGTGTGTGTTAGTGTGTGTATGTGTATGTGTGTGCTCCGATTTCAGCCTGGAGAGGGACGCGCGCCGACTCCGATCAATAGCTGCTGTAATCTCCCGAGGCTCCCCCATAGCCCCCGTCGACCATCCCCACTCAGCCCGTCTCTCCCGTGAGTGCGCGCGTGTGTGTGTGTATGTGTGTGTGTGTCGCTTGCTGTGGTGTGATTCGACCATGCTCGTGGCTCCGTGGCTAATCTGGCAGCGGTAATCTCGCTCGTCTCTCGCTCACACTGTTGGCTCACTCGGCGCCGCAGTGCCGCGCTCGGCCACGCCCCTTTTTCATCTCAGCACGTGTCATCTCCGAACGGCCGCCATCTTGGCGAGAACTGATTGGCGCACGCGCAGCGGCAGATGCGAGCCGACTCAATCCAGCCAATTGCATCAGTGCAAATTGAATAGTGCAAATTGCACGCGATATGAAACAGTCGTTTTGTCGATGCAATTCGAGTTGTCATCTTCCGTGCAATGCTAGAATGTTTGCGTTCAGGTTAAATGATATTGTTAATGTTAATTTTCATCTTAGTTTTAATGTTAATTTTAGTGTTAAGTTTAATGTTAGTATTCATGTTAAATGTTAATGTTAGAATGTTCAATGTTAAATATATGTACGTTGTACGTTTTTGCATCCGGCTTTCGGAAGTGAAAATAAAATATTTCAGTCGTGTTGTGACATGTTTCTGCTATGTATTAAGGCAGTTTAATAACCAGAGCTCAAATGTCAAAGTATATGGTAATTGCAATTGTGTGTGGAAGTGCACCCTGGCTTCTGACCATGAAGAAAAATGAAATCGTCGAACTTTCACACAATGGCAAATGCCGGACATGGTCGAAGATACTCCGTAGAATTTTAACAGAATACATTTCATTTAGGTGATTTCAGTTTATACGGTTAAGTCTGTGTATATAAATAGAGTGTTTCGTTTAATTCGGACTGTTTAGTGCATTGCATTGTTTTGTGAGTCAGATCATTAAGAAGAGCGGTTTTTCATTTTTCCCTGATGATTTGACGTGATACTGCATTGTATGCATTGATGGAAGTACAGGGTCAGTGGCGGAGCTAGGAGAGTGCGGTGGGAGGTGGAAGGGGGCTAAGGAAAAGATGCGGGGCTTGGCCAAACATGAGGAACTGCACTCGATATGTTCATGGTCGGTATTTTGATGCGAGCTCAGTGGGGTTTCACGCATTTATTGATGTTTTCAGCCCCTCTAAGCTTCCCTCCACCTTCTTGGCGCCGCTTCTGCACCAGGCTGATCCTGTCCACCGTCTTCAGTTAGATCAGTGAACGGTCACAATTCTATCACTGATTTTTCCACTTCTCAATAAGCCAACTATTCATTTTCCACAAGACGTTAAGACCATTTGTTGGCCGTCTATTTAAGTCTATTCCTTAGATTTGCAAAACTAGTGAACTATTCTTCCAATACTTCGTTCAAGCTGTGTTCGGCTAGCATTGAAAAGAATCTGTGTGACCAAAAAGTGTGCTACATTACACTCGGTCGATCATATATTGCCCAATTGTAACATTTCTGTTGCGGATTGATATCAGAGAAAGCTCAACTGCATAAACGTTTCAACCTTGTATTTACACTGGCGGATCCAGGGGGGCTCAGGTGGCTGAAGCCCCCAAAAAAATTCCATAAAACCCTCATAACCAAGAGATTCACTAAAAGTGTGTGTAAATGTGTGTATATCATTTATAAGAAAATTCAGCCCCCCAAAAATGGAATCTGGGTCCACTAATGTGTATTTATCATTTGATTTTGCATGTTTGACTGGCATCCAAATAATAAAAATTTGTATATACCCTGAATAAAAGCGACCACATTCTCATAATTCATCAGTGACTCTATTTATCTCCCCAAAATAAATATTCTATGCAATATCAATTGCTGAAAAAATGCTGTAGTTGTGAAAGTTAAACATCTGCTTAGATTTATCTGCTTAGATTTATCTGCTTGGATTATATGCTATATTTTTTGTGAATCATGGGTGTTTCTGGCACTTTGTGTACACCCATATGTGATCGCCTCTGTGTGTGTATATATGTGTGTGTGTGTGTGTGTGTGTGTGTGCGTGTATTTTATTGTATTTTATTGGCACGAAAAACTCAATGAAACATCAGACACACACATACACACACACACACACACACACACACACACACACACACACACACACACACACACACACACACACATACAATGCCGGGCTGTTGGAAGCTTGAAAGCTTTATAAGGTCGCCCATTTATCAATTACCCATATAAGGCAGAACGATAATAACAAAAATACAAACAAACTACACTACACACAAATACAAGTCGAAAAAGCTGTGGGAAATAGCGCTTATTAATAGCGACGACAGCACGGAAGCAACGAGATATTGCATTGCATTTGTGCAACGCTGCATTGTCATAATATGTCCACCTTTTATCTATATTTCACATGTAATCGGCAATTTTACAATGCTTGCGTAGTTGATGAGATAGTACTTAGTAACTTCTTTTTTGAATGCGTGTACCGATGTACCCTTTCTGATTTTTTCAGGTAGCTCGCTCCATTGATTTACTGCAATGTGAAAGAAATTCCTAATTTTTTATTTTGTCCGTGACTTTGTGACATAAAATTGTGCTGGGTGTCGCTCGTTCAATTCGAATTTCCCTTGTAAATTCACCGGTAGTACGTTGTGAAATGTGTGTTTGTGTGTGTGTCTGTGTGTGTGTGTGTGTGTGTGTGTGTGTGTGTGTGTGTGTGTGTGTGTGTGTGTGTGTGTTTGCGTCCATTTCTGATATGACATTGTCTATTGACCAAGGCATAATATACACCGACATCATACCTCATACATTCATTCGACACACAGCGCTCACAGCGCAGCCATGTCTACCCATATGAGCGATTATGTGTGTGTGTGCATGCATGTATGTGTGTGTGTGCGTGTGTGTGTGTGCGTGCGTGTGTGTATGTGTAGTGTAGATGGACCAGCAAACAAACAAAAAAGACAATTGCGTCTCCAGGGCGAATGAAGAGCAGTATGAGCGCCAGAGACAGAGAGAAGGAGACAGAGATAGAGAATATGACCAGCTAGAGTGAGGAAGAGAGTATGGAGAGCAAGGGAGCAATGCAACATCCTGACGTCTGGTTCAATACTGCGCATACACACACACACACACACACACACACACACACACACACACACACACACACACACACACACACACACACACATAATCGTGCAAGATGGACGGGTGGCCTTTTCGTCGAGTGCGACGCATCGATGTCGACGTTCTCGTTGCCAAGAGACAGACGACCAACACGGCGATACAATCTGCCTGCCATCACACATACTCTGCCTGCCATCACACATACTCTGCCTGCCATCACACATACTCTGTCAGCTGACAAGCGCACCCGCTCTCATACTCTGCTGCATCCTCTCATACATACAGACAGACAGACGTGTGTGAGTGTGTGTGTGTGTGTGTCACTCGCTCAACATGTACACACACGCACACACACACATAAATACACACACAGTGATCAATAGTCTACCGTGTAGGCTCACACATATATAATCACCCACATAAACACACACACACACGCACACATACACACACACACACACTCACGCTCGCTTGATTAGGCAGCGCGGTGGATTTGTCGTGTACAATTGCATAAAATCGCAGTGCAGAAAAATAAGGATATTTCAGAAAGAGTATCAAGTTTGGCCGATTTTCTAGAGGAGGGGATTCGACTGCTTGATTTTGACCTTCGCTAAAACATTTTAAGATAAACAAAAAATTTTATGGAAAATGTTTGAGAATACTTATTACAAAAATAACATAATAAAACCTTGATAATATATTTATATACCAATATATATATTTGTAAATATATTATAAGTTTTTCTGTATAAAATTATAGGAATTAAAAAAATTGCAATTGCATGATATTTCCTATTATATTCGAAAATATAAAATTAACATTATGCCATTATGAATGATTGTATGATAATCAGGAAACACCATATATGCTCAAATAAACTTCTTATATGCACAAACAAATCTGTGTGTTATTCAATTAACCGAACATGATATTTTATTCATCTAAATATTATCACGTATATTAATATTGCATACACATTGTTATAACAATCATGAATATCAAATTTTCCATTGCCATAATTTGTCAATGTTTTGAACAATGTTGTGTGTGTGTGCGTGTGTGTTTGTGTGTTCGCATTAATCACAGCTCTGATACCCCCTCAAACTTTTCCCCACTTCTCTGACCAGCAAAAACCGCACTCATGAATGACATTATCGACCACTGCAGCACGGTGTTATTATAAAAATTTACACACACACATTTACGGCGACATTTGAGCGGCAGCGGCGGTCATCGTGGCGCGGTTAATCACAAATTGACGCTTGCAATTTGCAAGGTGCACTGGTGATTGGTCGGCGCCAAATTGGTTTCTGCAATTGCAACAGTTCACATGTGCAAACAATATGTCTGATTGTGTGTGTGTGTGTGTGTGTGTGTGTGCGTGTGTGTGTGTGTGTGTGTGTGTGTGTGTGTGTGTGTGTGTGTGTTTGTGTGTGTGTGTGTGTGAATTGAAAACAACTATGACACAGGTAACGATTAAGGAACGCTTTTCAGTTATGGGTTTGTGAATATCAGCACAACCTATTACATTTTCTCATACACACACATACATACACACACATACATACATACACACACACAACACGTGACAGCGATTGAGAGAGTACAAAGGTCGTTTATTAAATATTCTCCTGAACTGCAAACACGGAATCACTAAACTGAAGTTGATTTTCAACGCTCGAAGAAAAAGAAATAGAGATGCCATAATGACATATACATGTCTAAGTAGAAAAGACACAATTCAACAAGAGGGAATGTTCAAAATATCAAAATCTACCAGAGAACATGATAAAAAGATTTTAAAATATTATAATACGTCTCAATTAAAACTAAAATGTAGAATTAAAACTCAGGAGACAAATCAGAACGGAATTGAAGCGCGCAACCTCAATTGTTCTCCGGTGAAGACAATCATGGCGCAATGTGTTGTGATCCAGTATAACCAGCTACATAGTGAAGTTTTTGTCGACTAAACCAGTGTTTCTCAACCTTTCTCTTGCCCTGGCCCCTTTCAACACAATGCCAGTGATTGTGGCCCCCAGATACAGTCCCGTGACCCAGTTAGAAGTGCTAGTGGCCCATACACACATGAATTGTAGCGTCGCGACTTCTCCACAGCTCATGTACGTCGGTGAATATTTCCTCTGACCACCAAAACAACGCCATAACTTTTGCGTACATGAGGAGTGAGCACACAGACATCGGCGGATCACACGATTGAAATGTACAACAACAAAAATATTAATGGAATAATCATGGTCTCAATATCTCATAGCCCCCGAGGGGGCCATATACCCACGTTGAGAAATACTGGGCTAAACCAACAATCTGACTGAATAGGCAAATCCTGCACAAGGAGATCAGCAGACGGTTGCGTCCCTTGACTATGTTTGTCTTATGTTTGCCGCAGCTTAGCTGGCCACGAGTATGAAAAGTCGCTACAAGTGACGTAATTGAGGAGATGCACCAAACACGTGGACAACCTTTGCTTATTCCTGCGAAAAATATCCCATCATTAGATTACTTACTGGCGGGTACCACCGGTTTTTGGTAGCGAGACCAATACGACACATCAGGTCTTCCATGCACCGGCATCATCCGGCCCGTCTTCCTGGGGCAGATTACTGATACAGCTGCAACAATCTCACCAGAATAACAACCAGATTACAGCGTACTTCGCAAATAAAACACTTGGATATAAGATAACCCTTGATCTAAGAATCTGTTTCTATTCTTCCGACAGCTCTGTTATATCCGGGGTACACTCTAATCTCAGCTTAGATGGGAATTTTAGCTTCAATAGAGCATACTTTGTGAAACAGCTCAGATAGAGTGGTGTGTTTCAGAACCATACCACAGGGTATCATGGTTGGCAACTCCTTATCTACACGTGGTGGTTACGTTGTGGTGCTCCGTGGTGCAGTTGTTAGCACACCCGCCTCACAAGCGGGAGGTCCGTGGTTCGAAGCCCGGCGGAGCAGAATTTCATTGGGCGAATTCTACAATCCCACAGCCCCTGTCAACCCAGCAGTAAATGGTACCAGATATCAGTCATGAGTTGTGCCATGCATTCTGGGGAGGTGGCCCTCTCTAATACGTCTTACGTCCTTGTGGCGCCATAGCGTGGAGAGGGTCGGTTCTGCGGTGGCAGCGAGCTGCACGGGGCACGCTTGTGTGTTCATAAGCTTCGGCTTCTTCCCGTGTAGCAGTTGTCATTTAAGCATTTAACCTTTAACCTTTAACGTTAGACTGGGATCAGTGGCGTAGCTAGGCTATGTGCCGCTCGGGGCGGTCAGTTTTTGCCGCCCCCACCATGTATGATTGCGGGTCACTTAGCCACAAGAGACTGCGCTTTAACACGACTGATTAGGAATTAGCAAGTCCACATGTTGATATAGCTGAAAAGACAAACTTCTTATAATAGTGAATCCAGTGACATTATCGGATATTTTTACTTTCAATCGAAATCGCCTTCATTAAGATATTTGAGATTAAAACAACAAATATGAAATAATATATTCAGAAATGCGATATATAGAGATATAGCGATAATTCAACGTCTACAGCAGCTCTTGTGTCGTCTCCAAAAAGTGCCGCCCGGAACGGACCGCCCCTTCTCCCGTAGGCAGTAGTAATTTGCTGAAGTGTTGGTCCTATGGGTTGAGTTCGCAGTCAGGAGGGCTCGAGACGCGCTTACACTCCCGCTCATTTACATGCGCCCGATCGTCGATCGGAAAATGAATTAGCTGAGCTAAGCTGAGCTGAGTCCTTATCATGAAATATGTAATATAGTTGGATAAGAAAACACTTGTGGAAACACAAATGAGGCATGATGAGGCGTAAATAAAAATTTGCCTCGTTCGAATCAAGGAAAATTGACATGTTGGCTGACAGTAAAACAGCAAAGTAGCGAATGTCGACAGTCTGGTTATATGTTGATACAAATGAGCGTAATTTGGGCGAAACATACATTGTCCAATGCAGCAGCCCCCTCGGGAATGTGAACGAAGGAGGGATGATACGTGGCGGGCGTTTTGATCGCTTGCAGCTGGATATTTGGCGCGCATGCGTCGCTGGTTGCCATGCCAACCGGCCGCCAAATAAACGACCACAGGCGGCGCTCGAAATCGTTGGCTTTGCACACACTGGAGGTGTCCAAAGCCGATGTGCGCGTGCCACACACACACACACACCTTGCACGTGCGTGCTGGAGGCAGCGCTGGTCGTTTGTCAGATAGCACGCGCTCCTCCGCTCTTACACTCTGTCTCGTGGACTCTGGCGCGTGCAAGCCTCTCTGTGCATCAAGCACTAGCGGCTTTTCTTTGCGCGAAGAGTTGTGTCTGTATTTGTGTGTGCGTGTGTGTGTATGTGTGTGTGTGTGTGTGTGTACCTGTGCGCGTGTGTACGTCCGTGTGTGAGTGTGTGTGTGAGTGTGTGTGTGCGAGGCTGCATCTTGTGTTTGACATAAGCGCGTTAGTGAACTGACTTCCACCCGAGTTCTCCCCCTCTCTCTCATTTCACTCCCCATCACTTTCTTCTGGTGTCAGTGTTTGCGATTGTGACAGTGATCATAAGCATAGTGTTGGTGCGTGAATACGTTCCTTCCTCCGATTTCATCCATACAGTCTCGTTCAGCTGCGACTTGAGCTGTTAATCATCAGGTGAGCATTAACCTATTTGACGTGATCGCGTGTGCTTGCTTTGAAATGTCTTCACTAGAGTTTAAACACCGTCAAGCCTGCGCGTATACTACTCTATATATTGATATTAACTTGATGGGGCAATGATTCCCGTGTTTATCAAAGCTGGTTTGATTTGCCAGCAATTGGTGTCTGCAATATGTGTCTGCAATTGTTGCTTCATAAATGAAAGCTGATCATTCAAACTGATCATGCCAAACTGGCCAATTTGGTGTAACTTCGAAAAAATAGATCCAAATTGATCAATCATATATCAGAAATTGATCAATCATAATCATATAATCATATATCAAATTGATATATCAGGTTTTCAGGTACTTGAAAACCAGTCTAACTTGTTGCATAGGGGAATATTTGTAAATACTGCCATATTTAGCGTACTGCCAAATTTCTTATGTGGCTCAATTTCTTTGGCTCGGCTATCAAATATGTATAGTAAGATTTTATAGCTAAGTTCCTGTGTTCTCATTGAAATAATCTGGCAATGTGTTGATGCAACGGAGGTTACGTGAAATGCATCATCAGCTTTTCAATGAAGGAGTAGACATGATGCTAATTTCATGGCAGGAGTAAACCACTTAGTGCAATGGCTTACATCCTTTTTGTGATCAAGTACCACTTGGAGATCCTGTACAGTCGCCGCGTACCACTTGGCTCCAGAGAAACTCAGTTTGATCAGATATCCTGTGTACACATTTTTTTCAAATATAACACAAATACAAGCGATCAAAACGCCCCCCACGTATCATCAACCCCTCGTTCACATTCCCAAGGGGCTGCTGCATTGGACAATGTGTGTTTTGCCCAAATGATGCTCATTTGTATCAACATATAACCAGACTGTCGACATTCGCTACTTTGCTGTTTTACTGTCAGCCAACTTGTCAATTTTCCTTGATTCGAACGAGGCAAATTTTTCTTTACGCCTCATCATGCCTCATTTGTTTTTCCACAAGTGTTTTCCTATCCAACTATATTACACATTTCGTGATAAGGACTCAGCTCAGCTTAGCTCAGCTCATTCATTTTCCGATCGACGATCGGGCGCATGTAAATGAGCGGGAGTGTAAGCGCGTCCCGAGCCCTCCTGACTGAAGACTCAACTCATAGGACCAACACTTCAGCCAATTCCTACTGCCTACGGGGGAAAGGGCGGTTCGTTACGGGCGGCACTTTTTGGGGGCGACACAAGAGCTGCTGTAGACGTTGAATTGTCGCTATATCTTATCGCTATATCGCTATATATATTTAAAGCCATCCAATGCGCGACATTGCTTTGCTCACAACACATCCACAAAGCATTGCCAAAGCATGCCTGGTGCCATTGCTCATAACACCGAGAGTGTTCGCGTACGATAGGGAAGGTCCTCGCGTACCACTAGTGGTACGCATACCACAGGTTGGAAGCCATTGACTTAGTGAAACTACGTAGACGTCACTGAAAACTACGAATATGATCCGAAATTGAATTCAGAGTTTAACAGCAACTGATGACAGAGTCAAGTAAGCTTGTCTAGTCGCTATTAGCTCTCTTATCTGCCCCATTATTTGGCCAATGTGTTATACCTGCCTGCTATCCACTGTATCCTGACATCGTGCAAGAATCATTGGGTAGTTCTTGATGGACAGTGACGAGTCATTGTGACATCGCTAGTCATCAGTGGTTTTCAAACCAGCTCCATGGTCATTTGAAGTGGTGGTTTTCAACCATATGGATATCATTGGGAACAATGATATTACGCCCCAGGTACATTTGGTCTCAATTCAGTCCCGGCTCACTTTCCCGTTATATTAGGTTAGGTAAGGATAGGTTACTGATGCTGGACTAGTAAGGAAAGAGTAAGAGAGTCGGGACCGGAGAGGGGCCAAGCGTACATGGGTCCTGGGAGGAGGGTACCTGGGTCCTGGGAGGAGGTTACCTGGGTCCTGGGAGGAGGTTACTTGGGTCCTGGGAGGAGGTTACCTGGGTCCTGGGAGGAGGTTACCTGGGTCGCAATGTCCTCAGCTCCGATACCATACGGGAGTTCATCTGTGAGACGTCTTCATTGTTCCAGATCTATTTTTTGCTGAAGTCAGCCTCCGTATCGTAATGGCTGCTATGAATTTATACTTTTGGACCGCCGGTTACGATTGCTGTTTTGATCTGGTGCTATTGCAGTTTTACACCGTGATGCTAGTCAAGATGGAGATGCGGCAGGATGAGCAGCAGATCCAGAGTGCAATTTTGGCTAGCTTCAGCTACCTGAGCCCCTCTGGATCTGCTAGTGGTCACGATGGAGAAGAAGTTGATGCACATTGAGTGCAAACAGCCAGGCAACATTTTGAATATATAATGTACAATCCCAAAGTGAAAAATGGTTTCTATTTTTATTTCAGCTAGAGGCATAGGACAGGAGACAGCTGCATTAATCCAAGGGGGGTGCCAACCCTGCTGGATTATGGCTCCCTCCTTGGTGTGGCAGTACAGGGAGGAAGAAGCAGAGGGGTCCGCTTTTAGTCGCCTCTTACACGACACACACCAGGTACGGCGGCAGTATTCTTATCCCCTGACCGCAGGGTTAACGTGAAAAATTGAAAGTCATAGTGGGGTCGGTGCAGAGCGTCCTGGGATCCAGAAAATTTGTCATCTCTACTTGTTACTTACCCCTATCTTCATGGTTTATTCTTTACGAAGGATATTTGCTTATTTTTGACTAAGGATAGTTACTTATACTTTACTAAGGATAGTTGGTTATTCTTCACAAAGGATAGTTTATGATCATGAATGGCGTCGTATTGTACGCAGCAGTTCAGCAACATAGTTTTTCTTAGCACACATGAGATTTGAGATTCAAGATTCAAGATAACGAGCGTGTGAGCTCCTGGTCCAGCTTCACACTTGATGTTGTTTCATGACACTCACACATTTGACCACCCTTCTTTGCACAGTGGCGATACCTTAATCAATGACGTTTATCCGACGTGTGGTTATTGCTGGTTGCTAGTTGAAACATTGCACATATGTGCTAACACATTTGTGCTTGCAACTAACAAGTTCGGCTCCAACACGGCGATTATGTAACCAGTGATGACTGGCGGTTGATTAAGTTCATTTTCATGTCGCTGACACTTTGATTGCAATGCATCATAATATGATTGCACTGCTTCATTTACAGCACGTACGAGCGTGCTCGTATGGTGTGCAATGATGATAGATTCAGAAATTCAAAATATCTGCTTGCTTTTTCCCACGAGTTTCATTTTTAGCTTCACCCATGCTTCAATGACAGTCAGCCAAGTTATTCATATAGTGATTATATGTTATTTTTTATTCGCTGTTCAATACACCCGGCTGCGCCCGACTGGTCGTTGTAATGTCTGATATTGCATCACGTTTCTACACTCTGACGTCATTCAAATCATTCATGCTGCAAAAAACAATCTTTGCTTTTACATGTCGGCGTATGTGTGCGTATGTGTGCGTATGTGTAATAGTGTGCGCGTCTGTGCACGTGTGTATGTGTGTGTGTATGTGTGTGTGCCGTGACGCTGGATGCAGTATCCCCAAATCCTCCATTGCCACCATCCGGCGTTCGTGGAAAATCCGCCACATACACGTGCATGCATACACTCCTGTGCAGACACACAGACAAACACGGCATTTGCCACTCTTGGCACATCTATCGTAGGATATTGGTACATATAACTGAACTACGTCGCGTCTCTGAGCTTATGAACAAATGAACAAGGCAAATGGACAGTAGTTCATTTGTTCATGTGTTATTATGAGCAGTGGCGGCGCCAAGGGGGATTGGGGGGGGGCCAAGCCCCAAAAATATGATAAGCCCCCCTACACCCTTACAAAATCATAATCATGGATATTACAATTTCTTACTACTGTAAATGAAGTTCTGCAATTTTGGTTCAAGTTCGAGGACTGAATCAGTGTGTCCCAGTCCCTTATTATATTATGCAGTCAGCGTTCGAGTGTAGCTCTTCATGATTCGCCAAGCCCCCTCAACTTTACCCCTCAACTTTACCCTTGCCAACTTTACTGCTATTTGCTGTCCTTCAAAAAGACCCAATGTTCCCCTGCTATCACGCAATAATTCCCGACTGGTAATGCCTTCCAGATTAGCTGGAGCAGCTCAGGCTCATCACTTGTGCAGCTTGCAATTCCCATTGTAAATGATTTTGCAAGCAGTTGTGGATGGTAGGCTTGCTGAGCTGTTCCCGGACCACGTCTAGAACTGAGGCTAACGCCGTCTTTTGAGGTGCTCATCTCGCTCACAGCAGACTGTCTCTCGCGGTACTGAAATCTAGATGTTACTACGTGCGTCACTGGCTGGGGACCTGGTTCATTCGGCGGTTAATCACTGGGATGCTGGATAAGCATTTGAACTCATAAATATATATTACAAATATTTGGCTTTTGCAAGCAGACAAATGATAACAAGTTGCATAAGTTGAATTACAAGTTGAAACATCTTGAAGATATTAAGAAATGAGTGCAGCAGAAAATTTGGGTGGATAATTATACGTTATGTGTGTATGTGTCTGCGTTGATGTGTGTTCATGAATCCGAGATCTCGAGATGGTCATGGCTCTCGCAAACGATCCAAAGCTGCAGACCAAACGTGAAATATTAAATGAAAATTCATTCGAATCTCTTCAAGCGACTGAATTGCTTTTACATACAATTGTGGTGCGCATGCTGGCACATGTGCTGGTATTTCTAGCTGAAAAAACAACTGATTTGCCCTGCGGCATGCTGGTCACATTCCTTTTGTCTGTCACAATAAATTGTTATAGCCCGCCCTTGACTAAATAGCGCACATTTCATCAAATGTGCAATTTCGTGCAATTTCGTGCAATGTGCTGCACACTTGAAGAAAGCAGCGGACAAAAGCAGTTACCGTAAAACCTCTATATGAATGACACCTTGGGGAACAATTGAAAAATTGAACGATACCAAATGAAATGTCACTTTGATGAGTTCTTCTCACTTGGCAATAGCTATGGTTGACTGATATGTATTAGTGAATTTGTGATTAATTATCAGTAATCACCCTGTATTTGTGTCTTTTGTTAAATGAATACGCATACGTTACCCAGAGGAGCACCTCCTATACAATTTACCGTATCTTCTCAAAGTTCTGACCAGTTAGTCAAAAAATAGAGCCGCACCCTCTAATTGAACGATACTACGAGGGAAGGCTTAAAAAATAGAACGGCTTGCCGCTCAAATGGAGCTTTTACATTATATTCACCTCGGTCTTGATACCACATACGGCAGGTTTCGGCAGATCACAGATGCTCAGATCATGCTCAGATCACATCAAAATCAGCCAGATTTTCGGTTCTTGAAAAGCAGCGAAAATGGCGCAACATACCAGAATAGATTTAAACACCCATGTGTATATGTGTTTGTGCATTAGTGCGCGCGTGTGTGTGTGCGTGTGTGTGTTTGTGCATGTGTGTGTGTGTGTGTGGTTGTGTGTGTGTGTGTGTGTGTGTTTGTGTGATTGTCTCGTATGCATTTATAGTGTGTGTGTGTGTGTGTGTGTATTGTGCTTGTGTGCATATATTCTGGTGCGCAATACTTTTAGAGATTTCCTTATGATTAGATATTTGCTACACGTTTCTATGGAATTGTGCTTGTGTGCGCTCAATTTTTCCTCAAACGCTCAAAACAGACAACAACTTGCTTATGAAAATCACGGCTTCTGGGAAATCACGTTAGATAAATCATGTTAGATAGTTACGCTGATCTGTGACTGGCAAATATCTGATAGAGTCAGTGCAGGCTGAGTTGAGATGTCACAGCTATGAAAGTCATGCGCATTGTCGTGGAGAGCTTTCGTGTACGCGAAGCTGTAGATTGGAATGGTCTTAATTAAACTGTCTAGCAGTTGATAGGACGAATATGTGGCAGTGGCGGCGTCAGGATTCTCCCACTTTGGGGCTAATAAGAAAGATATGGGGGCTTGGCGAAATTTGTGGAACTACACTCGAAATGTTCAAGCACACATTTTTGAGGAACTTTAGCTCCTCCGATACGCCCCTCTTCTTGGCACCGCCACTGAATACGTGCTCATTGTGTAAAACTCCTGCGGCTACAGCTGATTACAGGCTTGATTTATGTTGCTCGTTTCACAAGATAAATATATTATTTTTCCTTACTTCTTGATATTATCACCTCTTCTGATTGCTTAACCACCCTTTCGCCATGTTTGATCAACAATATCATCGCTGGTTGTACAATGTTGGTTTTTCTGCTGTGCAACATACATTTTTTGTTGACTGCCTTATAGTCATGGCTGATTTTCTACATGCTGAGACGATAATAACTGGCTCGAAATTGCACAGATGCTCGCTTGCGGTTTAGCATATCTGTGCGTGTACGTGTGTGTGTTTGTATGTGTGTGTGTATATGCATCGTGTTATCACTGAAATTCTTCTTGGCACTACCAAAAAGAGGAAAGTGGTGCATCCATCAGTGTGCACGTGATTGTGGCGGGATGTGTGTGTGTGTGTGTATGTGTGTGTGCGTGCTGTACAAGCGGCGGATTGGCACGTCGGCTAGATTGAGAGATCCACAAGAGGAAAGAGTACGAGGAAAGTTGTCGGCAGTCATTGAGTAGCATGCAGACGTCTTCGTCATCCACCGCCATGACATCTCACGTGAGGCACGGATTGTCCTACTTCAGTAATTGCACTGGAAGCGGTGAAGTATCTGTCTGCTGAGACACGACACTGTCTGAATGCAGCGATTTTCGCAGTGGGATTTAGCCTTATTGGAGGTACTGAATCCCACAAGTTCCATACATGCATTCATCAAACCCTTTGTGTTTGAAGTATTATAAAAAATATCACGAATCACGTACGATCAAGACAGTCACAAGTGGGCTACTACTGAGTGGACTGAGTTGCTTGCAGCACAGATCATATCAAGACCAAGAGATGTGGCGTGATTAGCTGCAGCCAATGATGACCAGGCAGAGCTTGACGTCACGAATCTTACGAGTAGGTGAATCAAATCGCCCAAGCCCAAAAACTGATTCACCGAACCCCTTGGGTTTGATCGAGCCCAGATCAAAGCTCATTCGAGTCTGGTTAAGTCTGAGTGTGCGTGTGTCATAAGTGTCACAAGTGTCATAAGTGTTGCTTTATCAAACGGCCAACTCGCAGAAATACCAGAGGACTTTGACAGCTCGTCAAATATTGAAGCCCCCCACGGCAGAGGAATTTTTAGTTTTCTCACAAAATCGTCGCTTTTACCTGCTTCTAGTAGATGATTCAGATTCTCCCCAAGTGACCCAATTTGGTGTATTTACATTACATTAGTGAAGAAAGGGCGTAGGCAGTAGAGACGGTAAAGTAGGACGTGCTCAAGGAGATACTTCTGCTTATGAATGTGGATGATCGTGTCTAGGCAAAATGAAATTCAAACGCGTTGATAGGAGAAATCTGGCTACTGCTAGCAATTAACTTTGATTTTTTTATTGCTACCACAAACGCGCAATAGTAATCAAAATGCTTTAGAAAGTTGATTATTTTGGATGTGAATGAAAATAGCAAAAACACATTTTCCAATAATATCACAAGTATTTCATTTGTGTTTTTGAGAAGGGTTTTGTAGTTCTCCTGATAACTTATCTTGTCATGTCTTTGACTAATTATGACTTTTAAACTATATTTCTACGTCCTTTACTAAGTGTACTTAAGTGTACTAAGTGTCTGTACAACTTACATTAGTTATGCATTAATTGGAATTGTTTCATAATTCATAATGTATTGCTTGCTTGTGTCTGCGTGTGACGATTTGCAAGAACACATATTTTATATCTCTGCATAAATTTTAACTTGTTTCTTAAAGGAGTGTATACATTTAGTGAAATCATCTGGTTGTCTAAAATGATATGTTAAGATAATATAATTTTGCTGCAAATAGTTTGACAATTTGGTGGAATTGTTAACTGTGCAGCTAAATGCTAAGCATGTCGTGTATGTTTCAATGGTAAGGCAAAACAATGGTAATGGTGAATCACTTCGTGCTCAGTAATGGAATCATCAGGTAAATCCGGGGTCCAGGCAGATATATCCGGGGTGAAACTGCCTTTGGACTAGTTCTTAACCTGTGGGAAATTCCCCACCGGCCGGTAATGGAAGAGCTGCCAAGTGGGAAGCTAAAAGTCGGACAGAAGGACAAATGTGTGTTTTTTATCCATATAAATTCGTTTATTTTTGTTTCTAATGATCTTTTGACATTTAATTCTGATGTGACAATTGAATTTATTGAATATATCAGCGCTGTTGCGGAAAATGAAGAGGTGGCTCATTACTAATTGGGGAAGTAGGGAAAAAGGAATGAGGACCAATGGTATGGTGTTGCTGACCTCAATACGTATATTGCTCACTGGCACTTGAGAATTACACCGGATCTGTCACTGATCTAGAAGACCCAACATTAGCTCAACACGACCTCCTCGGCCTAGGGAGAGGTAGGAGACGATGGATACCACTCCGTCAATGATGGTATTATCAACTCAATTCAACTCCTCCATTGACGAGGGCTCAACTGTGGTGGTTTCATCGCGTGCTGCAGTATCGCCCTCTTGAGTGCTTGTGTGTCTCCTCCGAGGTGAAGTGTATCGTTTGTGGTCGCGTGCGTTGAGATCACGTGCTACTGGGTTCTGCCACGCTATGTGGAGTCATCGCCGAGCACCGTGTTGACTCCGTCACCCCTCTGAGCCTTTCCCCTCCGCCGCAAGTGCAGGTGTGATGTGGCGAGAAGAGACCCTCGCGTACTGTGATGATGATGATGATAATGATGAGAATGGTGATTGTTATCACCTGCCGGTACTCAGCACACAACACACCAGGTGTTCTGCGCCCGCCACCACTCACTCTCTTGCTCTGCAATCTGTAGTGTCAGCACGTGCCCCTCCCTCCGCTCTCTCTCTTTCTCTCACCTTCACCCGCAGCCTGATGCAGTGAAACCCTGCCTGGACATTTTGAGAAGCGCGCTGACTTCAAGAGCTTTGTTTGGTTCATTTGGATTCGTTTGCTTGACAAATCAACGCAGCAAAAATCAATCACACAACCGTAAAAAATAAGAGACTATCAATCTTTAATTTTGACGCAAAAATTAGATTTCATTCGTCCAATCAGTATAGCATGGTTGATCTCACATTAAATCGTAGTTGCCATTTTGTATCTATGAACTGGAGAATTACTTGTCATTGAAACATGAGCTGTTTGGCATTTATCCACCATTTATCAGCCACTTTGTATCACATTGAAGCAGCCAAGCATTATGGTAGAATCACGTAAGACCGGGCGAGTGAATATCAGGGCTCATAAATATTGATGTCATCACTGAGAGAACTCGTGAGCGGATCAACTGCGGAAGGTGATGAGAATACTGCCACCGTATCCTCTGCGTCTCATAAGAAGCGTACCGAAATGCTACCTAAATACATCCTTCACCTTTGTCTATCTTCTTTGTTTTCCTTGGATGGCGTGCCACACGTGGAGCGATAATTCAGCAGGGTTGGCACGGCAACACAGCACCTCTCCTCTTCTTTTGAATTAAAAACTAGTTTCAAACGGGAATATTCATCGCCCTGCAACTGTGTGCTGCTGGATTGAGCAGGGGAACTTGACGAGTCCAGCACAATAATGCTGGCTATATCATTTGGTCGAGCTATTGTGTCAGTGATGACGTACAGAACAGAGCGACTGGATATGAGCATATGGAGAGTGCTGAGATGCACTGCAGGCACACCTGTATTGATCGCCTCTTCACCTGCTCTTGCTCTTCCCACCCTCTCTCTCTCTCTCGCATGTATTCTGCCACACACTGACACACACGCACACACACACACACACCTCACTGTGTGCGTGTGTGTTATCATTGCGACAACTGTCAGTGATACACTGTCGGATGCACGTGGCATATACACTACCATATCTGTTTGTATGTGCGTGTGTGTGTGCGTGAGTTCACCTGGTTGTGGATGTTGATAATGGCTCACTCATCACAGTTCTGTCTCTGCATGACGGTTATCAGTGTGTGTGCGTGTGCGTGTGCGTGTGTGTGTGTGTGTGTGCGTGTGTGTGCGTGTGTGTGTGTGCGTGTGTGTCAGTGGCACGTGCCCAAATGTCGTGCACACACGCACACACATACAAATATACAAGCAAACACACACGCACACACGCACTGATACATAAATGATACATGTAAATATACCAGGAACATGTGTGTGGTGACATTTGTTGACAAAGCTTGGTTTGAATGAGAAAATTGCATAGCAGCGAAACGATACAGATATCGAGTACAGATTCTCTGGAGTATCTCAGTTACAAAAACTGGCCCGTCTCTATGTTATTTTAATCAGAGTAGTAGTTGTTTGGCTTGCGTGCGCTAGTTGTGTATTGCTGAAACATTTCCGCTGAACGTATAATGAAGTGAAGTGTATGTACGAGTATATTCACCAGTACGCTATCTGTAGCATTATGTAAGTGTGTGTGTGTAAGTGTGTGTGTGTGTGTGTGTGTATTTATGTGTGTGTGTGGGTTTGTGTGTATGTGTGTGTGTGTGTGTGTGTGTTATGGAGCTGTGATAATTTCTGTTGAAAGATGTAAACATTGCGTGCTTCTGTACGAAGCTCGCTTCGACGTACACACACACACACACACACACACACACACACACACACACAAACAAACACACACACACACACACACACACACTCAAACACACTCTGGATCAGAAGCTGGTCGTTGCTATTGAAATTAAAAAGAGCAAGATATATTTTTTCCTTCAAATAATTCACTAATTACTTTTGGTGCGCTAAAAATCCACAAAAGTTGCGCCAAAAAGTTGCCCTTAAAAGTTTGCAGAATCTTCACTAATTTATGAAAAACATACTTGTTGTTGAAAAATTATACTTTTTACATTCCATAACTACTACTACAATACGTTTTGAGCATTCGCGGTAGTGCTAGGATTGCATGCTTCATGAGCTTCAACTGTCACCTCACTGGTGACAAGGGTGACATTTGGATGCGTTAAAAATCGCAAATAGTTGCGCTAATAAGTTGAGCTCAACGTCTCGCTAAACAAATAAATAATAGGATGAATTTTAAATATTAGGGTAATAAAATTTACACACTTAAATCAATCCTTAACATTACACTTTGATAGTCTCACGTTTTTGTTTCTACTTGCATTTTGAGCATTCGCTGATGCGTTAAGATTTTGTGTTTCACATGCTTGTCTAGTCTGTCGAATCTCTCGCACTGTTGCCTGGCAGTGATATTTAAATGTACAATATAATTTGACAGACTCACTAGAGGTTAATTTTTTAAAGTTCTAATGTCTAAATAGAGTTTGCAGATAAAACATCATCTGATTATGCGGTAATTATATTCAAGTACTGTTGATCTAACTAGTTGTTCTAAGGTTGCTCGAAAAGTAGAAAATTAAAGTTTAATGTTATTGCACAAATGTACCTGTCTATACCATAGTGCAATGTCTATATTATATTAGCAATGTCTGTATTGTGTCTATATATGTGTACGTATGCAGTGCTATGCACACGCAGGATGTCTAGCACCACACACGTACAAGTTTAAAACTGAAATTTTTTACTGATTGTGTGAAACAATTGTTATAAAAGTTCAAAATAGTCCTAAATCCAAATTGTTGCTCTTAAAAATGGAAAAGTTGCAAAAGTTGCGCTAAAACACAAAGTTGCAAAAAGTTGCATTTATGACTTCTTTAATACTTACATCAGATATATATAATATTTATTTTTGAGCTTCTCAGAATGAACAAAGTCTATGATGAACAAGTTGCATTTGCAGCAAAAGTTCACCCTACTAATTACTGAATGATTGAGATAGGTCTGTAGTTTGATATGCAGTGAATCACGGAAATAAGAGAGTTGTCTGGAGCGCAGAAAAAGGCTCTAATATCGGGGGTTCTCTTATATCCGGGCACAATTACATGTGCAGTATATAGAAGACAGGCCCGAATAAACACTCTCTTATATACGGGGTACACTAGATCATATTTGTACCTTGATTTATAAATTGGTAGACATTTCACTATTTTCAAGTGTCATACATCTTGCCTTATGTATATCTTTATTATATGCTTCAATGATACTCATATTATATCTGTTATGTGTATATGTGTATATATGTATGGATGTACGAGTGTGTGTGTGACATGCCGATATTGTGCGCTATTCTTGTATTTCACATATGCACAGACAAATGCCGGATAAATCCACACAGTGTGGCTCAGATGAAATTCAAAGTAAACATTAATTATCACCGATGTAATGCTAATTAATGTAAGTGATTAGCTAACTCTTTCCACGTGCAATAATTCCGCGAGATTAATGGACAATGCATGACGATTTTTCCATGTTCGTCGGAAAATCAATATTTTTACACAAAAAATCTTTTTTTTCAAAAAGTGTTTGTATTCCATATGCACACCAAAAATCGTCAGTGCATGTATGCTTCATACATACATATTTACTTTTGCATTGCAAAATACAAACAGAGTCATAATCATTATCAAATCATAGTAATTTTTATCATCATTATCATAATAATATCATAATCGGAATCATTTTCAAGTGTCAAACGCTTAATTAACCAGGGAGATAAGGTGAGCGAAAGCGCATGTCTGCCTGAACCTGGAACATCTCTGCTACACCACCAGCATCATGAATGACGACACCTCATCTAACTGACTATCTTCCCATCATAACACACACACACACACACACACACACACACACACACGCACACACGCACACACACACAGGAGGCATTGCGCGTGAGGGTCATTTGTATTATGCAAATTATCCAGGTGTTTGTCACGTGTCTGTGTGTGTGTGTGTGTAATGCGGGTGGAATCTTCACTTGTCAAGCGTCTGACATCAATGATACATCCCCAATACACATACACACACACACACACACACACACACACACACACACACACACACACACACACACACACACACACACACACACACACAATAACGCACATAACATGATGCCTAGGACACTCAGTATTTTTGCATAGCATGTTTCTATACAATTGTGCAAGTGTTTGTTTGTCTGTCTAAAAGTGCCTGCCGGTCAATAAGTTCATATTATAATCCACATTTCTATTGTTTATTTTTCAAGGATGGCTTAATAACCAGAGCTGTTTCAGGCTTGGAAATTCAGCCTGCCGAAGGCTTATTTATCGATACGTTTTTAATCAACAAAATTGTTTGTCATATGGTGTCATAACTTTATTGTTAGCCAGTGAATACACATGCGTTCAACACAGTCGTACATATCTACGCATATACAGCATACCATTATACAACCAATAAACACCGATCCATTATCGTACAAGAATAGCCTTCATTGTCACACTGAATAAATATGATTAAATTAAGCATAACTACTACTGCAGGAAAGTTCAAAGGTAAAATTTTCAAATAACGCTTATTGGAACGTGCTTCTAAAAACCTAGTATTTTAATCTTGAAAACTGGCATGGGCTTAATGGTCAGATGGACTTGGGCGGCGAGTTCTGAAACGTTGGCTCGGTCGCTATATTTTGCGGTCTTATTATGCGAAATAACAAATAAACAAAGAAAACAAAAAAAAGCAACGCGCAAATTAGGAACAAACAAATTTACCACAACGACAAGTTCAAATTGTCAAGTTCAAATATTGAAATCTACACACTTTCAAGTTTTAGTGGATTCGCATTTATTTGCCTGAACTTTTACGTTTTGTTTTTAGAATATATTCAGAAGATTTCATATGTCAAAGCGATGCTAGAATTATGATAATGTTCTTTATTTATTCATTAAATCATTGATGTTGCAGGTTATAATGTTTTCTCTCTCTCTCTCACCGTCCCTGTGTATTGACGGTCAACATGCACGCCGATTGCAGACATGCAAATTATAGAGTGCGCGCTCTTTCATGGATTTCAATAATCCAGTGTACTCGGGATTTAAGTGGCCCGGATATAAGAGAACACCGATTATAAGTGGGTATTTTTTCGGCTCGCTTTCAATACTCCGGACATAGTACACCTTTTCTCCGCTCCCGATATCTCCCTCACATCCGGGGTGCACTGTAATAAGATTAATATCAATGTAGCTAGGGACATTACGCCTACGGACCATTACGTCTACACATCAGTCTCGGCTCTCTTGCCTTTCCTAACTAACCTAGCCTAACTAATCAAACCTGACCCAACCTCACCTAATCTAACAAGGATGAGAAATAGAGCTGGAGCGTAGGCGTAATGGTCCGTAGGCGTAATATCCTGATTGCCCATCCGATGCACTGATAATTGTCAGCTCGAAATTGTCCGCACGGTTTAAAATCGCTAAATAGATGTATTGAACGTATCGACTTGATTGGATCACGTTGAAGTCGCTGTTATTGGTATGATTCACGCTCATCTTGCGCCCGTGCGTTGTTCTGTGACATGTGTGTGCGTGCGTGTGTGGGTGTGGGTGTCTGAGTGTGCATGTTGCGCTGTCCAAACAGTGATGCACTGTTGAGAGCTGGCTTGACACAGCCACCAAAACAAGGTCACCGACCTCTCATCAATCTCACCCACTCTGCATGTGTGTGTGTGTGTGTGTGTGTATGATTCGGGTCAACGACTGGCGGATGTGCTAGCGTCTAGCGTGTATGTGTGCGCGTCTGCTTGTGTGTGTGTGTGTGTGTGCATGTTGTCTCGGCGGATGAGCACGACACTGCCAAAACCACTTCTTTGTCGGCTGTGCCAGTGTATGTGTGGTGGCAGCGGTCAAATGTGGACCGCTGTCTTTCTGACCACTTCTGGGGCCACTTTTTACCAACACCAGCAAACACACACACACACACGTGCATTCATGAATGTGTAGTGTGCTTGTGTTTTATCTTGAGGATGCATCGCATTGGTGGCGAAGCAGAACTTTTCTCTCTTCGCTCTCTCTTTCTCTCTTTTCCTCTCGGCTCATTCTCTTCATGATTTCTCCTCTTGGTCAATCTCCCAACGAATGCATGCATATGTAGTATGAAGATGTGATTAAATCAGTGCAGAATGCGAGGAATTTAGAGTGAGAGGTTAGGCTTATTCAACTGCCAGTGATGACCACTTAGAAGTAATATTAGCGGATGAGTGTGTTCACATGACAATATGTAGGTATTTCTGCAAAACAATTATTCAACATTGTTGCTGATTTGTCCTATCTTGTTTGAGTTGTGAAGATTTAATCCTGGCATGTGCTCTCAAGCGTATTCTCCTGTATGTCATTTAACTCTCGTGGTTCGCCTAAAATTTGCTGCGAGCTACGCACAACTCTATTTTCCAATCAACGCATATATTTTCAAAGAACGCTTCAAATGTAAACCACACACAGCGTCTGTCATTACTAACTTATCGCAAACACTTGCATTTAGCATTTACAAACACTTATTCAATAATATTCATCGGATCTCCTGAAAAATAGACTGATACTTCACAGTTGCTTTACGCTATCATTCGCTTAAATTATGTCACCCGTTTTGCATTTGCATATTGTTGCAAGTACCGCTTTCCCAGGGCCGATGCCAGGTATAATGCCCCCCCCCCCCCCGAATGCAATACTGGGGGCTCCCATCATAAGTAAATCATCATTTCAAAAGAAGTCCGACTTAGGGAAAGTGCAGTTACAGTTAGTCCCTCGGTCTACATTAAGCTGGAGACTTTTATGCTCTACTTTATGATAAATTTCAATATCATGCGCGAGGCAACGGGCCCCTCAACACTCGGGCCGGTTCATTTAGGGGCCGTTGCTCCGGCTCTGCACTTTCTTTTGTCCGTCATTCAACGTAGTTTGTCGCAGCAATGTGATGTATTCGAGCTGTGACTTTTTGACTGCAAGCTGGGGCTGTCCGTGCATATCATTGATGAACAAGATAGCGCCTGAACGACGTCTATCTCGGCTTTCGGCGCGCTGTTTCTCAATCGCTGTTTGGCGCGTGAGTTTTTGGCAAGTGGCTGTGTGACACAGGTGCACACTAACGTACACACACACACATACACACACACACGTACCTGTCTTATCTCATTGTCTCTGACCCACCGACATCTTGATGAGCCAATACACACACACACACACATACACACACATACACACACACACACGATCCGTGGGTTTCTCTCGCTTGCATTACTGCTTTTCTGCAATGTTGGTGCAAATCAACAAGACAAGACACACACACACACACACACACACACACACACACACACACACATACACACACATCTATACACACACATATACACATACGCACACATACAAACACATACACACACACACGTGCACACATACACACACATACACGTACACATATACGAAATGTTTTCACACAAAACCCGCTTAATGTCATAGACCTATTGTATTGGTAATTAGATAAGCGTGGATTATTTGACTGCTAGATAAATCTGGCTACCATTAGGTCTATTGCTCTCGTTGGCTTCAAGCTCGCCGCTGGGTTTTATGAACAATGTCAACCGTGTATATTACGAATACCGCTGTATACACTACATCACATACAATATACACCAACAATAACATTACACTACACTAACAATAACACTACACTACATACAATATACAATAACAATGTGAGTACAGGGTGATACGATAATATAAGCTCAACACGATCACAAAACAACATAATAAAACGCAGGCTTTATATAAAAATAGCATACAAACAAGCGGGAGAGCGCAGCGTAAATACGTTTTTGGGTGCGGATACTCAATTAGGCGGAAGCTTGGGCTGATCGTTTCCAGTGGCGGCGCCAAGGTTTTTCCGATAGGGGGCTGAAGGGGGCTAAGAAAAAAGTTGAGGGGGCTTAGAAAAAAGTTGATGGGGCTTAGCGCAACATGAAGAGCTACACTCGAACGCTCACTACATTATATTATAATAAGGGACTGGGGCACACTAATTCAGTCCTCGAACTTGAACCAAAATTACAGGACTTCATTTACAGTTGTAAGAAATTTTAATGTCAATGTTCATGATTTTGGGGGGGGGGGGGGGCTCAGGGGAAGCTTTACATATTTGGGTCAGGGGATAGAGCCCCCCAAATCCCCCTTTGCGCCGCCACTGGTCGTCTCATCGTTTGTTTTATTCGTGTTTTTTTGTCGCCGACATTTCTTGTATGAGAAATTGTTATTATACCTGCTGGCGCCACCTATGTTTGGTTCTTACCAAATTTATATAAAAATGCGTGTAGTTGTCGTGTGTTAATTGTTCTTCATGTTGAACTCATGACTAATTCAGTGTTGAAGTAATATTCATATGCCTTTATATACTTTTCAGCATGCATACTCTTGTTTGCTTGAATTCGTGTAATGTTGGCATTACATCAACACCAAGCGTTGGTGAATTTTAATTAAAAAAAAATTGTCTGTATAAATTATACAGTCGATTATCAAAATAATTGATAATTAAATAATAATTAATTCCTGTGCAAACGCTCGAAAGACAGACTGTAACCAATAAGATCCATTTCGCATGCACCCGTTTCAACATGGTGCATGTACACGCTTGTTTGCCTGTCTGCGTGCATATATGCGTGTATGTGTGTGTGTGTATATGTGTGTGTGCGTGTGTGTATGTTAGCCTCGTTTGTTCTCTTGGTCGACTTTTTACAGAGTCTCTCCTTCAAAAGGGAAAGAGAGGAATAGTGGTAGAGGGTGTGTGTGTGTTGTATGTCTGTGTGTCTTTGTGTATGCGCGTGTGTTTGAACCGGTGCAGGGCTACTGTTGGCGTGTGTCAGTTACCTGTATGTGTGTGTGTGCGCATGTGTATGTTGGTCAGGGAGATGTTGAGACAGACGAGTTCGGTTTTTATCAACGTCCATTTCAGCAGCATCATTTTTATTGCACATTGTTCAAGTGCACTGCTCTTGTATGTATGTGTGTGTGTGCTTGTATGTGTGTATATGTGTATGTGTGTGTGTGTGTGTGTGTGTATGGGAGGCTTTCTCGTATGATTAGTGCCTTATGGAAGTCAGTACTGATCCCACGCACACAAACATACACACGCACACAAACATACACACCGACACACAGACACGCACACACACACACACACACACACACACACAGACAGACAAACACAGACACACACACACACACACACACACACACACACAGACACACACACACACACACACACACACACACACACACATACACACAGACACGCACACACATAGGGTTGTTGTGAGGTGACGTCACACGCAAATTCGACAGATTCGAAGTCGGGAGAAACATAGGGAGTATTTCATCAAGTGAGATTATAGGATTTGATTTGTGCGATCGTACAATCATCAGTGTAATCTGTTACACGATATAATCTAATATACTGATACGACATCACTGACACGACACCACTGACACGACACCACTGACACGACACCACTGACACGACATCACTGACACGACATCACTGACACGACATCACTGATACAACATCACTGACACGACATCACTGACACGACATCACTGACACGACATCACTGACAAGACATCACTGACATACTGTCTCAACCAGACTTATTACTAAACTCATCTATACACTTTTCTCCTGTTTTTCTTTCTCGTTCGTGTGAACTTTTCCCAGTGCGTTTCCAGAAGTTCTATTAGTGGGTGTATGTATGCGCGTGTGTAGGTGTGTGTATGCGTGTGAACTTCAAGAGACGGTTTGGCCCTGGGCTACCCAAGATACGCACACACACACAGACGCAAACCCACACACACACGCACACGCACACACACACGCGCTTCGTACTAAACTCTCCACAATTCTCACATACACACACGCATACACACAAAAGCATGCGTATACACGCACACACGTACACACATGCACATATGAACCAATTGGTGAACAATTAGTGGAACAACCACAAACTTCATTTCTCCTTGATCAAGGCACACGACTCTTGAGTGCGCAGCAAATGTGGTCGTGTGTGTGTGTGTGTGTGTGTGTGTGTGTGTGTGTTAGCAGTTCTGCTTGTGTTTCACCTGATTTCATTTTCGCTGTGTGATTATGTTCACTAATGCTATGACTTTTTTATTTACTTGTCTATTGATGATCAGGATTCATGGGATTTAGTTCACAGCGCTTGCGTTAAAGGTTGAAGGTTATAGGCCTCAAGTGACAGCTGCTACACGGGAGAAGCCGAAGCTTATGAACACACAAGTGTGTCCCGTGCAGCTCGCTGCCACTACAGAACCGACCCTCTCCACGCTATGACGCCACAAGGACGAAAGACGTATTAGAGAGGGCCACCTCCCCAGAATACATGGCACAACACATTATATATATCTGGTACCCATATACTGCTGGGTGGACAGGGAGTGTTGGATTATAGAATTCGCCCAAGAAACTCTGCTCCGCCGGGTTGCGAACCACGGACCTCCAGCTTGTGAGGCGGGTGTGCTAACCACTACACCACGGAATCCAAGCTTTCTTCCTTTCTCACCTTGTTTATGTATTTTTATAGTAATAATATTAATAGGACAGTAAGAATATTGAAATGACCTTGATATTGTCGTATAGGCTGTGAGATTTTGGGCAGATATGTCTGTTAAATCAGGCGAGATGATTCAGAATTAGACAGTTGTTTTGCTTTTAATATTGCTATTAATATTTGCTATTGCTGTTTAATATTAATACTAATATTAATAACATTATGATTAATTACATGTAACTCCAGTAGCATGGGAAGAGTGCAAGCAATATTGTCACCTTGCGGTGGCCCCATGTACCGGAAGCGCTAAAAAAATGTGAAGAGAAAAGGAGTTCGAAAAGTAAAGGCTATATTCAGGATAGAAAACAATATTGCAGGAGGAGACAACTCACTTGACACACCTGCAATCAACTGGCCAGGTGTTCACATAAATGCTGGTGTCAAAATCAAACATCTCTCGAATATATTTTTTTCCAGCATCGCGGCATTTTTCAGAACTGATTACTCATTGTTTTCTGCCGTTTCATTTCGTTTCGGAGGGGAAGAGCACTGAACTTCTAACTCATGTGTGTGTGTGCGTGTCAGTGATGTCGTGTCAGTGGTGTCATGTCAGTGGTGTCGTGTCAGTGGTGTCGTGTCAGTGATGTCGTGTCAGTGGTGTCGTGGCAGTGATGTTGTTGTGTCAGTGATGTCGTGTCAGTGATGTCGTGTCAGTGGTGTCGTGTCAGTGGTGTCGTGTCAGTGGTGTCGTGTCAGTGGTGTCGAGTCAGTGGTGTCGTGTCAGTGGTGTCGTGTCAGTGGTGTCGTGTCAGTGATGTCGTGTCAGTGGTGTCTTGTCAGTGGTGTCGTATCAGTGGTGTTGTGTCAGTGATATCGTGTCAGTGGTGTCGTATCAGTGGTGTCGTATCAGTGGTGTCGTGTCAGTGGTGCCGTGTCAGTAGTGTCGTATCAGTGATGTCGTGTCCGTGGTGTCGTGTCAGTGGTGTCGTGTCAGTGGTGTGGTGTCAGTGATGTCGTGTCAGTGATGGTGTGTCAGTGATGTCGTATCAGTGGTGTTGTGTCAGTGGTATGGTGTCAGTGACGTTTTCTGTATGCAAACACACATACTTCAATGAGTCTCTCTTTTCACCTATCTCCTGCTACTGTATGTGTGTATGTGTGTGTATGTGTGTGTATGTGTGCACTGGATACTGTGGAACCAGTTTTTGCTCAGTTAGTGTATGTGTGTATCTTCATCACACCCACACACACAAACACACACATACACACACACACGCACTTTAACTGCACAATGCACTGAGAGATAACTGGAGAAAGCCAGTGTTGGTCATGTGTGTGTGTGTGTGTGTGTGTATGTGTGTGTGTGTGTATGTGTGTGTATGTGTGTGTGTGTCTGCATGCTGTCAACGGAGAGGTGGATCCGGTTTTTCAGCGGATGATAGCCCATTCATGTTGCCCATTCATCTCTCTAGTTCTCTAGTTCACAACCTTCAACGTGAACACCTCACCTGGCCAATGAGTTCTATGTGTGCATGTGTGTGTGTGTGTGTGTGCCTGTGTGATTGTGTGTGTGTGTGTGTGGTATTGTGTGTGTGTGTGTGGTATTGTGTGTGTGTGCCGGAATTGTACTGGTTGTGAAAGAGCAATCGGGTGCAGTGTTTTTGTGTTTTATTAATCTTTTCAATCGCTGTTAGTCTCGTACGTCTGTGGGATTTAGTCCTTTTGGGTCAAACCTTTTGGAAATGCGAAATCGCAATTAGAACATTTATTTTTGTCTTTTTGACAATTTCTCTATACACTGCTGGGATTTATAATCGGGTTCTAGTTTTGCAGGCGCATTTGATATTTGACAGGCGTGTGAAAAGAATGAGCAATGTTCTTTCTGAACGACAAAAAACTGCAAGAAAATGATGCACGGATAGACGAATTTGCAAGTTATTTTTCTCAAATAATTTGGTCTTTTGTACGGTGTTTGCTGGTGTTTTTATCTGAGATAATCGATTATATTTGTTGTAATGTCTGTCATATACAAGAGACAAGTGCTATCTGTAAATATGCAAATCCACATTCTTTCCTTCTCCAATGCAATTCCTCGGCTCGCCTTTGTGATGTTCTGAATAAGGCAATATACCAATGGTCGTATTCTGTGCGAAATTATCTGTTGTCGTTACAAGTGAATTAATTGAATTTCTCAATGTTGTTGTTGGAAAATGAATGCTTGGCTAATTGCGACGTGGCGAATCAGAGAGAAAAGCTGGCTGGGGCCACTGTAATAGAGGCTGGGGCTGGAGCGCGTGCAGTGATGTTTGTGCGTGCGAGCAATGGACGGTGTGGTGGCGAGATTTATGAGAGAGATGCGGCAGCGTCGCTCGCTGATTGGCTGCGCCACAAGATGAGCTGAGATGCACTCGCTGGATTGGCTCACACTGCTAGGACACGCCCACTAAGGCCACATGCTGGCTGGGGCAGATGCACTGTGCCACCGGGCTTCTGCAAGCCCTTATGCCCAACCATCTTGCCTCACAGTATTCTCTACATCATCGGTTCTCAACATGGGCCATATGACGCTATTGGGAGCTAAGGGAAATATTTTAATTCCGCCTTAGAAAATATGTTACGAGCACTAGATCTACCATACTCGCACCTTCAAGAACACGTGTTTTTGAAGAGTGAAACACGAAAATTAGTTTCTGGATAAGTATTCGGATTCAGTTTCTGCTTTGTCTCTGATCTTGGAATTTCAAGCAACAATGCACGACCGGCTCGATATAGCAGGAAGTAGTCCAATTTCTTGTTTTTATTCGTATATCTTGTGAACTCATCACCTTTCCTTGCTGTGTACCCACACCGTTAGCACAGGGGCGGCAGGTGTTGGTTCTGTCGTTTTCATTGTTCTGTGTGTTTGTGTGCTTGTGCTCAATCTGTTTCTGTGTTTGGTTTTATAATACTCATCTAATAGGCTCATCCGATTGAGTCTCTTTTATGCTCTATTTTTTCTATGTTAAGTACCAGTGCTGCAAGGGCGTTTCAATGAGTTCTTGCAAATGCAAATATGACGAGGATAATAATGCAGCCGGGAAGAGGGGGTCCAAATCGTCGACTCAGCTCAATGGGATAACATTAACCGAAATTTTCATTTCGTCTTTGAATTAAACGTATGTTATCGCAATATTTCTGCATTTCTGTCGCCAAACTTTCATTGTTTTAACATATGTTATATAATTGTTAACAATTAATAATTAATGTATAATTGTTAATTGTAATAATTGTTTAACATATGGGTTATATCTGTTTTATCAATGCAGCCTTCACATAATAAAATTCAGAAAAATTAATTTGAAATTCAATCTGAATCGGGAGCAATGAGGTTTAAAGCCATTTTTAACAACCGAAAACATTTTTTCATCAAATAATTTGCTTCGTTTGGAAACAATGTCTCTATTGAATTCTTTTATTTATAATAATTCGAATCTATTAATTACAAAACTGTATAATTTATCGACCAGGACACGATCAGGGAAGCCGTGGTCTAATTCAGTGGTCCGTAAACTTTGGGGAATGAAGCGGTTGCCCAGTGGGGTATTATAGGTCGTACAGAACAGGACAACAGTGTGTGTGTGTGTGTGATTTTATCAATCCCACTTCATTTATTCTCGTTTCTAGTGACTTCTTAATCTTTTTTCCGTACAAAATCTAAATTTACTACATTTCTCAACGCTGCTGAAAAAATGTTAATTTCGCTAATTACGAAGTGGAGAATCAAAGTGAGTAAATTACGCACTAATTGCTCTAATTATTACCTGATCGGAAATGTGTGTGTATATGATCATGACTGTGTTTTGTTGTGTGAACATCGACCGGCGTAATATACACCTTTGGGGGGGGGGCTTGGGACCTTTTTCTTGGGGGGGTTTCATCCCCTGCTCCGCCACTGACAGTGCTGGTTGAATATTTATCAAAATCACCAATATATTTGTCCGTTTTCAACAAGAAACGTCAATTAATCTGCTATTTTGCACAAATATCAAGACATAAGCGCAACACTGCAGGGCCCATACAACACCGCTAACAAAATGCTAGAAAGCAATTGATATAGGAAGCAAGACTTGACAAAGAGCAATCTATCTAGAGAATACATAATAGCTGATTTGGGTCACGGCGTATAACTTGCATTGTCACGTAGAAACAAGTGTTCTTCTCCCCTGCGCTTCTCTTTCTCTCTCGCTCTCTCTCTTTCTTCCACTCCTACCCAATCATCTCCCGGCTTAGAGTGCTTCTACGCACCAATATCCCACAGATGTGTTACCCGTCACATTTTGGCTAGACAGAGGCGGGAGAAGGAGCAGATATCGGAGCGAGAGAGGGAGAGAGAGTTTCTGTGTGATTCACACATCTGCACACCCTAAATCTCGTCATCTCTTTCTGCGTTCCTATTCTCACTGCTTTATTCATATTTACTTCCCGTCTTTTCCTTCGAACTCTGGTGTTTTTCTCGTTACATCTGCGTTTCTTGCTAACCATCTCTTCAACCGAACTCATCATGCGCTATTCTACATATAAATACATATATGTGTGTGTGTGTGTTGTGTGTGCTGGTGTGTGTGTGTGTGTGCTGGTGTGTGTTGGGTGTTTGTGTGTGTGCTGGTGTGTGTGTGTGTGTGCTGGTGTGTGTGTGTGTGCTGGTGTGTGTGTGTGTGTGCAGACTGTAGATGATAGCGCTCCACCCTGTAGCTTCTCTCTTTCTCATTTTTCTCTTGCTCTTCACTCTGTCTTCGGCTTTCGGCTTATCGTAGCCGCTGTTTCATCCCGTGTCTGCACGTGAACACACAAACACACACACACACACACACACCTGTGTGATACAGTTGGTGTGTGCGTGTTGATGGGCACTGCCAGCGTTGCTTTGCTCTCCGATTTCATCTTCTTTGCACACACATACACACTCTCGTAGCTGTGTATGTGTGTGAGTGGGTGGGCTTTCGCGTGTCTGACCGACATAGTGCGATGTGGAGGCATTGTTGCTTCGCTTCATATCGGGCCTACCCAGTGTAGTGTGCAGTGAATGTGTGGTGTGTTTGAGTGTCGTCGAAAAATTGACCGTCGTGGTTTGATGAGAGCGTTTTGACATCAGATGACGTGCGCGTGACGTGGTCTCCTCACTAATCTTGCTTCACTTGAGCATGAGATGTGAGTGTGTGTGTGCGTGTGTGAGTGTGTGTGTGAGAGAGAGAGCGCTCTACTCTTCGTGTTCTCTTAGTGTTCTGCAGTGTATGGTGGCGACGCGGCAGCCCATGGAAAAATAGCAATTTACATATTTGGTGATACTTGTCAAGTGATTGGAGTCAGTGTTGAACAGCCTACATTGGTGAGCTGCTTATAGTTCGGGTAAATATTGTTTTTTTATCTCTGCTGTAAAATACTGCAATTTCGCTGGCTTGCAATATTCTTGCAACATTTTATTATCCACAATAATGATACAATATATGTGTGAGTGTATATGAACATGATAACATATGTGAATGCGGATATACTCACCTGAATATGTAGTTGTGTATATTTATGCTGAATTGTGAGCGTGCAAGTATGCATTATATATCTAGAAAATCTACATCTATAAATTTTCTCAGTGCTGCGGTTCTATTCGAAGATTGTTGCATGTCGTGTGGCTTATTTATTCTACTAGTTGTATGATATCACTCTCAAGAGTGGAGCTCAAACATTTCAAGCCAGGGGCTCTTAACCGGGTGCTGGCACCACTAAGGGTGCGAGTCTGGCTCCTGTGAACAAATTAGAGAAAATATTTGTTTGACCTATGCATTATATTTTTTCCCTGGATAAAACTTTTTTGCTTAATCCCTTTAAGGGTGATTTGATCTGTATAAATGATTATTGAAAAAAACTTTTTGCTTTTACTTCGCTTATATTTTTTTGTTTTTTGCATACCTTTCAATATTCCAGTGTGTGCGAGAATTAGCTGCTGATTTGAAGAGGTAGCAAACAGTGGAGAAGACTACGAAGCACAGGCTTGAACACTCAGCTGTTTTCTCCGTGATTTCGCAAGAACAATCTTGTTGCGTATTCAGCGATGCTTTCACGGAGCTCATCACGTTCTAATGATACTGCTGGATGCTTTAGAAACATATTTTGCCGTTTATAACACCTTATACAGTGTGCTGAATATAGTGGAGTGGCGTAGGGGTGCAGGGCAGGGGCGGCACAATAGCAGCTGAGGACGTTGAATTATCGTTCCATCTGAATCGTATTTCTGAATATACTATTTCATATTTGATTTAAATGTCAAATAATTAATAGTTGAATGAAGATAGGATCGATTGGAAAAAATGATCTCCGATTAGGTGACAGGAAGCATGCACTATTATAAGAGGTTCATATTTTTAGCTATATCGACATATGAACTTGCTAATTCCCTGTTACAGTCGTGTTGAAGCGCACAGTCATTTGCACCTAAGTGACCCGCAAACATACATGATGGACGGCAAAAAATACCGCCTCGTGCGGCAAATAGCCTAGCTACGCCACTGATTGATGATCAATAAATTGGCTTCGAAACCCCGGATCAGATTTCTCAGCTCTTCTGCACGAAATTCTGTCCATTTTAGCGTCATATGACAAGCTCTGTACAGGCACATCGTTTGTACTTGAGCAAAAATGAACAGTCGTTTCATGGTATATTATTGCTGTTCGTTGACGTATGCCGTTCACAAGCGGCTGCTCTGAACTCGGTCGCGTGAAAATGACAACTGCAGTCGTCCCATTGTAATTGCTCAATTCTCTATTGGAAATTGTCAAACCTAACGTGTCATTCGTTCTCTGAGTTGTTGATGCCAGAAGGTCGACAGTCCAGTGGTTTTTCCTAATTATTTGCTTACCCTTTCAATCATGGAGTGCGAACGCCATAAAAAAATGTTCAAAACAGTGGGAATACCCATGCCTTCGTCATCGCACTGCTCGATCGAGTGCTTGCCAATATCTTTACCGGGCCCTCTGCCATTCTGCTGTTCTCTTTCTCTGTGTGTGAGTTTTCGTGCAAGAAGCCAGTTAGGATCGTGGGAACAGTTGTACACAATTATTTGAGAGAAATTCCAAAAATTTGTTGTGACGTGTTTGTGGCAATCGATTTTCAGATGTTTTTCGACGTGTGAAAGTTCCACTGCTCTTCTAAACACTACATCGTACTCTCTCTCTCTCTCACCTACACACATGCACACACACACACATATACACACACATACATACAAACAGACACACAAGCACATACACAGGAACACGTCTCGATGCACAGACAAAGACATACTCAAACGCCTCTTCATAGATTCTTCGCTTGTACCAATGTGTGATGAGATTTACAAGCTGCAGTGAAGGTTTGTGTGCATGGCAGTCACAAGTTGACTACGTGCATAACTCCAGTAAGATACGGGCGTACGAGTGTAGTTTATATCCTAGTAGACACGCCCTATAAAAGGTTTTTTCGGACTATTCTCACTATCGTTGGATATATGAACACGTTGTCTGCTTTGATCGGTGCATTACCCATTGGTGCGGTACTGTGGTCTCCATCGCTTTTAACATAGTCGGTTTTGCTAATTATTTTCTTCATGTCATTCAACACTATCATGCACTATTCAGTTGAGATGTAGTTACCTGTGTATGACTGTCTCCCGTCCAAGTGTAAGCACGCTTCAAAAACTGGCTTATGATAACGGAACACTGTTTCGTCGTTTGAGCTCAAACGTGTCAAAGTAGCGTTATCTCACGCTCCTAACTTTACATCACAGGCCCGTAACATCGCATTAACTAATACGCAGGCACACCTGCTTACCCAAGAAAACATGTAAAACATGTGAAACATGAAAAATAAACAAACATTGTAAAATAGCCGGTAGCATGTAAAACATGTAAAACATGTAAAATAGCCGGTAGCATATAAATTAATGTATGATATTAATTGTTTAATTTTACTGCCAAACTAATGTCATTTTCATCTTTAAACTATATATCTAATCTTTTTCCAATTATATCTTTACTTTTGTGCGTTTTTGTGCCTTTTATCTGCAAAAGGTTACCAAAAACCATAATTGCATGACCTAATAACAAGAAAAATAAGCTACCCCACGAAAAAGCTACCCGACGATTAGAAGTGACCTAAAAGCAAAAAAGTAACCCAACGTTGAAAAATAACCTAAAAAAAATTAAGTAATTTAACGACGAAAAACTGATCTCTGGTAGCCTAGTAACTTTTCAAATAATCACTGTATACAACTTTTGATTTTGTTTCAGTTACCTTATCAAAAAGGCGACGTTTAGGTGAAAAATTAATTATATTAACTTTTAATATCCCTAGTGAATACTTTACACGACTGTCACAAGCGGTGCTCAATATATTGGTTTTTATCATATAGTGTATATTTTTTACCAGGTATGCCAACCGAAAAATGTGAATAACGATGGCTCATTGACAAGGCATAGTAAATTGAAAATGAAATATTCGAGAACAAAAGGAAGAATCAATGATCATTTCCTCAGCAAGTGTATTTTCATCCTTCAAGACATTATATAGAAAACGCAAGAAATAAAGCTGAATATATATATAGGGTCATCATTACAGTTGTGTTCAACAAACCTAACTGTTATTTTACATTACATTATACATATGACAATTTAGCACTCAGTAAGTGAAACGAGCCTGCATGTTTGAGAAGAGTGTCATGAGGATAGAAAGACAGAGTTGAGAGCATTGGGGGGATGTGAGAGACAGAGTAGAGGAGTATTGCGTGCTCTCATTTCATTCACGCTCTCCGGTGCATCCAGACAGCCGTTGAGATGTGGCAGGTGTGTCTGTGTCTGTGTGTGTGTGTCTGTGTGTGTGTGTGTCTTATTGTTTCCTGTATGCGTGCCTGTATGTGTGTGTGTGTGTGTGTGTGTGTGTGTCTGGATGAGTGTTCATTATTGTGGCCAGCCAAGCGATGAGATATCCAGAGGCGACCCACAAGCGACCACCACCACCGTCTCACCGCTGAGATGTCACACACCAATTCAGCAAGCGGAGAAATCCTCCTCGACTCTATCTGCCTTCTCGCTTGGCTCTCACGCACACACAAGCTTACGTGCACTTTTTCTCTTCAGTGTCTAGGGAGGATGTAGATCAGCACACACGCATACACACACGCCAGCGTGCGCTGACGCGTGTAAGACTGTCTCCCCGACACTCATTACGACACTGTCGTGATCAAATGGTGTGACCCAAGCCTGTACTCTGTCGCACCATGTCGCATCTCGCTGCCTACTGGCATGCGTACACACTACACACTCCATAGAGCCGCCTGGACAGAGGGCCAGCATGAAAGACATACTCGGGCGCTGAGCAAGAGAATGAGCAGGAGCAGTGTGAGGAGAATAAGTGCGACACTGTGCGTCCAGAGCATATGGGACCCATAAGGGCAGCGGGCGGAACGAGTCGCGGAGCTATTGTCGTGGAACAGTTACTCGACGTCGGCGATGACACCAGCAGTACTGTCTGCACTCGAAACTGCCTTTTGGACGTGCATGGGAATGAAGGAGCGCTGAAGAAGAACGTTCATGTGTCCGCATGCATGCGCTCAATTATATCCGGTGACATTTGAGATATATTGTGTGCAAAATCTGAGGGGATCTTATGCAACTTCGTGCATCGTCTCATGTGAGGCACGTTGATTGGTCTAGTGCAGTGGTGTAATCTTGATTCATCTGGCGACATTACAGCGATATCAGACACCGTCTCTCAGTAGAGAAGCCGGATTAATGGCAGTGATGTGTGCAGCAACAGTGAGACGTGGGATTGGTCGGTCGCTGGTGCACAGGCCAAGGTGAAAATGCAATCACGAACGCGGTCACATTTCCAAGAACTACCTACTGTTCAATGGAGCCTGCCGATTGAAGTCGGCTGGTTTTCCACGCGATCTCCGTGCATCTTTCAGTTGCGAGTATTCAAATGATCAAACACACCCAGCCAGCACACGAACAACACATCACCAACACTCACCCTCGTGGCATCGGCTTTTTGGGCGTGAAATCACTGGCGTATGCAAACGAATGGTCTGACTTGTGGAAATTGTCAGCGTCCATACTCACACGCTTGCAACAGAGAGAATCTGGCAAAACGCATCACTGATGGTGTGTCGATTGTCTCGATATAACTGCATAGATTCCAGTTCACTGTTGGTGTGATATCTTCTACTGTTGTTGTTAGTTGGCGTTGCTTGCGCGCTATTCTTTTGATGCATATTCATTTTTCTTCAACCCGGGGTGTGGGTCATTAACGGCACTCCTATTGTCTCCTTGTGGTGGTAAGGCTACACAGTGGTTGAAGTGGCACCCTGCGTCACCACTAACTGATGATAACTACTGTTTCAAAAACCAGCTTTCAAACTGTACAGCGGTCAAGTTCACTGGCGAGGCGCATTTCCCACAATTTGAACGCTAGGGATACTCTGTTTTCACATCCCATACGCTCCATATCATTTTTGGATGTGTTTTTATAGAGTATAGGAAAAATCGACTTATTTTTGTCTATTAAAGAAACAGATCTGACTCATGAATAGAGCTGAAGTTTTGGAATTGTTTTAAAAATAACTTCATTTGTATTGAATTCATGTACAGTTGAGCTAACACGCATTTATCTGATTTTTCCGAATAGTTCGCAATAGGTATATGTAATGAAAATTGAATAATTAAAAAAATCAATTAATCTAGATCGCTTGAAAGCAAAACCTTTGTAGACATTTTCGACTTGTTTTCACATTTTACGCACAAGTTTTAAGTATTAGGTACATTTTAGGTACATTTTATGGCTGGCTTAGATCATTGGTTAGCTCTGCTGATGTTCATTGGGATCTTAATATTTTAGACCACTAAACCAATGCTCGGCTCATACATACGCTACAAACTCACACATACTCTGCAGTCTATTCCTGATGTGTGGCTGCAAAATATGCAATAAGTCCTGAAACTCCCCTCCGTCTAGTTTTGTAGTCGGTTGGAATTTGACAAACGCAACATAACCATGGTGGCATATAAACGCGCGCGTCAAATGAAACAGAACTTTCACTCAATCTCTGCATTGAGATTATCCAGTGATCTTATGACCATATGGCTTTCCAAGAATACCAATTCAGCTTCTTGTAATTATTCTTCAGCTTACTCACAAACGAGTAATGAACATTGGGTGGATGATGGTGAGATTAAAATTGGGTGGATGATTGTGAGAGGGAAGTTCTTCATCCATGACGACACGCAACATTCTGTCTAAAAAGTGATGTTGACAAGTTTTTCTGTGTATTCAGACCCAGAGCCGTTGCAAGGTCATATGCCCCTCCCCCCCGAAGACAATTGGGGCCCCCATTATTAATAAAACACCATTATAATAGAAGTCCGACTTTGAGGAAAATGCAGCTAAGAGCAGCCCCTCGGTCTCCTGGGGACTTACGGTACTTTTATGCGTTACTTTATGCTGAATTTCAATGTAATGTGTGAGGCAATAGGGACCCTCAACGCTCGGAGGCCCCCAGCAGGGGGTGCAGGAGGGAGGCGGCTGCTACGACTCTGTTTACACCATTGTTACGCTTTTAATTCATGTGCCCTATATAATCTTGTCTGATATAACCATCTATAGAACCCCTCAAATGAAATGCATCCAGTACAGTCGTCGGATCTACCTCTATCAGGTTTTGTCAGTCCAACCTCTACTGATTAACACATGCTCCCACAAATGTTCCCAGGTGAAACTATACAGCAGCAATTCTACAATTGCGGTCTCTTTATGATCGGCAATTTGTCCACAAATCTTCATCGTCCGCGCGCTGTCGGTCAGATTTCATGTGCTCGATGTGACTGCAATTTAGCAACTTCTAGCCTAAAATTGCCAGTTTCTACATAGTACAGGTGTATCCTGCTTTCTTTGCTGTCATATTACCACCATTTGCTATGCAATTTGACGGCAAAAAATATAAATTAACACATAGAACAATTATTGAGAATTTAAATGTTAAAAAAAAGAATCGGTTTTGTGCGGATTTGTCAATGATACGCCAAATCTGATACCATTTTTGAAATTTTTGCTTAAATGTTTGCCGGACAATGATGTGGAAAATCGTTTGTCGAGACAATGTTAAAAAGTTGCATCTTTAGTGGACACACACCTACGTGTGATGTGATGTGTATGCGCGTGTGTTATTGCGCTTGCTTGCGTGTCAGCATGCAGCCATAAGTGACGAGCAGATGGTAGAAACTCCAGAGAAAATTAAGATATATCGGATTTTCCTGCTTGTTATTTGCAGGTCGATTGTTTGCGTGCGTTTGTTTTTACAGCCGGCCAGATCAAGTTCTATAAAACAATTTATGGGATGGAAAGTAAATCAATCTTTTTCGAAAGTAAATCTCAATCGAAATTCGGGGAAAATACTTTGAAATTAACTTTATATAGCTTTCGAGGCGTGAAATTGGGTTATAAATTAGCAAACATGATGTATCAAGCTGTTTTATACTATCACCTTTCACATATCTTCCATGTTACATCAACGCATCCATAGCAACCGCATTTTCACCTCTATGCTATTCACAGACATACAAATAACCATCTACACAAGCACATACTGAATGAGAGGAAGCCATGCAGCTGCTCTTGCGACGTGTGCATTCTCTCCTGCCTGCTCATCTTGATTATCCCGTTTATATACTGTTTGCTTGTGACATCTGACAGCTGGTGTGAGGTGAAGCCCTAGAATCGCCTGCCTGAAAAGTCCCATATATAGTCCTTATATAATCCTACATCAATGATTGTTGCATATGTTCACTTTGCCTTTTTATCTTCCGAATAACATTTGTTCCGTGGACAAATGTTTTTTTGTTTTTTTGTTTTGAACAAATGTTTGTCATTGTTTATCTGTGAAATAGCAAAGGTGTTTTCTAAATAACTGAGACCTAGTGTGCTGGAGTGTTATATCGCATAAATGTATCTTATAACATAGAAGATGTCTCCGAATATGAACAATTATTTCAAACGCATGACTAGATCGATTAGTTCATATAAGTTAGCTTCATTATCTTCATTCATCATTCATTCATCTAGCTTCATTGATTCATTTTTTGTTAGCTTGTCGATTATTATTTTCGGTATATTTTCATCATTATTTTGCTAATGTTTGGTTTTCATAGTACGATTGATATTGATTCTGTTGTAATGATGGTGCTACATTGGATGCTTTCAATTCCATATCGGTTTCACTTTAATTTTCTGATCATTTTTACTTCAGTAAATACATTTTCACATTCCTGCCGTACTCTCATGTAGCATATTGATAGTGCTAACTCGACTCCGAAAGCAGTAATGCTTAGTTTCCAGGTATGGCTCAGTATACATGTGGGTGTGGGACATTTACATGTACATCGTGAAGATTCCGCGTATTAGCAATAGGCCTCTTCCCAACGTTAAGAGACCGATAATCACGCAAGGTATTAGTGTGCACTCCATGCTTCCACTGCGGTAATGCACTTGTTGATTGAATTGTCCAATTCACCTTAGCTGTGCAAGTGCTGCAGCAAGAGGAAAACGACATCGCTCGCTTGCTAGATCACAAATACGTCCGACTCATCTGGATTAGTATGTCTCACGCTGAATACTGGATATACATGTCTGATCAAGAACGGCTGCAGTCAAGGAAGTATGTGACTAATCTGGACGCAGCACGACAGGATCACACGCTGAACAAGCGGAAACTGTTGTGATATATCCATGTAAAGCTTATTATATTATCCAATTTTTCATACATAAATAAAAGGAAAAGATAGTGGAGGTGGAGGAAAATTGTTGATTTAGATATGATAGTTAATTGGTGTTTATATGCTGAAAACAAAGGAAGAAGTCCATTGAACTTTTCCGTGTTAGCTTGAATGTCTCTCCGAATAACCAGCTGCCTCGTGTTGTTAAAGTTGCGTGGAATTTGTGGAGGCATAGCTTCGCGGTCCTTGTTGATATACAGGTCCTGTTTGGCGTACATTGCAGACATGCAAAACTGTACGACCGCTCGCATGTGAAATTTAGGATGCGGCCAATTGGTTACACTCTTTCTGAAACGATCCCAACAGTTTCACTTAACGATAATCGAGTCTGAATCATCCGCGTACACAGAGCAAATGCAAGGCCTTATAGGTCCCCTCACCCAGAAGGCAATCATTACGACCTCCCTCATAAAAACGGCACCATTAGAGGTCCGACTCTGGGAAAATTCAGTTACGAGCAGTCCCTCGGTCTCCTGGGGACTTACGGTACTTTATGCGCTACTTTATTATAAATTTAAATATCATGCGTGAGGTAGCGATACCTCTCAACACCCGGGGTCGTCGGCAATATGCCTTTCTTTGACACTGCTCTCTGGATCTCACAGGATCTCTTTTCAAAAATTGGAAATGGAAGATTAGAAGCAAGTGTAACCATATATTTGTTTCAATGTGGCTTGTGTATGAGTGGCTAATACATTGATTGTATGGTGAAGTCAACATTAAATCATGGACAAAACAGAGTAGACACGTGGTGCCTCGTTCTTAAATTGTTACACTTCAAGAACAGGAAGCACTTCATCATGAAGATTCATTATGTATATATGGGCAAGGCTAATATGGATACAAACAGCATGCTTTGCTTTCAAATATAGTTTGTATAACATGGCAAAACTTGCGGCTTCAAACGTGATCTCTTTTTTCTTGGCTCAATGCGGTTTCTTAAAGGTATATAGCTCTCGAAATCGGGCTACGAGGTGGCCAGAATAAGAATATGCAGAAGCTGAGAGCAACTTGTTAGTCCTTTTACACAAGAATGATGATATAACTTTTGTTTTGCTTGTCCTAGCTTTTGTTCGGTAATGTCTTTTTTCGCAATTTGTGTTGGGTTAAACAAGGCCGTCACAGCAATGCACGCTAATTTTACGTAGATTTTCTAGCAATTAACTATCTCAAACTGAGCTGCCGATACTGATTTGATATTTTACCATCCATTAATTCACATAAGCTTACTTGTGGAAATCGGAACTACTTTATAATAATGTGTAAACATTGCACTTGTGTCCATAGTGGTTTTAGTTATTATGCGCTTCATGTGGGTAGCTTAAAGTCCTGATATGAATCTGTTCCACAGCAAAAATCTGGGAAAACTAGCAATATTTTACAAACTGCTCGCACACTGTTGGCTTGCTATTGTTCAACATCAAGGCACAATACTTGCGCTTTTTTATGTTTAACTGTGTTTGAGCGCGTTTGTTCGCTCGTCGCCTTCACACATGTAACACTCAGTGTTAGTGTGCATATGCTAGTGCATTTCCTCACGTGTCCGAGCTGAGTATGTGTTGCATCACTGTCTGCTGCTGTTCTTGGCGTGTACGTGCATCTGTATGTGTGTATGTATGCACCTTATCGGGATTGAATATCATTGGTCATGTCACGTTGACGTTGACAGAACACGCGGCTCTAGCCGGAGTGTGTGACAGTTTGACTCTGGATATATATGGTTGCATCAGCTTGCAAGACTGTCGAATGGCTCAACTCTCGCCACCATTGTAACCACCACAAACACCTCCATAGACGCTCCTACACATGCCACCTCAATTGCCGTAAATAACGTACTGGATTTTCTGATATTACAGTCACATTCACGTCGATTGTTCTGTAGTGTTTCCCTTTTTATATCTCTGCATTGTGATGACATGCATGTAGTATATTTGTATGTCTGGTAGTGTGCTTGAAAGTTGTGTTGAGACATTAAGTCGGTATTGTATGACATTGTCGCTGTCAATTTGCGGTGAGGAAACACATTGGTATGTTCGCGACTGGCTTGGAACTGATCCATCACTCCAAAAATCCGGGATAATGTTGCAGTCACAGCGAAACGTCGGCTGCGGCCTGGCAAAAAAGTACCTGAAGAAAGTCAGGCGGTATGACAAAGTTTGGTGACGGTTGTTGCCGTGGCAGTGATGACATCCACTGTGCACGCACACACCACCAGAAGGATGTTGCGGTCGACCATCGCCTCAGTCGTATCAATATTCAGCGATGTTTATCTGCCAAGCAATGGAACGCCGGTGAAAGGTGATCGCTGACGTCCGCTTTTTCGACGAATATCATGGCACAAGCCGATGCAGCTGGTCAGTCTGTTACTGTCGTGACTGGCCGCTCTGATACACATCCGGCGACAGAGGGCCAGTTTTTGCCGTCGCCACCTCGCGTGGTCGGCGAGTGTGCTCGTCTTCGGCGGCTGGAAATAGATCGCGTGCCGCTCGAATGATGCCGTCTGTGCATTGCGTCCACCCTTGCCGGCCACCACCACTCCTACACTCCTCTTTTTCTTGCCGGCGTGTGTGTCCAGCTCTGGATTCACTCACATCGTCCGTTCTCTTTGCCGACGGAGCGCGTCGGAATTTCCAATGGCACGAAAGCGTGCAATCTGGTTTTGGTCACCGACCGCTAGTGATCGATATCAATCAATATTCAACCTACACACTTGTGTTTGTGTGTGTGTGTGTGTTGTGCAGGAATGCCGAAGCGCAAGCGCATATCGCGACATCCTCCGACACGGTCTGTGATGACTGTCAGCTTGGCCACAAGCCGCCTCACCTCCGACTGCCAACTGACATCGCCATCCGATCGATCAGCGTCGCCAAGTGTGGGTATGGACGTCATGTGTGACAATTATGGCTCAAATACCAGCGCTGATGCTGGAATAATGCAGGATTCCGATGTGCACCTCACAGCTGGTCTCAATGCAACCGCTGATTCAGCTTCCAGCATCGTAACGTCTAATGCCTCCACCACGGCGGCCGTTGCTGCACCCACCACCAAATATGAAACGCAACTGATAAATGAGCGTATGCCACAAACAAACTCAGATATAAGTGTGAGACAATCCAATGAGCTTCTTCAGCCATCGTCCAATTCGTCGATAGCTAAACGTATAGTACAAGTGACAAATACTAGCAGTGCAGCTGAAACCATGTCCTCGTCCGACAAGGTAGCTACTCCCTGTCTCACCTCAGCGGAGAAGCACTGGCACAAGCTTTATGCAACAAATGAGCAGGACCACAAGATGACTTCACTCACAGTGAACACATCATCGGATGCAGGTAACTTTTTCTGCCAGTTCTGGCTCAGCGGAGCAACACGCACACAAACACACACTCACACACACACACACATATGTATATATATATATATATATATATATATATATATATATATATATATATATATATATATATGTATTTCCTCTAACAATCTGACATAACTTTCATGAAAGTAGCAGCATGTCGTGAGACCAAAGCCTAGGCGAGATGCTTCATAAAAAGTAGACTACTTGAATATATTCTCGTTCCCCGTTTCTTTCCCCTCATGCATAGAATTGTGCTCAAGCCCGGGTATGACTACCATTAGGTGCTAGTACTCAAAGTCGGCTCAGTTGGTTCAGTGCATTTACCTTCAATATATGAATGGAGATTTAGATAAATATATGAAGGGGAATTTAGTGGGGCACTTTCCACTTGACATTATAATTGTTCAAATGTGAAGCTTACAACTATGCTTTGTAGCCAGTGGCGTCGCTTGGGGATGCTTGGAGGAACTGAAGCCCTTCCCGAAAAAATGTGCCAAGCCCCAATTGAACCTCTCCAAAAAAAGCTGTGACCATCGGCATTTCGAGTGTAGTTACTCATGTTTCGCCAAGCTATTGTACCTTTTTTTCTTAGCCCTCTAACCTACCGAACAAATTCTGGCCTGCCACTGCTTGTAGCATTTAATAACGCACGAAGATCAGCTTTTTGTTTCTCAATATGAACAGTCGCTGCTTGATATTCTCGTTTCTAGTGCTCGTCGGTAATTCCATGCATTTTCTCCATTAAACGATGGTTTCTATGTTTTACACTGTTAAATATGCCGAATGCACAAATACACATGCGCACATGCAATATGTATAAGAATAGTAAGCACACAGATACAGACAGAAATTTATATGTACGTCACTTGATGTTAGCACGGCACTACAAAGTAGATGCGTGCGTATGCATGCTCGCTTCATGTGAATCATCGTTCTGTGATTTCTCAACATTGCAGCGTGCAATCATCCGAGACAATCTGATGACAAGTTCGTTTCAAGTCGACCTTAAAAGTTTGTCCGTCTTTCTGATGGTAACACTTTTTCACTGTGCATACAAAGATTGCGTGAAAACACTGAAAGCTTGTTGAGGGTCGCCAGGCAAGTGGAATGGTTTTTGCCTGGTCGTTGAACCAGTTCTCCGGGGCTCAATTTTCGGGCTATGCGATGCTTTTTGATGGTTTCATTAGCTATCAATAACAATTCGTATTCTCAATAACTTAGCAAATAGGTGTTATCAAAAACTTATCAATTAGTACTATCAATCGAATAAGTTCATTACACAACTCAGTGGTTTTCAAACAGGGTCCCCCGAACCCGTGGGCCTCCTGAGAAGGTCTTTGGTAGTTCGCGATACAATGAGCGGAAATAATCCCGTGAAAAATGTAATTACCGAAATATACAACACTGATTCTCTGGCATTACAGTGTCGACGAGATGTATATTCTGGTGTGCAATCATCTGACACGTGTCAATTACATTTCATATGTGTTATAATACTATAATTATCTATCTATTGGGGCTTAGCTTCTACCAAATTTACTTTGTGTTGAGTTGCAAACAATACTAGAAAAGGTAAATATTTTTGCACTCATTTAAAAAAGAATTGTGTAGAAATATGCTACTGATTTATTGGATTTATTGCACTATAATCATGTAATGGTATGGTAATGCTAACTTTTGCTTAGTGTAGGTCCTCAGATGCACTGAAATACCTGGGGCTTGCTGGCAAGAGATAGTTTAGGAACCCCTGCACTAAGCGACATTAGATGTCAGTGATGGTGCAGACTTTCTGAGGAAGTGACCTTTTCAAATTCATATTCCGCCTCTAGCGCCACAGCGTCGAGAGTGCCAGTTTTGAGGTGGAAGTTAGATGCACAGGGTATGTAACCTGGCATTGCTGCTAAGTTCACACTTTCTAAACGTGTGGCGCAGGGTACTTGCTGTTTTCAAAACGTTTATTCGGCTTGAAGATTTTGAGTCGCTCTTCTTTTGCAAGAACTTGGCGTTGAATAATCTATTGAGATTGATTATAGATCTTGTCATTCTATGACCTCGTTTCCTACAAAATGCCCAGGTTTCAGTTGTGAGAAACCTACCTGAAACATGGTGCCGCTAAAACATTATAGTTTGATGATGAATATTCAGTCATCTCGACACCGTGTATGTCGAGACCAGCGGTGAAGGTTCACTTTGTTCAACACGCAACACTGTTGAACAAGGTTGGAGAGAGATGAGAAACATGATAGACTGATACGATACAACGACGCGGAGTGAGCGTCTAAACCAGGGGTTCTCCACCTTTTAATGGTTTCATCCCTTCGATGGATTGTCGAATATGGTCCCATACCCCATTTACTTTGCTGTTCAAATAATTATCACCAATCCTATTATTTGCCAATATATCTTGCAGATCCACGATCATTTCAATCGCTTGAATTTACTGTACTAGATACGCTTTACTAGGAAATAACATAATAATTGATAATATTATTATATATTGATATTATATATTATTTTATATTATATATTAATATATTAATAATTTTCATTTGATCCTAAACCGTTGATAATTTATACCAGTACCCAGAAATGTATTCCCATACCCCCGGTCTTTTGTTCCCATACCCCCAATGGGTATGGATACACCCGGTTAAGAACTCCTGATCTAAACGGCTCCTTTCCTCAGAGTAGCGAATAGTGACAGTGAGAGGTCTCTGGTGACGCGCTAATTTTCGTGAAAAACGCTAATTTTCACAGCTATCGACAGTTTGTTCTGTGCAGTAGCTGTTTTCTCGCCACTCTGCAACACTGCCGCAGTGACACGCAACAAGAACACAGATGCAAGATAGAAGTGCAATGAACGACTCAATAATGCTGAAGTAATGAGGCAAGAAGGCAAAAAAGGGCAGGCACAGAGAAGCCCCTGGGGTCCTGCGGCGTAATCTCATCGTCAATTCGTCTCTGCGTACGTTCACTTACTGCTGCTATCACAGTGTGTGTATGTGTGTGTATGTGTGTGTATGTGTGTGTATGTGTGTGTATGTGTGTGTATGTGTGTGTGTGCATCACTGTGGTGGCACGCACTCCTGCGGTATCCTGCGGAAATTGTCGCTGCCGCACTCTCGTCATAGACCCGGCAGCGACAAGTTTCCGGTGTCGTGTGTATGTATGCGTGTGTATGTATGCGTGTGTGTGTGTGTGTGTGTGTGTGTGTTTGCGGCACTCGCGAGATAAGCGGATATGACGATCGTGACACGAGCAATGGTCATCGCCGTATTTAGCCTGCATGTGTGCGTGTGTGTGTGTGTGCGTGAGTGCGTGTGTGTGATGGCTACAATAATGCTGATTTTTCAGCGCCGTCGGCCCTTCTTGTCTTATTGCCTTCCGCTTCCGTGTTGCCCTCGTTCGCTCTGTGTGCGTGTGTGCGTGTGTGCGTGTGTGTTAAAGAGGCACACGTGGATGCGTGATGCACACGCACACACACACACACACACACACAAGCACACACACTAGCGTGGACATTAGGGACACCATTGTTGCACGGATGAGCGGTGTGTGTGTGTGTGTGTGCTGTTTTTCATCGCGACAAATATAACGGCATCCGATTGTCTTTTGGTCGGTCGTTGTCACTAAGCTTGCCGGTAATGAACAGTGCGTGTTGCGTGATAGCTGGGAGAAGTTGCACCAAATGCGCTCGCTTTCTCAATGCCTCAATTCAAGCCGCAACTGCCTGTAGGTCCGCTGCCGTATTGACCAACAGTGTTGAACATTTGAGCGTTCAGTGGTGATAACATCAATCCTATGCATGCTTTCCGCCGGCTAATACCTGCTTTCATTTGAGATTTCATTGCAATAATTCAATGATCAGATCTTTTGCTTTTTGGTAAAATTATGTTTTATAATACACTTGGAATTATACACATCTTTCGTATAAGATTCAATTCATGTGGTTTCGTTATATCTTTTTTTTGGCCGTGTTGGTCACTGTCCTTTACGGAAATTACTCCGCATTCAAGCACTGGGACCGGATCCGATGTGTGATTTTATGCTCCTACCTTCCGAAGTTAATAATTGCCGCCATCATTATAAATATAACACATTTATAATAGAGGGTGACATTGGAAAAATGCAGTTACGAGCCCCTTGGTCTCCATTAAGCTGGATACTTTTATGCGCCACTTTATGACAAATTTAAATATCATGCTTGAGACAACGACTCCTCAATACTAGGGGAGCGGTGAGTGGTTGCTAACGACCTTACTAGGACATTGAAAAGTGCTTGATACAGAACCTTAATGCGAAATCGTAGAAATGAAATATTCTTTTAAATTGAGATCTTTTAAACCGGACATCACATCACATCAGGATGCATTGATACCAATTTTTGATGCAGCACTTTTCATTGCTGTTTCATCAAATCATAGTGAATTTCAGCTGCGGTGCCAAGTGGGGGCTTGGGGGGCTGGATCCCCCCAAAATATGCCAAGCTCCCCAAAAATCATAATCATGGACAATAAAATTTCTCACCACTGTAAATGAAGTCCAGTAATTATTGTTCATGTTCGAGGACTGAATCAGTGTGCCCCAGTCCCTAATTATTATATCACGTAATCAACGTTTGATGGTAGCTCTTCATGCTTCGCCAAGCCCCCACAACTTTTTCCTTGGCCCCCCTCAGCCCCCCCCCCCCACCCATAGGAAGAATCCTGGCGCCGCCACTGGTGAATTTGCTCGCTGGGGGCGTTATTATTGATCTTATTGGAGTAAATTCAATGAAGTAGTTCATTTTAATTATTTATGTCAATCTACTTATAATGTGCTCAGTGTTGAGGTGCTTTGCTACAACGAGCACGAGCTCAGTACATTACTGATCCATCATCTGCGTGAGTGTCTGTTTGTGTGTGTGTGTCTGTGTGTGTGTGTGTCTATGTGTGGGTGTGTGTGTATCTGTGTGTGTGTGTGTGTGTGTGTGTGTGTGTCTATGTGTGTGTGTCTATGTGTGGGTGTGTGTGTGTGTCTGTGTTTGTGTGTATGTCTGTGTGTGTCTATGTGTGTGTGTGTGTCTATGTGTGTGTGTGTGTCTGTGTGTGAGTGTGTGTGTGTGTCTGTGTGTCTGTGTGTGTGTGTTTATACATATAATTTGCTTTAGTTTCTCCGTCGCTGTCATAGTATTTGCTTTGCGTGCGCAGGTATAGACACGCGTATGTATGTGTGGGTGTTGGGTTGTATGTATGTATGCTTGTCTTGCTGAACATCGTTGTATGCATGTATGTCTGTGTGTCTGCATGCGTGATTGTATGTTTTGTATTGATCCTGTGCGTTGGATCTTGGCTGGAGTGAGTGAGGTTTCACTGATGATTGCTGGTACGGGTATGAGCCGGTTGCGATGTAGAGCAGTGTTTCTCAACGTGCGCCATATGACCCCCTGGGGGTCATGTCATTATTTTGGGGGGACCATATGACCAAATTTCAATAATGGGGACCATCATGTTTTCTCATGGGTCACAAACATTATTCTTAGACAATTTATTGTCTTATTAAGATTTTTGATGTTGTACATTTGAATCGCGTGATCCGCCGCGGCAGTGATACCTCGGTGTTTGCCTGGCGCTTGTGTTTAATCCACCGACGTGCGTGTATGTCTGTGTGCTCATTCCACCTGTACGTACGGTCGTGGCGTTGTTTTGGTGGTCAGTGGAAATATTCATCGGCGTACATGAGCTAATACTCTGGATAAATTACGTGTAGGTGGCCACAACGACTTCTAGTCGGGCAAAAACTGTTTCAAGGGCGTCACAGGGATTTGCATAGTGTTGAAGGGGATCATGACGAAAAAAGGTCGAGAAATACTGCTCTAAACAGCACATTGAGACGGAGCTAATACAACTGCGTCTACGAACAATCACCCCTACACCAGTCCCAGCTCTCTTTCCCTTTTTTGTTAGGTTAGGTATGGTTGGGTTAGGTTAGGTCCGTTAGATTAGGTTAGTTCGGAAAGACAACGAGAGCCAGGACTGAAGCGTAGACGTAATGGTCCGTAGGCGTAATATCCTGGTTGCCGTCTCGATGCAGTTGCGCCTCGACACATAGAAACAGCAAGATAGCTGGGACGGGTGTAGGGGTGATTGCTCGTAGAGGCAGTTGTATTAGCTCCTCCAATCACGACGTGACGTTTTTTTGAGACGCGAATCATGGAATGTTGCAAGATCAATTATAAATTGCTTCTCGCTTGAGTGCTTCCTCGTATATCACATTCTATCGCAATCCCCGAGTATTTTTAGATTCAGGTTCCGCTTGAATGGATGAAGCCAGGAAGCGTAGGTGTTCGGAATTAGAAGTTCGAGTTCTTGTCGGATCTTGATAGAAACATGTTGATATTCTAAGTTCTCAGAAACGAACAAAATAGTGTATAAGATAATAAGTTTGCAAAGTTATTAATATTATTGAGCAATATATGTGCTAGTCGATTACATATTGTTTCACTTCTGCATCATGCTCAAATTATTGGTGATTTTGGGGAATCTCAGTGGAATTTCAAAATACTGGACTTTCAAATAACGGAATCCTCCTAATAGCGAAATCCTCTATATAGCGTAATTCTTTCTTGGTCCTGATCAATAGCCTATCATATACGTGTTAATTGCACCTCCGAATAGAGGAATTAAAAAAACGGTAAGCTCCAAATGACGCAATAATATATTAGTCCTTTTCATATACATTGTAGCACACCTCCACATAGCGGAAATTGTTATCTGTCCCTTTGATTCCTTTATTTGAAGGGCCCATTGTGTTTGAATGCCCTTCTATTGTCAACATTAATGGGACTTTTTTCTTGCATCGCATCTATTCTGGTCCGATCATTGATCTTAGTTCTACCTCTGTAATAATTGCATGTGTGTTTGTGTGTTTTGCATGCGCATGCTTCTGTCATTGTGTTTGTGGTTGTATCTGCATGAATGCAGCCAACGTGAATCAATAGACGCGGCCATTTTATTCAAGTGTTCTCACATACTCTCTCTTTCTGGCTCTCTTGCTGTTTCTATCTGATTCCCAAAATTCGCTATGCAACGAGCTGTTTGTCTCCATGTTTTGACGTGTGCGGTATTTTGGCTCCCGTTTTCTGTCTTTCTCTGTCCACTTCTCACTTTCTCTATATCTTATTTCCGAGCTGTCACTGTGATGACGCCATTTCTGCGTATTTCTGCTGTTGAAGTCAAACACTCCCTGTCTCCCCTGAGCTTTCCAACGCTTGTCGTTGCCACGTGCACGAAACAGCGACGAGGTTCATTCCGCTCTCCTGCTCTTTCCTCGTTGCTCTTTCTCTGAGGGTGATGTACTTGTGTGCCCGTGTACGCCTCGGTTTACTTTATGCATAATACAGATAGCGATATGATACCTGGGGGAACGTAAACTATGCACAATGAGGACCGCACATGCACCTGGAGATTGTGTGTGTGTGTGTGTGTGTGTGTGTGTGTGTGTGTGTGTGTGTGTGTGTGTGTTGGTTCACTAGCGCGCACCTCCACATGTGTTTTGTCAGCGGCAAGTTAATTACACGACTTGGCGGCTCAGTTGTGAGCGCAATCAAAATAAGAGCGTGTTGTTTTTTCAGTGCACCAGTGTGTTGTGTTTGTTGTTGAATATTCTATTGCCTCGGCCAAATCAATAACAGTCAACTGGTACCCAGCAAGGGCCGGGTTTTCCAATAGAAATGGACATACGATTGGCTCAATGAAAAACTATTATCCAAATGGAACTACCAAAGAAACACGAATATCCCAGTCCCTGCACATTGCTTGGTACGGCGAAAATATATTGAAGATTGTTCCATATGCATCGCATATTGCACAGCGCGCACCTATTTTAGTCTAGAGATAACCCATTTACCGCCTCATTTTTGATCTCATCTTTTGAATAAAGGAAGTCAAGCTCAACTAACAATTAAACATTTTTCCCCAACGTCGTTTAAATGTGTGTGTGTGTGTGTGTGTGTGTGTGTGTGTGATGTGTGTGTGTGTGTGTTTCTGCATGTTTTACACCTGAATCACACCATACGTGCTACTTTTTCTGGATGATATTCTTGGATGGCATATTTGTCATTCTGTGCTCGTTCAGTTTGTACAGAGGAGACTTTACAAGTCTGTTGCACCAGCTCGCTCGTCATTATCAGAACTTATCAGACACGACCTGTGACGCCGCACTTCTACTCAATACGCTAGCTTATTGGCGTCAAGATTGTGGCTTATCTGTCAGGCAACGTTTTTATCTCATTGTATGTGTGTGTGTGTGTGTATGTGTGTCACTGGCGGATCCAGAGGGGGGAGGGTGTGTGCCAGGGGGTTGAAGCCTTCCCCAAATTGTTTCAATCAACTCCTCATAACCAAGAGGCTCACTAAGAGAGGCCAATAGAAAATATATAATCTTTCTGTAGAATTTGTTGATATATGCATTGTCGCAAACACGTTGCATAATGATGATTGTACATGACTGATCGCCCCCAAAATTATTTCAGCCCCTCACAATAATTCACTCTGGATCCGCCATTGGTGTGTATTTGTCTGTGTGTGTGTGTGTGTGTGTGTCTGTGTGTGTGTGTGTTTGTGTGTGTGTGTGTGTGTGCTTGCGCTTATTCGTCGCAAAACACTACTGATGTTGACATTTCAGTTGGCTGCTTCGCAATAGTCTATCTTGATTGTTTCACACGTCTCTCTCCCTCTCTCTCTCTCTCTCTCTCTCTCTCTCTCTCTCTGAATGTATGTGTGTGTGTGTCTGCATGCGCAGTTCATATGAATATGTAATTATTTGGGAATCTATTTGCTTGATTCGCGTGCAAAATCTCTTAGAGTTATATTGTTTCCAATTCCGCCGTTTATTTCCAACTGGGTATAAACACACATGATTATAAGCCCAAAAATGCACAAAAACTTTTAAGGCATATGCTAAAACGGCTTGTTTGCCTGCTTCTTGATTAAGTACATAAAAAAGAGTAAATAAAAAGCAACTACAAACAACAACGAGAAATATAGCAAACAAAAAAAGAAGCAAAGCTGTTTTTACATCTTTTTTGAGCTTGCGGTACACGGGGCATCCGCAGGGTGGTAATAGTGCTTGCACTTCATGCCATTAGACATGCCTGTAATTAATTATATTAATAATAATAAAGCCAGTACTGTTTATTGCTCGTACGTTAAGTGTCGGCAGGAGACCGGAGTCAGTTCGGTGTTTTTTCGTGATGTGAGACTCTCGAGGTGATTACGCGCTCCGAATTCACCAGGCACACCCCAGACCAGCCTCACACAGGTGTGCGTGTGTGCGTGTGTGTGTGTGTGTGTGTGTGTGTGTGCGTGTGCTGGTCGCATTTTTAGCCACGGTGAAGGTTCGATCCTCTCTCACTGCGCAAAACGCACATGTGTAGACATACACTTACACAAACACAGACACACACGCATACGTAGAGTCGAACCAACCTAAATACATTCATGATTAATGTATTCATTCAACGAGTTCTGTTTTCGCATCCAACGTGTTGTTCAATGCAGCTATTACTGAAAATGTTCAACCACTACAGACACTCTATTGACATACTAAAACGTATGATGAGTTGAACTTGAGTGTTGAATGGAGTTAGTTGTAAAGTGCCGAGCCCAGGTTTATAACGGTTAATGGAATTCCAAATTCAACAACATCAAATTGAAGACAAAATCAAACAAATACTGATATCCGTTTATGCAAAATCTACCGCAAATTTAGAAATGGGAAATATTCCGGCTCAACATGCGAGATTAAGGCGTATTCTCATAAGTCACTTTCTTTCTTATCTTCATCCCTATCCAGCATATCTTTTTAGCATTGTGCAAGCATAATTGTTTCCGATCTGTTAATTATATATCCAAACATACATCGGATTGACCAAGTGTAAACGAGCTTGCTCATTACTGATGGGAAATATCAAAAACTGACTTGTAACGATTTTCTGCTTGTTGTTCATGCTTGTTACAGCCTCTATTTCTTGCTGTACATTGCTGTTGATGTTAGCTGCTAGTTGAGTGTACAGTTCCAGCAGATTCGGCGGCACTTTCGCATATGTCGCCTAGTTCAATGCTGGGCCTCTGCTGGTTCTTCTCGATTTCTTGAAGTCACGTTTTTCACGCTCAACAAACGTACGCGGACTCCTCATAGGCGTGCAATCGGAAACGGGTTGAGGGAAAGGGACGGGATCGGTCTTTCCCATGGTCATATATCTCACTGAATGATATATCTATTGAATTGAAATCTTAGAATAAGTCAGCAATCTCCGGGAATGTTTGACATGCTGCTTGGCTGCAGGTGATATTACTGTATATACCAGTGGTTGGTAACCTTTTATTTTCTGATTCCCCACTACTGATCAATTCAACTCTTCATTTTTTACATCAGCGCTGATAAATCCAATACATTCAGTTGTTCCACCAAATTCAATGTGAAGAAGTCACTAGAAATGAACATGAATTAATTCGGATATATAAAACACACATTTGTCCTTCTGTCCGACCTTTGATTTCCCACTTGGCCACCCCTCAATTATCCACCAATATGGGATTATCCACCGGTTTCGGACCACTGGTATAGGCATTTGGTATAATTGCTCATATGTTTTGGCAAAATGGAATTATCTGAGTGTTCACCGCTCTGCAGCATGTCGAAATACGCCACTTTTCTGTCCCTACAATTTGATGTTTCACACACGCATACACACACATACACACACATACACAGACACATACATACACACATACATACATACACACACACACACATAAACACATACACATACACACAGCTGCAGCCAGCGGTTTTCTGTGCTCGGGCGCTGTGATGTGGTTTACTGCAGTGTGTGTGTGTGTATGTGTGTGTGTATGTGTGCATGTGTCTCTCCGTACGTGTTGTGTAGATTTGTGTGTGTTCACGTGCACACACGCACACGTGCATTTGGATGAGAGCGAAGCGTAGGCAGTGTCTTGTGTATAGTCATTTGGGGCAAATGGCGATTTGGTTATTTTGGGGGTAAAAAATGATTTTGACCTTAGGAGAGTTGAAATCGCTATGTACAAGAAATGAGTGGATAAACTATTAGATCAATCGTTTGCGGTCATTTCAGTGTATGAATCGTCTTTCTACGTTGAAAAATGAATGTGTGACACAATTTATCCCAAAACCTTTCAAAACATGTTGCACAAAACATTTGCAATGTTTCAGAAAATTTGTCATAATTCACCACATGGACAAATTTTGGGGGCAATTCGCGATCGCTTCAAGAAACTGGGGCAATTGGCTATAGCTATCTCTTCCATAGCATTTATATGCAAGTATTAAAGACACCACATCATTCTGAAAGTGGGGCATATTACGATCGGTGTGGGGGTAATTGACGATCGGTGTAGCGATCGTCAATTGCCCCACACCGATCGTAATATGCCCCATCCCCGATTTCTATTTACCCCTATAGCGATCGTCAATTGCCCCGTGGTGCACCACGTGCGACGACGTCTTGCATTACTTCGAGGAAATGTACTTCGCGGAGCCCGCCAGGAGCCATAGTCGACTAGAATACCGCGGCGGTCATGCAAACAACTTCACTTGGCTTGCATAGAGACTGTCCTACACTCCAGAGGACGTGGTGCGACCCCCTCACAAAAAAGAGGAGAGTCATTCCCATGAGCTGTAATAACTGATGAGAATTGCCACCAAAAGATTGCAGAGATGAACAAGTCTAAGACAAGACTTCGCAAGTAGGGAGCTCCTACTCAAACTGAGAAGTTTAGCAAGGAATAACCAAAGAAAAAGGCAAAAGTGAAAAAGAGAAAGTCGAAAGGGGATGATGAGGACTCGGACTCAACAGTGTCGCAATAACTGAAGCAAATACATCCAGTGAGTTATCTCTGGAAGACCTGCTGAGAGATGGCATTGAAACCATGCTATAACGGAAAAAAACACTTCTTTTCGTAGAGTGTATTATGTATCATCCTTAAGGCCAGGCTAAGTAAGCTAGCATTGTAATGTGAGCTAGTTCATCTTTGTTTTTCGTTTGAATATATTTAGTTGATAATTTCTGTCTTTATCTATCATCTAGAATGCCAAATTACCTTCAAATTAACGAATTACGGATCGATCGTCAATTACCCTACGAAAATCGTCATTTACCCCACTGGGGCAAATGACGATCGCACCACTAAATTCGATCTCTATTTAAAAAAACAAAATTTTCAAAAGCTTTCAATACGGGGATAGAAGCACAGTGTACCAACACACTATGTGGTACTTGGTATGTTTTGCTATCGTCATTAGTATAAGCGCTGGTTAGATGTTAATGAAAACGATCGTCATTTGCCCCGAATGACTATATATGACCAGATAGATTGGCGAATAAATATGAACAAATTGACTGTTCAGATAACTGCGTCTCCAATGTCAGGTTGGACAAGACGGTTGATCCCATATTGGCCGGGTGAAGTGAGCACAGCTCCCCTTCTTTCTCGTCTTGTCCTTCTGTTTCTACTGCTTCGTTTGTCCCTGGAGAGCTGTGCAGCTACACGGCGGCATAATCCGCCGGGATTCGTTGCCGCTGCACGACGCTATTGGTATTTCCTATGAACTACGGAGCGGTGTTGTCAGTTTCTGCAGGTTTTTACGCCAAATCGACTCAAGCCCAGCAAGTGTTTGCTGACGCCGCTCAGCGCGTTTACGTTTACGTTTGTATATTCTCACGTTTTCGCCCGTTGGTGATTTTCTTTACGCTGGCAGACGATTATGCACAACATATGTACAAAGCAAATTGTACAGGTGTTGATGTAACAGGTGATTGAGTATGGAATGTGTACCGATTCAGAGCCGTAGCAACCGCCCTCCGAACCCCGACCGGGGGAACCCGAGTGTTGAGGGACCCCGTTGCCTCACTCATGCTATTGAAATTTGTCATAAAGTAGCGCAGGTCTCCAGCTTAATGTAGACCGAGGGGCTGTTCGTAACTTCATTTTCCCAAACTCGGACCTCTATTATAATAGTGCTTTGTTTTCAATGGGGCCCAGTACTGCCTTCGGAGGGGGCATCGGTTCTCTACCGATGATGTTGGGTCAATCTTCGCGCAACAATACACAGTCCTGACATGCTTCCCATCTTTGGATCAGAGGCAAAATATCAGGTCAACTACTCGTATATGATGTGTGTTCAATTTGGCATTGTAATCGGTTGGAAATAGTACAGTAGTCGCAGGCCCACGAAGGCTCGATAGTTCCAACACAGCTAAGTTTTGATGGAAGCTGGCGGTAGTTGATCATCAGGCCGCTTGTCATCACAGCAGAACATGCAGTAAACACTTGTGACACTTGTGTCGACTGATGGTGAACTGTTTCCTCTCCCTTGCTGCTTTTTTTCTCGTCGAACCTAATGATACTTTTGCTGTCATGCACACACAAACACACACACACACACACACACACACACACAAGCACACATACATACACACACACGCACACACACACACAAACAAGGGCACGAGACAGGGAAAGGAGCGGAGAAAAGGAAAGGTACATGAGAAACTCTGTCTTCGAACTGATCGAGTGGGGAGATGTCCAAGTTCTGTAAAGAGGATGTTGCGGCTGAAGGGTGCTTGCTCTTGGCCTGCCAGTAGTTGTGTGTGTGTGTGTGTGTGTGTGTGTGTGCGTGTGTGTATGTATGTATGAACATGGGAGTGAGCGAGGGAATCAAGGTGTGCGGCACGGTTGATGTGCGTGCTCGAGCTACGCACAACTGACAGCTCGGTCCAACTGCCAGAGAACTATTTGACTCGCACTAATCCGCGGACGCGCAACGAGACCAACATACAAACATACAAACGCACGTGCCATGCACTGTCCACTGAGTTTGTGTGCCGGTCTGTGCTTTCTTGTTTGTGCGTGCTGGTTTTCATGTCTCCCGTTTCTTTCCCGTTTGCCTGCGGTAGATATTTCTGGCGCCACGTGTGTGTTTATGTGTGTGTGTGTGTGAGTGTGAGTGACTTAGTGTGTGATATGTGAAGTTCACCGAGTATATTCTGTGTCAGGCTGATGCGACCGCCGGAGAGCTTGATTCCTATCTGACTCAGGGGTCGGCAACTCAAAATGTTGAAAGAGCCATATTGGACCAAAAACAAAAAAACAAATATGACTGGAGCCGCCAAAAATGAATAGTCGTATAAAAGCCTTACAATGAAGGCAACACATGCTGTATGCTTCTATATTAGCCTACTATCAAAATTACTAACCTGGCTAACAATAAATAATGAGCCAAAAATATATTTCCTTCCTCATCCTTTTCTATTTTTAAACATTTTCGGAAACGCTCCAAGGAGCAGCGCTAAAGAGCCGCGGATTGCTGAACCCCGATCTAACTGAACCAATCCGGCGAAACGCTCTTTTTCAACCCGAGTCTCTTCAAGCTGATCACGCGTTCTCTCGGAAGATATGTAGTGCTGTTCTATTACAGATTGCTACTCACCTATTTATATTTACAGGGGATGAGCTACGCTCGTGCTGTCTTGTCTCTAATCAGACCTCTGAGCTAACTTTAAATTCTCGGTATTCTACCTTGTCTAATCAATCTATAAACCAGGGCTCAAACCATTCTTAACCTTTTGATGGTTCCACACCCTCCAGTGGATTGTCGAATATGATGACATAACCCCTTTACTTGGCTATTCAAATAATTATCACCAATTATATTATTTGCCAGTATGTCCACCAGATACGAGTATTTTAATCGCTTAAATTGACTGAAATCCAGATACGGGTTATTAGGAAAAAACAAAACTATTAATATTTTTATTATTCATATATAATTGTTAATTTATACTAGTACCCATAAATCGAGTCCCATACCTCCGACTTTTGGTTCCCATACCCCAAAGGGTATCTACCCCAGGTTAAGAACCCCTGCTTTAAGCTTTCCTATGCTGTGAGCTTCTACAATATTCTTCCGAAACATATTCCAGACATCAACACACTTATATGATAAATCTTACTTCTTATCTTCATTTAGACATCTAGTCTTTTTCAGTTTTTGCCATGACTTCTCTTCTTTGAATTCTTTCACACAAGGGTATAATCCCCGTCCAGCTATCCCAGTGTGTGTGTGTGTGTGTGTGTGTGTGTGTGTGTGTGTGTGTGTGTGTGTGTTTGTGTGTGTGTGTGTGTGTGAGTGTATGTGTCTGCGTGTGTGTATGCTTGTGTGTGAGCTCGTCTCACCTGCAGTTGTCGGCTGCTACTGTTGCTTCTTCTGACGCCATTTTAGGTCGGACACAAAAGGTCTTTCAGCCTGCCCGTCCTTCCCTCATTTTTTCCCTAATTCTCCCGTCCTCTGCCTTCCTTCGTGGCGTGTTCCACTCTCTCCGGCCAACAGTGGATCGTTTCTCGACATGGTGAGCACCGTTAGCTCCCTATACTTATCATATTTCAGTAGTGAACGAGACATAGCACAATGGCGCAGCGGAGGCAGGCAGCCATTGTTGGCTAGATGCCAGACGGCAAATTTTCTCAGCTGGATGGCGGTGCGACGTGGTGAGTGGGGAGATGATCTGGGGTGGGGATGCAGCAGCGGGTGGGGGAGGTCAGAAAATCAGTAATATGAGTGTTTTGCCTGTCACACACACACACACACACATACGCACACACACATATATACCGACACATGCCTGTATAGGCCTAGAATATGTAGTTCAGCATAGTTATTTAGTTCAGTGTGTTCAGCTTTACACTGCAGGTGGAAAATGAGAGCATTTCATGATATTTTTGGCTGTAGCAGATGTTGCTTTTGTCTCTGCATGTTATCATTGTTCTGGTCTAACTATACGTTTTGACTGATGAAAACGGCCCTATCTGACATCCAGATTGGTCAAATCATTGACAATTTATGGTAAATTCAACCGAAAACCAACTTACACCAGAACACGCTGAATAACTAAAATATTGGCACATTGCACCATATTGACAATGGGTGTTAAGACTCACAGTGTTAAACAAAGACTCACTGAGGTAATGCGATGTCTGTGGAGGCTCAACCAATAACATGGAGAAAGTGCACACATGATAGGATCCCTACACACTGTGTACACATGATTTCATCTATTTACCTATGGATTCTTATTGATACATTAGTTATTTGGTTTGAAATCGCGAAGCAATTTATCACGCCGTTGTAACTCTTCGTATGCGTGTGTGTTTGTGTTTGTGTTTGTGAGCATGTGAGTGTGCATATATCTTAGTATGCGTGAATATGTGTTTTTGGGTTGGAAGTGTGTGAATGCTGATGGCTAGGTGTTCAGCCAGAGCTTTATGAAGTGAAATATCCAGGCGTTCATGCATACATCCCGCTTGTTTCTGCGTGAATGTGTGTGTGTGTGTGTGTGTGTGTGTGTGTGTGTGTGTGTGTGTGTGTGTGTGTGTGTGTGTGTGTGTGTGCTTGTGCGGGCGCGTGTGACAGGGGCGTATGCAAGATAAGCCTTTGGCGGATGCAAGTGGGTATTAGCACACATGAATCGTTTACGCAGCTACAGTGGAACGGATTTGCAAAGCCGTCGATTAAGCCCAGTTGTTGGACGGCTTTGCTAGAGTTTCAACTGTAGAAGTGCTGTATGTACTCGGGTAGTCGTGTATGGCACACACACACCCATGTGCATATACACATACACATATATAATTTGAACAGGAAATGAGAAGTGAATCGATATTGATGAGAAATAAGCGGAGGAAAGAGGAACGCGGCAATGGTATCAGAAATGCATTCAGATTTGATTGTGGTTTGTGCGCGTATTTCCGCTGAATGATTCCTGCATGAGTGGCAGTACATTGATATCTTGCTATCTGTATGTGTGTGTGTGTGTGGGTGTGTGTGTGATGTGGAGGTGTGATGCGCTGAGCCATCACAATGCGTGAGTGATTGAGTGTTTGAGCCTGAGATACTGTATGCTTGCATGATTCTGTTGATGTTATTAGATCAGCTCTTCGTTGGCTGTGCTACTGATAATGCACGCCTTATCGCGCGCATATTTCCTGTCTGGCCTTTGTGTTTGTAAGAGTGCAGTAATGTGTAGCACTGGTCTATATAGTCCAACCTCGCCATTGCGCTCCGCCGAATGAAGCTTCTTATCCGAACGTCCAATCTTTCCTCTTTGGCGTTCATAATATTTCAGATGGGTATCAAGGTAAGACATTGGCAGACTGCACCCATCCCGAAAGCAACTTAATTCACCAGCACTGGCGGCTTGGCTGCAGTGTGGCATTTCATTGATATATTCCAAGTTTTCTCACGAATTACATCTCTGTCCCAATAGAAACTCTTTCGTCTGTGTACAGTTATCGTATGTAAACACTGTTGACAATATGGTTCAATTACTGATCGATTTCCAACCGGATGATATTGCAACAAATTCCAACTTTTTTCAACCAAATGAGCTTCAGAATTCCAAAAAATCTGATATAATTCGTGAGAAAATATAAATATGCCTTGGGTCAAAATAAATCTAATTCGAAATGGGTAAAAACACAACCAGGATTTAAAATCGCACGCACGCACATCAGAACAATGTCATAAGACAGTCACGAAAAACAGTTATTTAACTGATAGTTTTAACTAACTATTTAACTAACAGTTAATTTAACTAACTATTTAACTAACAGTTATAAACAATATAGAAATTACGAATTTCAGCAACGTTGAAAGCTGGGATCAATGGAAAATTCAGTGTGACTTATGCTGCTAAGTTCCTTGTGTTTTACTGTATAACTTTAGGCACCAGGCTAGTGTTCATAAAGTTAAGGCAGTTAGTGTAAGTAAGTGCTGAGAAAGTCAAAGGTAAAACGGATTGCAAGATTTGCATCTCATTTGTCTGCATACAGTGTAAAACAGCTTCACCAGATGCGATCAATGTATGTCGGCAGTATGATTTTGCAGCGTATACAACTGGAAACTACATGATCTATACAGCTACAGCTATTTGACTTGTTTTCACTCAAGTTTCATTCATGTTACATAGCAGATAAGTCCAGACAGAGCCGTTGCAAAGTCTTATGCCCCCCGAAGGCCCCCATTACAAACATAGGACCTTTATAATAGTGCGCATCGTAGCCGAGTGGCTAAGACGCGCGCTTTGTGCGCGGGAGGTCCACGGTTCGATTCCCTGGCGAGGTGAAACGGTTGGGTTCGTTTCCTTGTGTTATAAGGCCCAATTGCCGCAAGGCGGGCTTCGTGTGCGCGCTGTCGTACAGTTTTCTGTGCTGGTCGTGACTGCGAAAACCCGTGTGGCAGTCGGACCTGCGGTGTGCCAGCTTGGACTGTGAGGCTTTGCCTCCGCAATATTACACGCTAACACATCCTCCATTGCCGTGTTCAGCAGCTTCTTGGTCTCCAGGGAGCTTACGGTATTTTATGCGCTACATTATGATACACTTCAACATCATTCGTGAGGCAAAGGGGCCCATGAACAGTCGGTCCCCCGGGTCGGGGTTCCGGTGGATCAATGTGTTCTTATCGGTCCAAATATGGTCATTTTCCTTTCTAGTTGCTCCCTAATTCACTGGAACAAGGGAATTTATTTTGATTAGGTGGAGCAACTGAATGTATTGGATTTCCCAGCGATTCTGTGGAAAATGAAGTGTTCGCTCAGCAGCACTGGAATAAGAGTAAAATGATTGTGGACCAGGCAGATTTTCAGCAGCACACCCTCTCTTACTGCATGAATGCTCATTGATACCTTTTTCCGTTGTCGTTACATGGCTGGCTTCTCAGTGTATCGCCGAGTTGACAGGCTCGGTGCTGTAGTCTCACCTTTTTCTTCCAGACATAGAAGATCTGCGCGTAGTCCCGTACGTGCTGGACAGGTGGTCTGTCCCGACTTGTGTGTGCATGTTTGTATGTATGTTTGTGTGCTGGTGATTATGATTTGTGAGAGCGTTATTATTGGTAGTTCGCTTGATTTGTCAGTGAGCTTGCGTGCGCGTGTGTGCGCGTGTGTGTGTGGTGTTTCGTGCTCTATGACGTCACAGATCACACACACACACACATACACACACATATATATACACACAGACATACACACCTGCTGGCGTGCGTTCGCAGTCAGCGCTCAGGTGAAGCAGGTGAGGGGGAGGGGAGGAGATGGGACGGGTGGGGGTCGCCAGCGGTGCGACCACAGCGGATGTGCACCTATTACTCAGTTGACTCTGCGGCGTGCTCGAGTGTGGACGTGTTTTGTGTGTGGCGCAGTAGCGAGCGTTGCGTGTAGCGAGTGTTGCATGGTCATTGGCCAATAGTATTTGTGTGTGTGTGTGTGTGTGTGTGTGTGTGTGCTTGGACACAATGCTGGGTGTATTGGCTAGCGCTGTGTCTACAGGCAATTTCTCCCAAATTCCCCCCAACTGGATCGGTAAGTTTTCAACATCAGATATTAGCTTTTAACTCGTGTTGCGCTTTTGTATCGTGAATATTTGTAAATATTAAAATCAATGAGAATGATGAAATGTTAAGATGTTCAACACTATATATTACATGGCTGCAATCATAATGCCCTTGATGATCAACGGACATTGAAGAAGGACAATTTCAGAAAATATTAGCACACTGGAAGTGAAACCAGTTGAAGCGAAATGAGAACTGTATTGTTGTAAGTATGGAAAACTAACTGATTTCGTTCCAAAACCCCATTCATTAGGGCTGTAACTTTTTAATCTATTCAACTTCAAAAGACAAATTTTTCTAAATATAAATTTTGCTTTTCAGACTGAATGTGACAGAACCAAATATGTTCCAATTATGTTCAATATTTGATAAGGATTGGAATTGGAATTGGAATATTTGATAAGGATTGGAATAAAGTGGGTTTTTCAGCAAGATGGTTGTGTAACAACAAGGGTTTAAGAGTATAAACAAATAGTACTGTATTAAAATGGACGGCATTTATTTGTGTGATCTTATCTGCTGATACATTCAATTAAGATTATTCACGCCAAAATAATGCATTTTCTATAGTTTTCTCTCAGTTGGGCTCCAGTCTAGAACGTGGTATGATTTTAACTTACCTGATTTCATCATCATAACTAGGAGCTGCCGCAAGTTTCACTGTTTTTTTACATTTCCCATAATTTAAGCTTACATTCACATGCTAAATATGTAATACCTTTTATATATATTCGAGCATCTCATATCCGTATGGTTTTCTTCACTAATCATTGAGTGTTGCACTGTGTTAGTTTCTTGTTGCAAGTGTAGTCTCCAGTGACGTAGCGTGGGGTAGGGGCGGTCGGCCCCGGGCGGCAGGTTTTAGCAGGGGCGACACAAGAGCTGCAGAAAACGTTGAATTATCAGTTATATCTGAGTCGCATTTCTCTGAATATACTATTTAATATTTACTGTTGTAATATCATCTAAGAGCTGAATTAAATCAAACTATATTGAAAATAATGATCTCCGATTAGGTGACTGGAATAATGTACTATTATAAGAGGTTCATATTTTCAGCTATATCGACATATGAACTTGCTAATTCCCTGTTACAGTCGTACTGAAGCACACGATCTCTTGCGGCTATGTGACCTGCATACATACATGGTTAGGGCAGGAAAATTTACCAATTCTTAATTTAACACTTTAATTTTGTTTAATTGATACTTTTACGCATTGCCATTCCTGACGTTTCACTGTATTTTGTTGAATTCTTGTATTTTTTTTTGTGTGTGTGTGTGTGTGTGTGTGTGTGTGTGTGTGTGTGTGTGTGTTGACACATTGATGCGCGTGTTCATAATTTTGCTTGCCCGTCTCCAATAGTACACCCACTCACAGACGGGTTATGATAGGGTAAGGGGGTCACACATCTCCTCCCAGACATTAGCAGCCATGCAGTGGGCGAAGCAACATAAACTATTTTATCTTGTTGAAGCAATGCAGTTCCTCTACGCTACAGTATGTCAGTATTTCTATCTGATACAAGTGATGTTTGGTCACAAAACACGCATAAACAAAACTCCATACAGATGACATGGTTGGCACCAAAGTTTGTTTCCATCATTTTTTGAAATGTTTGTTTTCACAAATTAATTGTAAGATTCTGTGTTTGTGCCCGTGAGCATTTTTCAAGTATTTGTTTATGTATTTATTATCTCAGTAAAAATACGCTGATAATGATAATTAATCAGGTTTATTTGTTAGTGAGTTGTTTCTTGTTTAGTTTCTTGTTAATATACCAAATTTGATGACGGCTGCTAATTCACTCAAGAAAAACACAACTAAAGCAGAGGTAGTTTAAAATTGCTGCATTGTACTGAATACGCACACACATACACACACATGCACACACACACACATGCTCATGCACACGCATACACGTACATGCACATATTATGTGGTAAATAGAGTACATTGCAGAAAAACAACATAATGAACAACATCAAACAGCACATTGATAGAGCTGCACCTCAACGGTACCATGCATTCTACTGTGCAACTTGTGCAAGATGGGACCATTTTTTTCTGCAAGCACATTGTATATTTTTTATTGGATAATTTTTCATGAGCAATATTTTTTGCAGAATATTTATTTTTGCGTGTCATATGGACCGATAATATGAACGGATAATTGATCAATTTCTTGCGTTTAACACACACACACATACACACATACATACATGCATAAACATACACACACGCAAGCACACACACACACACACACACACACACACACACACACACACACACACACACACACACACACACACACACACACACACATACATACATGCACAAACATACACACACGCAAGCACACACACACACACACACACATACATACCCGTGTCACCTGAGTGTGTATGATATTCGTATGTGTGTTTGTGTGTTTGTTTCAGAGTATGAGCACGCGACTGCAGTGCGAAACACCACACAGCCAGGTGTTGGCGAGGCGTGCGAGGTGGGTGACATGACCAGGTCAACGACCTCCTCGGACGAACAGGTCAGTCGCGTATAACCAGCACGCTTAGACATTGTCAAGTGCATATGTACATTGTACAGTAGCGGCTCCATGAAACCGTAAGCTTCGGCGACAGAAATTTGATATGCCGTAAATGATCTATTCGAATGACATGCCGTTCTATTTTTCAAACCTTCCCCCGTAGTGTCGTTCAATTAAAGGGTGCCGCTCTATTTTACCACTAGCTGGTCAGAATTTCTATAAGATATGGTATATTCTATGGATGAAAAAAGAACCAGGTAACGTATGCATATTTATTTAACATGCAACACAAATACAGGGTGATTAATGGTAATTGATCACAAATTCATAAGCGAAAATCAGTCAGTCATAGCTATTGCCAAAAGAGACTGTTTCATCTAAGTGACGATATATTTGAGGTGCCGTTCATATAGAGGTTTTGCGGTATTTGGCGTGTGGTTTTTGTGTGGTATGCTTTGATACGGGGTGGGGTAATATTGGAGGCAGTTTTTTGATCAATGGCGGAAACAGGATTATTTCGGTGGAGGGACTGAATGGGGGGCTAAATAAAAATGTACAGGGGCTAGGTGAAACATGACGAACTACACTCGACATCTTCATGCTAAAGATTTTTGGGGGCTTAGGGGGACTCAGGGGGGCTTGACACATTTTTGGGGAGCTTCAGCCCTTCCAATCTCCCCCTTGGTGCCGCCACTGGATATAATGACTTGTGTGTAATAATTACAGCGCGTTATAATGCCATTTCAATCAGATGATGGTCTCATTGAATTGAAAATTGGCTGTGTCGAAACGACTACTTTGACTGAAGCTAAAGCATTAAAATATCACCTAGCAGTGATCACCACGATTGAGCGAGCCACTATAAAACAGTGGCACAAGCTGGATTTGTTCGTTTGTGCACAAATAGCGTAGAACCCGACCATTAAGTTCACCTGGTCATTGAGCCCATGTCACCTTTCAGGCCTGAAATACTATGTTTTTAGTAGCACAGTCCAATAAGCCCAGCCAAAAGTTTAACAATTTCCGGTAGTATTTTTCATTAGTTGCGTTTGTTCTACATATACATTCATGCTCATACATACATACATACATACATGTTCCACATATATATGTTCTACGTATGTAGGCGTGTGGTGAAAAATCCGTCCTTTGCTATCATTTAAGTGTTAATTTACGTGTTGATAAAACTGAAATATATGGGAAAACTCTGAAGATAAATTAGAAACCGCGGAGGAATATATAAAGGAATTATTGTAAAACTATAATAATTTAAAAACATATAACTTGGGAAAAATCGTGCAGTATTTTTGGCGTTTCCTTCGAACTAGCCGATTAAATCAGATTGTTGAAGTTTTAGTATAATTGGCGCTGTACAAATCGGCGATGAACTTTTTGAATTTTCTTATATTCCACTATTCATATCATGATTTATTCTCATTTCCGAAAATGAAGAACAAATCAGAAACCAGTTGAGTTCGCTTCTTGTCAAACACACATGTCGGACGCGTTCCAAGTGAGGTGCAAAACAGGGTGCGTGTCCTGCAGTGGCGTAGCTAGGATATATGCCACCCCCCTCATGTATGCTTGCGAGTCACATAGTCGCAAGAGACTGTGAGCGCTTCAACACGACTGTAACAAGGAATTAGCAAGTTCATATGTCGATATAGCTGAAAATATGAACTTCTTATAATGATTCCATTCACCTATTCGGAGATAATATTTTTCAATCGATCTTGTCTGCATTCGGTTGTTTAAGAATAAAAGAGTAAATATAAAATAGTATATTCAGAGAAATGCGACTCAGATATAACTGATAATTCAACGTTTTCAGCAGCTCTTGTGCCGTCTCTGCTAAAACCTGCCTCCCGGGCAGACCGCATCCCCCTCCACGATACGCCCCTGGTGTTTTGATTATCAACGTGAACGATATGAGGCGGATGAGTGGTGTGATGCGCTGACGTTATGTGATGGTGGCATCGTAGAAGATGTCTACCTGCCTGCACGCTTCGTCTGTTCTGTGCAATCAACACCACACCCCAACTGCAATTACACACACACACACACGCACACACACACACACACACACACACACACACACTCGATAGTGTTGGAAATTGTCGCATGCGACCACGTTGTTTCTCCCTCGTTCCAACTCTCTTCCTGTTTACACACAAACACACACTCATACACACACACGCACACACACACCCACACGTCTTTTACAGTCTACTTGGAGTAACAGTGTGCAGAGGCGACGTACAGGTGGGCTGTCTGTGTGTGACATCCGGTCTTTGTTGTTGCGTTGATGTCCCGATGTTGCTGTTCTCGTTGAAACACACACACACACACACATACACATACACACACACACACAAACACATTCACATGTAGTTGATACAGGCTGAGACGAGACGACGGATGATATCAACTTGGTTGATTTCCTCCAGGTTATCATGTGCGCTGGCTGCAAAATAAGATCAATATTCACAAGTGAAGTAACCGCCCCCCTATCGAACCCCCCCCCCCGGCCGGGGCTGGGGGGCTTAGTGTGGAGAGGCCCGGCTGCTTCACACATTATGTTGAAATTGATCATTAAGTATCGCATACAATTCCCCAGCTTAATGGAGATCGAGGGGCTGCTGGTAACTGCACTTCTCCTAAAGTAGGACTTCTTTCATAATGGTGTTTTATTTATAATGGGGTTGCCAAGTATTACCTTAGGGGGGCATAAGACCTTGCATCAGCTCTGCCAATATTCACGAGTTATCTACGACGTTGCATAGTTTTATAATGGCTTATTAGCTGAGCATGTATAGTTGATAATTTGCCATAATTGGTTTGTATGCGTGTATCAGTGCATGTTTGGTTGTATATTGTATATGAGCAAGTGCTGGGTATAAGCAAACGCTGACCAACTTAAGCATGATATTAGAGCAGTCTATAAATGAAATTCCAGGGTGGATTTAGGTAAAACGGTACGGTGAAAATGTCACTGTTAAAAATAAATGACCTAACCTAGCATTTTACGTTAAACATTACATATTTAACGTGATATTTTTACCTGTGCCATTTTTGCCGTTCTCCTCGAGCTGATTTAGTATGAATTGCTCTTCTAAAGGTCATATGGACACTTAAATTTTCGTTATCAGTTAAAATAAACTAGTCTTTCATTATATTGGAGTTATAACAAAGTTTACTGTGGAGTTCTAGCAGGCAGGAATGCATCAGTGGCGTAGCTAGGCTATTGAACGCTAGGCTAGGCTGCTGAACGGGGCGGTACATTTTTTGGCGCCCCCTATCATTTATGCCTTCGAGTCGCATAGCCGCAAGAGACTGTGAGCGCAAGTTCATATGTCGATATAGCTGAAAATATGAACCTCTTATAATAGTGCATGATTCCAGTCATCTAATCGGAGAATATAATTATTTTAAATCGATCTTGCCTTCATTCAACTGTTAGTTATTTGATATTAAAACAGCAAATATGAAATAGTATACTGCTTATTAGTATATACTAAATAAATAGTAAATATATAAACATAGTATATATATACCATGTATAAATATAGTATAAATAGTATATAAATATAGTAATAAATGGTAAATAATAGACAGTAAATGATAGCGATAATTCAGCAGCTCGTCTCGTTTTAATGTCTTCAGCAGCTTTTGTGCCCCCTACAACATGACGCCCGGGGGGTCCCGGCCCCTCCCACACGTAAAATAAGCATAAAATATACGTAATACGTACGTATATATACGTAATACGTAATACGTAATACGTATATAATACGTAATACGTATATAATACGTAATACGTAATATACGTAATACGTAAGCATAAAATTATGGGTCAATAGTGTGTTTGACCAATGCAAAATGTTTTCAAATAAAAAATGATCATAGTCCATGATTGAGTTGTGTTTATTGCTAGCGTATTGATGTTGTGATTGGATTTTCGCTGAACTTTGCGTACCATTTTATGCAGGCGTTTTCGCACCATCATGCGAGCATCGTTGCAAAAGATTGCACACTTGCTAGATGGTGTATGCACGCAGATTGCAAGTGGTCAGCAGGGTGTGCAATTACGAAGCCGTGACTCTTGAGGCTGGGGTGTTTTCTGCACAACAAACACCCAGCTCAATTTTGTTGAGAAATTGAAGGAGCTTGTCCATTATCGTCATGATTGTTTTGCAAATGGCACAAGACAAAATTGGTTTTCGCTATAAAACCATTATGACGACGATATCAATAGCGTTTATCTATCGAAAAACGTCAGCAGACTAAGAGAAACAAACCAGCTAAACAACAAATGGTTTTAGCAGCAAGTTGATAATGCAATCTCCAATTGCTTGCACATTTCTGTAAATTACATGCAAAAACGTAAATCACATGCAATCAAAACTGCACGATGATGAAAATTGTTAGCGAGGCTATTCAACAACACCAAGCGGCTGCAGTCCTTGGAAACCTCAGCTCGGTGGGCATTTGCTGATTCAGTGTAGGCCTGTGCATCACACAAGCCAGTCCCGCACTCTCGGCATCAAATAAACATCAGCAGCTTCAGCTGTGCCTTCACTGTTCGTGACTGTGTGTGTGTGTGTGTGTGTGTGTGTGTGTGTCAGGTGTCGCCACTTGTCAGCAGCTCGGACGAGGCAGCAGCTGGTGACGAGCAGGCAGCTGCCGATCTCTCGCAGCTGCCGGACGCCGAGCGTCCACTGCACTGTCCTTGCGCTCCGTGCGCCGACACTTATGTGTGTCCGCGCCAGTTTGCCGCGCACGTGCGTCTGGCTCACGGCCGCGACGCGTCTGCGTGCGCCGTGTGCGGTGGCCGCTTCTCGTCGACACCGCTGCTCGACTGTCACGTGCTCGAGGCGCACAGCCAGCACCGGCCGTTTGGCTGTCGACGTTGCGGTGAGCGGCTGGCCGGCAGTTGGAGTGTGCGCGACCACCGCACCAAGTGTCCGGCAACGACTGACACCGCCGTCGCCGCAGACCGCCGCGACAACGTCAGCGTCCGGCAAGTAAGCTCCGGCGAGATGGTCGACGATGTGCAGTCATGCCTGAACAAGCGTTCGCGTGACTGCGAGTCGAGTGAGTGGTCTGCTGGTTTGGGGCAACCAGCGGACGTCCGGTCCGGCGGAAGCGAACCGACTGACGTGTCCTGCAAGCGAGCTCGCGTCTCTCCGTGCGTCAACGGCAGTGAGGTGACGTCGCGAGTGCGCTGCAGTATCTGTGGTCAGACAGTCGGAGGACTTAGTGAGTTGATTGCGCACAATTACCGCGCCCACTCGTCCGGCGGTCGGGAACTGCTGGCTACGGCTGCAGCCACATCTACGACCACATCCTTAGGTGCCGGAGGTGGAGGTGGTGATGTAGGTACCGGAAGTGGAGGTGAGGAGGACGTGAGCGTGTTGGCGTGCGACAAGTGCAGCTATCGCACGGCCAGCGCTGACAAAATGCAGCAGCACGAAGCGCAACACAAGTGCAGCGACTGGATCAGCTGCATGCGCTATCAGGGCGTCGGCGCTCCGGCCAACATCACCCCGCCACCGCCGTCGCTTACGCAGCTACAACACGGCTCGTTTGGTCATCAACAACAGCAGCAACATCGAGAGACTGGCGACCTGTCCAGTATCCGGTCGATGCTGGGTCTGACTGTGGCCGGAATGGGCGGTCTGCGAGCGGCGGCGGCGGCGGCAGCTGCCGTACGTCTGTCGTCGTGTGTCGAGCCGACGTCGCCCAGCCGTGCCGACCGCGCATCCACCAGCCCGCCGCCTCAGTATCCGGCTAAAGACGGCTGCGACCAGCTGTTGCCGGCGCTGCTGATGACACGCGCCGCGGCAGCTGGCGGCGGCGAGGATGCCCAGGAGGATGTGGAGGACGCGTCGTTCGACGACATTCGAGCGATGAAGGCCAAGGGCGAGTTTCCGTGTCGGCTGTGCGACCACGTGTTTCCCAATCTGCGCGCCATGAAGGGCCACAACCGCGTGCACATGGCCGCCGCGCCCTACGACTGCAACGTGTGTGTGTTCTCGAGCAGCGACAAGGCCACACTGGTGCGGCACATGAAGCAGCACAACGGCGAGCGGCCGTACGAGTGTCGGCTGTGTCGTTTCGCCTTCACCACCAAGGCCAACTGCGAGCGACATCTCAAGAATCGGCATCAGCTGCGCACGAGAGAGCAGCTGAACGAGGCGATGTTTGTGCACGCCACCGGTGAAGGCGCAATGCCGGCGCCTAAGTGCAGTGCGGCGGTGGCGGTCGGCGGTGGCGATGTGTCGATATCGGCCGTCAGTTGTGCTGTGTGCGGCGCCGAGCTGAAGCAGGTCAAGTCGCTGAAGGAGCACATGCGCGTGCAGCATCGTATTGCCGCCAGCGGCGCGGGTTTTGCATGTGCCGTATGCGACACGAAGTTCGCCGACGCAGTGAAGGCCGCCGATCATGTCAAACGTAATCATTTGCGGCCAAACAATTCGCCCACGGACACAGTAACGACCGGCGATAAGGAGATTCATCTGGAAGCCGTCGCGTGCAAGGCGGACTTGAGCAGCTTTAGCAAGCAGCTGTCGCTCTCACTGGCCATGCCGCCGACAATGGTAAACATTCCGAACATGACGCGCTCGTCGCTGGCGCAGTCCCCGTCGCCGCGGTCCGCGTCGCCTACCGACAGCGTCAGCGCTCCGGCGCACGCCGCCCTTGTGACGGCGCTTTCCGAATGCGACAACAACGAGCCGGTCAGAGACAGAGACATCCAGTCACCGCAGTCCGAGTCGGTCGGCGCTGAAAGTTTGAGCGCGCGCGAGTCGAGTCAGGAAGCGCCGCTGGACCTGAGCGTCAAGTTGGTCGAAGATAAACAGTTCCTAGAGCCGCAGACGGCCACCGACACGGCTGAAAGTGCGGCGGCGGCGGTGAGCACAGAGACGGGCATCCGGCGGCTGATGACCAATCCGTTCGGCCTTTACATGCCTTATGCCGGAGCTGTGCCGTTTTTCGTGATGCCAGGCATGCTGGGCTATCCGACGAACGAACAGTGGCGCTCTGCTCTCAGTCGGCAGGCTGTTGGCGAGGCGGCCACGGCAGCAACCCTGCCTCCGTTGTCCTCGTCGGCGGCGGTCGTATCCCGGATCTTGGGTCAGACAGGCGGACACGGTGTCGGACCAATGTCCGACATTCATATTGGACTGTTGAACGGCGTCGCGCCGTCTGTCGCCGCCCCTGTTGCATCCGGTGTGGCCAAAATAGAGCCGGCGTCGGTTGTGAGTCAGACGGACAGAAGTCGCGCCGCCAAGCTGGTCGACTCAGTCGGCTGCGAGGTGATCATTCAGAAGCCGAAGCAACGGCGCTACCGCACACAGCGACCGTTTTCGTGCTGTCACTGCGAAGCGCGCTTCACTCTGAGCACCAACATGGACCGCCACATTAAGAACCATCATCCCGACAAGTGGGAGCGCAAGTCGCGCGGCGCCCGGCGCGCTCCGTCGTTGTCGGCCGCCGCGCCACTAGTCGCCGGCAACTACGCGTCATCAGGCGTCGACTCGCAGCATGCAGCGAGCGGCACGCGGCAACAACACAACTCGTGCGCCGACGCGCCGATCAATAACGGATATCACAGCGAGGACGAATCGCGGCTGGTGATTGACGAGGCGGCGGCCGCCGCTGCTGCGGCGGCGACCAGTGGCCGTCGGGACGAGGATATGGTGAGCGTGTCACGACTGGTCGACTCGGCACAGGCGCAGAATTTCCAGCAGTACTTTGGCGGTAGCGGCGCCGGCGCTAGTTGCTGTGAGGACGACGGCGAGCGGTCCGAGGAGGCGACGAGCGACGCCGAACTGTCACTCGAGCGGCGACGCAGCGCCTACTCGAGCGCGCCCAATAAGATCCCGTGTCGTGTGTGCCGGCGCGAGTTTCCGTGGACCAGCTCGCTGCGCCGCCACGAACTGACGCACAGCGGCGAGAAGCCGTTCCGCTGTCCGCGCTGCTTAGTGACATTTACGACCAAGTCGAACTGCGATCGTCACATGGTGCGCAAGCATAACGACGCCGGTGTCGACGAAGAAAGTGGCGACAGGTCGCAGCTGTCGGCGTGGCGAGGCGACGATGGCGACGAAGTGAGCGACGAGGAGGCAGCGCTGGACGTCGAGGACGGTGGCTGTCAGCGGCCGGAGTCCACAGTGTCGTCTCACTCGGATCACGGCGGTCGCGGAGGTCGGCGCAGCTTTTGGTGTCATGTGTGCTGCGAGCGCTGGACCAGTCTGCAGGAGGTGCGCGACCACGTACGTCAGCAGCACGACGCTCAGTGGCGGCAGCTGCTGCAGCCAGAGCAGCACTGGGTGGCATCGATCGACGGACAGAAGGATTTCGGACAGTGGCAGGTTGGTGGTGCTCCTCACAACACACTGGCACAACCTCTGGACACTAACACTCATCGAACAAGGGCCTACTCATATTGCTAGTGCTGTTGATCCAGAAAATACTCGCTTGTGTTAGCTGCAGAGTGATGCGATTAGTCTTGTCGCAAATTTGTCCACCATATTCACCCGTTTGAAGCGAGGCTGTCAAGTTGACTGCATTGACAAGGGGTGGTACGATGAAAATGGTGTTTCTCTGTCCCTGGGGAATATGATCATGACTGGACGACAAAACTCGATATTCCAGTGCATGATTCGTCAATCCAGTTCAATCCAGATTATTCAATCCAACAGTCTTGTTTTTTTTATAGGACTCACAGGTGTTTGCAAGGTTGTTTTGACAGACCGTAGTATCGGTTAAGCCAAGATCTAGCAATGAACACTATCAGCGGGGCTAAAATTGTAATGGGCTGCCATATTATGCTTTTCACTCAATTGTCTATTTGGTATGTTTTATATTTTAACACAACATTGCAAGAATTTAAATTATACCAATCAATCAAAATAATGAATAGAGAATAACATTTTCACAACTTTTTTAGGAAAGAGTTTATCAGGAAAGGGCAACACACGGTAACATGCACAACCCTGCCAATTGTGCAGCAGTCTCGTCATTGTACATGAAGCGTATTTATACATAACTAATCTTACGCCGTGTGTGCGCAGTACGTAATTGTAAGATTCATAGTCAAACTGATATGAACTATATGGATTTTTCCAGTATTTGGTTTTGTCATTTGAGCTAGAACAAACACGACCGGTTTCATTGTTGCTGTGAACATGGAGTTTGGTTTATTCGATTCATGATAGGCGGCGTTTATGTGACACACGCTGGCTACGAATACATCAGGCCAGTGGCGGCAAACCCTCCCTGAGCCTCCAAAACTACTGATCATTAACATTTCAGGTGTGGCTCCTCATGTTTCTCCAATTAACTGCAGCCTTTTCCTTAGCCCCCCTCAGCCACCACCGGAAAATCCTGGCGCCGCCACTGCATCAGGCCGTGTATTGTATCAATGCCACATAGACTACTTAGTCTAGGTGGCGTTGATTGTATATGTCTACCAAATGACATTTGCATAGTTTGCATTTTGTACGTGCCTCGTGAATCCCAAACAGCGATGATTACGTGGAACACCTTCATATGGCATTCGTTTTGCAGCAGTGGCGGCTCCAGGTTTTTTCCGATGGGGATAAGGACAAATATATGGGAATTGGCTAAACATGAAATATACTCGAAACGTTCATAGTCAGACTTTTTGGATTGTTCTGCGGGCGTAACACATTTTTTGAATCTTCAGCCTCTTCAAGTCCCTTGCCGTCGCCACTGTTTTGCAGGTGCAGCATGTTCTCCCAATACGCGTTTCACCTATTACACGAGGGGGTCAAAGAGGAGCCAACCAAGATACATGATATTACTCTTATGTTATTTTTTCTGAACTACCAAGTTTCCCATGTTAAAAAACTCACAAAACACGAGTTTAAACCCTAGTGTGCGAATCTGATCGTCAATGTAGTTGAATTCCGATCTAATTACACACCTCCGATGAACTACCCACCTCAAAACGCAATCGAATAGGAACGCGTGGTGAACTCTGATGATAGTGCGGTTCAGAGCCGTAGCAGCCGCTCCTGCCGAATCCCCAGGTCGGGTGGGCGAATGTTGAGGGGCCTCGTTGCCTCACGCATGATATTCATATTGAACATATAGTAGCGCACAAAAGTACTCAGCTTAACAAAGACCGAAGGGCTGCTCGTAACTGGATTTTCACAAGGTCGGACTTTTATAATTATGGTGCTCTGCTTATAACGGGACCCCCAGTATTGCCTTAGGGGGGGGGGGGGTAGGGGGCATAAGACCTTGCATCGGCTCTGGTGCGGTGTGCGCGTGCTTTATGGCCGGTATTTGCGCGTTCATGGCCCCAGAGAAGATGAGTGGTGCAGAAGGGAGCTGACTGACGCAGCGAACATGAGCCTTTATTTGGCATTAAAAATTTGTTTTGCCATGAACGCGGCTGTGCTACCATGAACAACACCGAGTGCACTTTTTAATCAGGAATTTGAGCTTCATAACCACGTCCTTAGTGAACAAGAGGCGTCAGTAGCAGCTGGTCGTGATGACGCTCAGCCTCAGGAGCTCCAGTCAGGTATATCAAGAGACCTCGAGCCTGGTCCCGGTGATTATGATCTAGGAGAATCCATGGTCTTAGAGGTATTAACTATACAGCAATAAGCCATTGCCGAAGTAAACATCGACAAGGACTCCGATAATAGCTCTAGTGAAGATGACATTAGCTCATGAGGATGATACTAGATCAGATGATGATGATAGCGAGGCCGGAAACAGCCAGTGTAGCCGCTTTCCCTCACCTCAAAGGCTGGAGTTGCCTCGGATCCCCAATTCTGCACCATTATGATTATTTTTAAGCTGGAAAATGCCAGCTGCATCATATGAATACACTATTATGCCACATTTGAACATGTCTTTATTATGGCTGCAGTTAATATTCCGATAAAATAAAGAGGCATAAGTATGTTGGGCTTGTAAGTACGTCTGGATAAAATGTAATTTTCCAATTAGTTATGTTTCCAATTAACATTCTTTCAAATTCCAAAAACGCGAGCTTGTATGCCTCTAAAACATTTGCGGAGTAGGACTATGGACTGTACTTCTGCAGTCGTATATTGTGTTTCTCACCTGTACATTTGGTCACCTTTTGTCTGTCAGTCTGTGTGTGTGTGTGTGTGTGTGTGTCCGATTGATGCGAGCGTCATGGCAATACATGACGCCCCTTACTAAGGGGACAGCCCATGACACTTCCCCTTCCCTCCTGCTTTCCACCAACCTATCGCCATTAATCACCTCAACACACACACCCCCCCCCCCCACACACACACACACACACATACACACATGGATGTGTTAGCGATCACGACGCACGATAATGATGTGTCGTGCATGTGTACCGATTCAATTTGCATGCGATATGCGCCGATAATGGGTTGTACGTATATGATTGGTCACTGGGCCTGTGACTGGTCACCCAGCTAATGATGATGGAGTCGTATGTGTACATATATATATATATATATATAAATTTGTTTGGTTTGTGTGTGTTGATTGTTGTGGTCGTTAGACGTGTGCTTTCTAGGGGGATATCAAAGTGTGTTGAGCCTTAGGCACGCCTTCTACTCGTTTTAGCCCTGCCCATTTTTCTGTTTGCTTCTCTCTTCTACCTTTGCTTAACGTTGATCATACAACGGTATAACGAGTCAAAAAAACAAAGGTAGGTTAATAGCATGCGTGCTAATTGACGAATCAGGCGATGCATCAATAAAAAACCTTCACCCAACAATCCCGTTTTCATCATCATCATTATTGTCTGTTTTTACAGTCTGACCGTGGATTTCACACAATCTACCGCAGCTCTTCCCCGTCTCAAATGAATAGGAAAATATATGAAATAATAATTTGAAGATGGATATCATGAAAACTTGTATTTCGGCTATAATTCTAGTACTGTCGGGCTACGTTTTACCGGAGCGCGGTTAGTTTTGTTCGTTGGATGTTTTATTCCCGACTATTGTGTCTTGTTACCGGTGATCTGAAAACACACATGATCGTTGCATCGTGCAGTGCAGTCCCGTGCGGTGGCGTTGCATCGACCTGCGCGACCATGCGATTCTCACACTCATGAACTTCGACACTGAAGTCTCCATCGCACCAGTGCCTCACACTCACGCACATACACACAGGCAGACAGACAGACAAGAATACATGCACTCGGTTCAGAAGTCGCTGACACTTCAGTGTCGGTGTGTGTGTGTGCATGTGTATGTTTGTGTGTGTGTGTGTATGCTTGCGTGTGTGTGTGAGCGTGAGACAGTGGTGGTCTGCGGTCATTCACTGAGAGAAGAGGACCAGTTTTTCTAGCGCAAGATGAAATTCATGCCATTAACCGAGCGTTGCTGATCGTCGTACCCACGATATTGTATCTGCACGCACTCTCTCACTCTGCTTTCTATATCTCCTCCACGCTTGCGCTCTTTCTCTGTCTCTGTCATGCATACTGTAGCTACTCTTTGTTTCTGTATTTGCTACATACGCACCACGTGCATGTATATGTGTGTGTGTGTGTGTGGGATGTTTGATGCGTTCAGTGTAGCGGCAACATCAAATGCCCACACGGAGGCGTTCAGGAATGTCAACCGCTGGCCGCACGACATTTAGTCTATCTATGAGAATTTGTGTTTGTGTGTGTGTGTGTGCGCGTGTTTGTGCTAGTGTTTGTGAATGTATGCATATCAGTCTACATGGTTTGTGAGTGGATGGGTGCATTTGCATAGTTGCACGCACAATTCCGCATCATCCACGATCTTGCACATTGACACATGTGTGTGTGTGTGTGTGTGTGTGTGTGTGTGTGTTTGTGTGTGGTCTTTTTTCTCGTAAAGTATACACAAACGTATTGTAATAGCATAGATTGGAAATGATTGCCGGTTGTGCTGATATTGTTCTGATATTGATTGTGCTCCTATGTGTTGAGAACCTTCCAGTAGCGGCGCCAGGATTTTTCCGATGGGGGGTAGTGGAAAAAGATGCAGGGTCTTGGCGAAACTTCAGGGACTACACTAGAAATGCTCAAGATAAGGATTGTTTTCGCCTCGAAGCCTTCCCTGTGCGCCGCTAATGTTGTCTTTCAATAGCTGGTTAATGTTTTATTGAGGCTTTAGAAATTACTCAATCTTCATACGATATTGATCTTCATATAATCATGATGCTCATATAATCATGATCTTCATATGATCTTGATCTTCATGCGATCTTGATCTTCATGCGATCTTAATATACATATGATATTCATCTTCACACGATCTTCATCTTTATATGATCTTGGTCTTCATATGATCTTGGTGTCGATGATGTTGACCTTCACATAATCTCGGTTTACATATGACCTTGGTCTTCATATGATCTTGGTATTCATATACTGTTGATCTTCACGTGATCTTGATCTTCACGTGATCTTGATCTTCATTGACAACAGTCACGGCCACATTAGACCAATTCGCAGCGCCTGTCTGAGCCGCATTCGCTTTTGCATTTACAGGGTGTCTCACAATACATGCAACCTAAATACAGATATAATTTATTACTCAGACCACAAACTCCAAAATGATTACATTTACTGGAAGCAGTTGGATAACAATAAATAAGTGAGTAGTCGATGTTTCTCGATTAAAGCATAATTTCGCAAGAGCGCATGTTTCAAATGACCACGTTTGGGCTGCAGGCACACTTGGAGCCGACGAACAAAGTTGTCAACTACCTTGATAGACTCCTGATAGCCCGAAACATCTGGTTGATGACCACTTTTATTTCAGCAATGGATTAAGGACGATTCTCATAGATATGGTCCTTCAAGGACCCCCAGAGATAAAAGTCAGGAGGGCTCAGATCAGGTGAATGCGGACATCACTCGGGATTCCGCCTACTGCTGATCAGTCGATCAGGGAATCGGTTGACCAGCCATTCCATCGTGATGTTAGCTGTATGTGGAGCTGCTCCATCTTGTTGGAACCATTGCACATCTGGACTCGTACCGCGACGTGACCCAAGTGCCCTCCAGAACTTGTTGAGCACCATAATGTAACGCTCCTTTGTCACAGTTACTGCACCCTCGTCTGCGTTTTCAAACCAAAATGGTCCGATTATCACATGTTTTGAGATGACCACCCAGGCCGTGCATATCACAGAGTGCATGAGCCTCTGAAGCACCTCGTCTGGGGCTTGCGTGCCCCAGAACACATTGTTCTTGACTTGACCACAGAGAAAGAATTGAGCTTCGTCGCTGAACCAAACATCATCAAGAAAGCCAAGGTTTCCTTCGATCTTGTTCTCGAACCACCTGCACATCACAACACGTTTTGCCATGACAGCTGCTGTGAGTTTAAGCTTAATCTGGATCCTGTATGGGTACTGATGAAGATGCTTGATCATGATTATTTGCACCGACGCACGTGAAAGACCCAGCGCTTGGCTTCGTCTTCTGATGGACTTTTTCGTGCACATTGCGACAGAATTTCTCACCGCATTCACATTGTCAGGAGATCTTACATTCGTTTTCCGGCCAGATCTGGGTGTTTCTGACTTCTTGTTGAGGTTGTTTACTGATCCTGTTGCTTGAAATTTGTGTATCCAACGATAAATTAGACTTTTCTGAGGATAAGCGTTGAAATTAAACTTCCTGCGATATTTTGCTTGCACCGTTATGAATGATTTTGTCTCCAAATAAGTAGTGACGCAAAATATTCGTTCCTTTTTTGTCTAAGGGATTTTGATTGATAATTAATAATTGTTATGGTCTCCTCTCATCAAATCTGAAAAGAAAGAATAACAACATTAATATTGGAAACATTGTAAGCAGTAACATTGGTTGCATGTATTGTGAAACACCCTGCATTTTTAATGCTTGTCACCAGAGGTAATACATGCTCCCAGTGGTAATGTGCTTGTCCAATGGTAAGGCATTTCAGGTCCATTGGCTGGAGATTCAACAAAGATTTAATTCAGTAAAGTTCTTTTTGTGTGGCATTCCAGTAAGATTACAGCGTGTGATATTTTGCCAGCAGTGCGTACAATACTATGACTCCGCGGTGACTCCGTGGTGTGGACTCCGTGGTGCAGTTGTTAGCACACCCGCCGCACAAGCCAAGACCGTGGTTCGAAACCCGGCGGAGCAGAATTTCATTGGGCGAATTCTACAATCCCACATCCCCTGTCCACCCAGTAGTAAATGATACCAGATATCAGTCATGTGTTGTGTCATGTATTCTGGGGAGGTAGCCCTCTCTAATACGCTTTCCGTCCTTGTGGCGTCATAGCTTGTAAAAAGTCGGTTCTGCGGTGGCAGCGAGCTGCACGGGTCACACCTGTATGTTCATAAGCTTCGGCTTCTTGCCGTGTAGCAGCTGCCAATTAGGCTTTTAACTTTTAACCTTTTTATGATGCGTCATCTGATATACTACCAATCTTGATATGCATGATATGCAGTATATAATGTGACATATAGTCGTAATATTTTGGTTTATAAGGTGTATTTGTGGGCTACTTGACATTACAGTAAGATGTCAAGATGGTGGCTTGCTACTTTACAGTAAATTACACTAGAGTTTACTTTACAGTGTTTGTAACTTATTTTACAGTGAAGTGTAGAGACGTGACAGAAATATGCACACGCTCAGTTGTTCGTTAATACAATCAGATTGTCGTGTTACATTTGACATTAATGGTTGTGTTTGTGTGTTGTGCTTGAAGGTTTACTGCATGGTATGCGGCTGCAGTTTTCCCTGCACAGCCGACCTCTCAGCGCACATGTCACGACATGTTGCAACTAGCGCCACCTATAATAACAACAACAATAGTTGCACTGCTAGCCAGGAGTTGGCGGCACCGGCAGGATTGACGCTCGACAAGTCTGTGCACACGCCAGAGCGCGCTAAAAAACGAGATCATTTGAACGACATTAGCGCGCGCCTGAGTGCCGCCTCGCTCATCCGCTTCGGCAAAAATAATTCGCCGCCCGCTCAGCAGACTGCATCACTGACAGCTTCGTCGAATGAAGAAACTATAGGGGGCGCTAGCGGGCAGGCAGCAAAATGCAACTCCAATGGCCTCGATGTGATTGCGTCCGTGTAGCGTGCCGTTGGATGGCACAACACACACACACACACACACACACACACACACACACACACACGTTTATAATGTGACGTACACCCATGGGATAGACATGTCAGTAGTTAGTTTGCGTGTTTACAATCCTTGCAATCAATTGGTTTGGCGTTTTCAATGTACTTATATAATTTTGCGCATATTTTCCATATATATACAACTTCTTGGTTTTGTATAACATATATTCCATTATGCAGTGATTATGTATTGTATTGCATATATTGTGTGTGCTATACTGGCCCATGTGCCGGTGTTGCAGATGTTGCAAATTAATGCAGACTGTACCAGTTGATGTAGGATTTTTGATGCAATACGCTTTCTATATATATGTGTGTGTCGTTTTGGCCAAATGAGTATTGATCTTAAATTCGATGCTCAAAATTAGCAATTGTGAGCTTGAGACATGTGTTTGTGTTTGTATATGCGTTTGTGTGTGTGTGTGTGTGTGTGTGTGTGTGTGTGTGTGTGTGTCCAGTTGTGCGTTCAACACAGTCATTAGGGTTATGCTTAGTTGCACACACACATACATACACACACACATACACAAGTTTAGTATGACATCATAATAGGTGGATGCGTGTCTTTCGTTGTTGTTTGCTTGAAATTTGTGAACATTGCTGGATAGAGCGTATGATAGCGGGAAAGAGGGTTGTTTGTGTGAGTGAGTGTTTGTGTGTGTGCGTGTGTGCGTGTCAGTTGTTGAATTATGAGCATGGTGTCATTTTGTCAACTTGCACAAACTTGTTGCTGTTTTTTCTGGCTTCACTTCACCTTTTCATTATTGCATCGCTATTGCCTCAATGTGGCGTGTCTGGCCGCATAAAGACTCGTGTATATAGCAATAGTTAGTCAGAGTCGGGACAATTTGTGTGTGTTTTGTCGTGTAAACGTTCAGCATTCCAGAGGCCTTGAGTCAAGTGGTTCTTGCAAGCTCTCATTGCATTTATCGAGGTGCACATTTCTCCATGTTGCCATCGATCCTTTATGGCTCGTCCCTTATGTCTTTGTGTGTGTGTGTGTGTGTGTGTGTGTGTGTGTGTTTGTGTGTGTGTGTGTGTGTGTGTGTGTGTGCTTGTGTGAATTTGCATGAGTATGTATACGTGTGTGTGTGTGTGTGTGTGCCGGTTAAGTTGATACTTGGGTGCTGCAGACGCTAAGACAAATCATTCTAATGCGTGTGAATTTCTTATGTGTGTGGTATGGTAGCTTATTCTGTGTCTTTTCATTAACCGGTTCTATTTGCGCGTGCGTGTGTGTGTGTGTCTGTGCGTGTGTGTCTGTGCGTGTGTATTATCAGCTAGATGTGCATTGATCTTTCTTTGATCTTCGATCTTTGACAATGGATTCCGTCCCGATCGCCGGCTGTAGCGGTGACATTTCTTGCGATCAATGACCGATCAGTTACCGATCAATTCTGGCATCAAGTTCAAAACAGCACGATCGGATCATTAGGATCGCTTTAACCGTTCCACCTTAGACGTGTCTCAAAACAGTTTCAACACCCAGTTTCGGTTTGCGACGTTGAGAAGACCCGACCGGCTGCGGTTTGCTGAAATTGTTCTCGTGTGCTGTGTTTCCTATCTATCTCTCTTTTTTCGCTCATGCTGATTCAAGGCATATTCAAATATCTGTCATTCTGTGTGTGTGTGTGTGTGTGTGTGTTGTGAGTCTAGATGTTATTTGCACCATTTGTAGTGCGCAATGGCGTGCGCAGTGATTGGCTTTTGTGACTGAGTTTTGTTATTTGGTGTGGAGCACACTCGGCATTATTTCGTGTGCAACGTTTACTTTCGAGCAAATACCTTCAAATATATCGTGCTATTGCATTGAGTTTGCTTTGGTCGCGCACTTTTGCACCATCAACAACTACACACTGGTTTGCCTATCAAAATCTGTCTGCCAGTGGCGGCGCCAAGGGACTGAAGCCCCTTTTTTGCATTTTTGCAGAGGCTCAAGCCCCACTAAATTGTGCCAAACCACCTCCAAATGCTAACCGTCAACTTTTTGAGTGTAGTTGTTCATGTTTTACTAAGCTCCGCATATTTTTCACTAGCCCCCCCCCCCCCCCCCCCCCCCCGGAAAAATTCTGGCGCCGACACTGGCTTGTGCCAGTGATATAACAGTGTTAATCTGATGGTTGTGGGTGTTGCGCAATTGCGACCTCCCACTACTACACGCCTCAATCCGCCTCTGATCATGCACGACGCTGGTATAAGCCAGTTACATGATATGAGCATCATGCAATCATGCTTAAATTCCTGATTTGGACAGACACAATGTTGATCTACATGTTCTATTCAGAAAGCAACACGGAAAACATCAAGGCGAGACAATACACACAAATTTATTATGTCATATATGCGACACTCATTATACCTTGTCAATTATCAACAAAACAACTCAAATTCAATAAGTAATGGTTGGAGTAAATCAAATCTTATTTTCAGCACGCGTGTAATTGTGCAATATAATGCTGCAACAAATATTACCTGCATCGGTGTGCGGTCAATTACTCGAATTCAAATAATGTTTTCTATTAAGGGTATCATTTGATTTGAGCGCAAAAATACAATAATACGCCCTGATAAAATCAAGCCAGTTTCACATGAGGGACATTCTACATAATTATGGCTTGCATATCACAGTATCCATGCGTGCAACATCATTTCCGGCTTGTTTGATGCAATCAAATGCAATCTGCGCTTGTGGTGAGTCAATGCGTTACATTGTCAGTCAGTGAGTATGCAACATCTCTGTGAAAAATTACTTATAATATCTAGCTATCACATACACGAAATGCAAAAATTACATATAAAAAAAAAAAAAATTAGTTATATAACAAAAAACACCATCTTGTTCATAAATTTTTGCAAGTAGCAATACTCTCTTAGTTTGCATTATATTTTGTAGTTATTCATTTCAGGGCAGCTCATTTTTCCAAAAATATTCAAAATCAAGTTTGGTGCAAGTTTTCCCGTGCTTTGAGCAATTGTGAGTTTAATGGGGTAAAATTGAACACAATGAAATACTATTTAAGTTTAACAAATCTACTTTAAACAAACTCAATTTGTGCCATTTTCAATAGTTTTTGTCTTATAACTATAAAATGATTATAATGATAACTATAATAATAACTATAAAGTTTCTAGGAGTATAATTTTATCATATATAAAAGTATTTATTCCAAAAAAAGTGTAAATACAAACAGCTGTGAAATCTTCAATAATTTTCACACCAGAAGAATCAGCGTCCTCTAAATAACGGGAAAGACATTTACATAAACAATTTTTGGTGTGAAAAATCGGCAAGTACTCTTGGTCGCGAGAATAGAGCGGAATAGATGACGTTCAAAACGTTATTGATTGTTGCCGCGGGCAGGCCGGGGGTCGCGTGCTACAGGCCGGCGGAGGCATGCTATGTGCGCGTGCAGTTGTGCGTGCACATCTTGCACTGCTGAAACAACAATATCTGCGTCATTATCGAGATAAATGTATGTGTATGTGTGCGTGTATGGTTGTGTGTGTGTAAATTTGTTCAGTTAAGTATATAAATTTTAAAACAGTTGTGAAAGTCGAAAAATTCAATTGGCTGCCTTCGTAATTTTGTATTTTGATTTTGTTGTTTCATTTGTACTTAAATTTTGTTCTTACATCACACAAACGTTCACCCAAACTTTCTGTAGGTATACCTTCTGAAGTTATCAAAAAGAGACTAGTGAAATGTGTGCTTGTGTGCGGTGCGAGAGAGAGATTGTGTTAGAAAAGAATAAAAATCAAATGGGAGAATATGCACTCCGCCCATTCCTAGGCAGAAATCATTTGTGCTGGCAAACGCTTGCTCGAAAAAACAAAACGAGATATTAAGTCTTGCATTTTCGTCTGCAGTTGTTGGTTGTTTGGTCATGACTCCATTGTCGTTTTTTCTCTCCACCAGTCCATGTAATCGGTGTCTCATTATATTGCGACAACTGATACTGCCTGGACACTCGCCTACCAAAGATATTCCAAAGCAGATTCATTAAGGCTTGCCCCCGGCACAAGTTGTGTTGCTGTTCACGCAAAAATGCTTCAGCGTTTATGAATCAACTGATTTCATACTCTGTGAGAATTAAATCTACAGATAATTCCACTCGGCATACTTGCTAGTATGTATGTGTGTGTGTGTGTACATACACAAATGTTTTGAACACAAATGTACGTTCACTCACTCGTCTATCCGCTCCTTGAACAAACTGCTCTGTCGCCACTTGAGCTTGGATCTCTGAAACATGCCATCAAGGTTGGTGATCAAGATCATTGGTAGCGTGAGCTAAACGATATAATCACACAATTCATTCTATCATAACATGAAATGCTATACAATACAATGCTATAAAATGAATTATAATAAATTTATCAAATATTTCGTAGGCATTGATTTCTCACGTGGTTTTTATGCTCGGTTTAGTGGCATATCGTAGGCAAGTGCGGAGAGGAGGCACGTTCTAACAGGGGCGACACGAGCTGCTGGAGACGTTGAATTATCAGTAATATTTGAGTCGAATTTCTCTGAATATACTATTTCCTAAAAACTATTTCAATATCAAATGTATAGGAGCTGAATGGAGGTAAAATTTATTGGAAAAAATGAATTTCTCCGATTAGGTGACTGGAAGCTTGCAATATTATAATTATTTTTCCAGCTATATCGATATATGGAAATGTTGATTCCCTGTTACAGTCGTGTTGAAACACACACAATCTCTTGCGGCTAAGTGACTCGCAAGCACACATGAGGGGGACGGCAACAAATTGATCGCCCCGGGCAACAGATAGCCTAGCTACGCCACTGACTAGTTTATATATTCAGATCGACGCATTGGCGTCATGCACATCTTATGTTTAGATATTATGGATAAAATATATATGAATTAGGAATATGCATTATGAATATGGATGCATATTATGAATTGCATCTCGCGGCGGTTGTGGGTTGTTCACTTGGATCTTCTGTGAATCATGGCTTGTGAGATCTCACTCACTCTCGAAGAAGTCACCTCCATGGAGTGACTGATGATGTTGTGGCATCTTGGAGACGCCGTTTCCGATCTCTTTTTCCTCATGCTTCCTAGTGAAGCGAGGCTGGCGGCAAAACAACAATGACAACGAGAAAATGGTGAGCGTTTGCATGTTGCTATCAGAGCCGTAAAAACCGCCCCTCTCACCCCCGGCCGGTGGAAGGCGAGTGTTGGGCCCCATTGCTTCACGTAAGATATTGAAATTTACCATAAAGTAGCGTATAAAAATACCTTACGTCTACAGAAGACCGAGGGGCTGCTCGTAACTGCATTTGCTTAAAGTCGAACGTCTAATGTAATGGTGTTGCATGTATAATTGCGCCCCAATTATTGCCTTTGGAGAGAGAGGGCGGCATAACACCTTGCATCGGCTCTGGCTGCAATATTTGTCTCACAAATATGGTGACCGTTTTTATAAGGAATTTGCGAGCAATCATTGCGATCTTGACGTGGCTCTACTTGAGTACGTTGAGAAAGACACACATAATTTGCTAGTGAATGACAGACATCTACGCCTCATCTTCACCAGATTCAAGCAGATATCTTCAGCAAAGTTTTTTGCTGAGATAGATATTGGAGAGATAAGCGGTTGAATGTTTGGAAATTCAGTGGAACACAAGGTAGATCAACTCATTCATATTATAGGTCGTTTCAAGTCGAAGACCTGTACCACTTGACAAATCGAATTCCGATATACTTTCCTATTATCATATCTGCTGTTTATTTTCTTGGCAAACTAAATTTCGTATTTGATAATGCATAGGACATTGGTTCTTACCTGCGGTAAGCGTACCACTAGTAGTACTGTGTACCACTAGTAGTACTGTGTACCACTAGTAGTACTGTGTACCACTAGTAGTACTGTGTACCACTAGTAGTACTGTGTACCACTAGTAGTACTGTGTACCACTAGTAGTACTGTGTACCACTAGTAGTACTGTTTACCACTAGTAGTACTGTGTACCACTAGTAGTACTGTGTACCACTAGTAGTACTGTGTACCACTATTGTGTACTACTAGTGTGTACTACGCAGTACTGTGTACCACTAGTGGTACACGAGGACCATCCAGGTGGTACGCCAACAATTTATAGGTCATAAACTATGACACCAAGGTAGTGATTCCTAACCTGGGTTTGATCGAACCCTAGGGTGAAAATTAGTGCGTTTCATGGGCTTGGCGGTTTGATTCACTCACTCGTATGATTCGCGACATTAATTTCTGTTTGACCCTGGTTGGCTGCAGCTATCACGCCACATCGGTTGACCTTGACATTTGTGCTGCAACTCGGTCCACTACATGTGACTGTCTTGTGACTTCTTGTGACTGTCTTTTTGTCATGAACGTAAGTGACTTGTGATTTTTCATATATTACTTGAAATATTAAGGAATCGACGAATTTGAAGATAGAACAGATATAGATCGTGTGAGGTCCAGTACCTCCAATATCGTTAAGAATCACTTACTTACTTTTGAATTAAGAAGTAAGAAGTAGAATTACTTGAAGTAAGAATGTTGAAGTAAGAATTTCTTACTTACTTACTTCTTACTTTTGAAACTGACTGACAATTCTTTACCCTTCTGAACAATATATTTAAATTCTAGTGCAGAGTGCAGACAGAGCACACACATCGTAGTGGCTCTGGCACGTGTGCTGTCATCCGGCCACTGGCAGTTGCTAAGAACTGTTCCTCTCTTATCGACCGTGTATGCTGGTGCTTGAAAAGCAAAAAACAGTGCTGAAATAACGGCGAGTGCGCATCTTTCGCCACCTTCACCAGTTCTGCCGTCTGGGATTTCCACTCAATTGAGCCAGCAATTTACGGCTCGCAGATGGTCGAAATGGTTGGATATTCCGAACAAGACATAAGACAAGAGTCTCTGCGCGTCATTCTGCTGAAATTAATTGCGGATTTATGCGATGTCTGATTTGAATATTCATGCCCAGATTGTATAGTATTTGTGGTTGTGCATGCACTATGGTTTTGAACACGTAGTGGTCCATTCAGTCATGCAATAAATCTTACAAGATCTTCTCGACTTTGTTGAACCAGTTAGTTGGCTGGTGTGAAGAAAGTCGGGTGTATAACTGTCTGAAAACACGACGCGGAGGCGTATTTCACTGTCGGTGTTTGTTGACCGACGCAAATCTGGCTATGCGCCAAGAATCTACCAAGCAGCGCGCGCAATTCCATAAAGTTATAGTGCAATTCAATTGCAACCAAGCAAAAAGTGTGCGTTCTCTACCGAACAACTTTTTTGCCTGTTTGATTGCGTACGTTTGTGTTTCCTCTGACGCTTTTCAGATAAGGTGCTGCAAGAGACGGCAGTCATACGTGGCTGCACGCACAAAACTTGGCCAACACTTTCTATAGCAGACTACTCATCACTGAACGCATGCGCAGTTTCGGTTCAAACAAATTCGTCAAATTTTACTAGTCACTCACACAAAAACACAGACATACACACACACACACACACACACACACACACACACACACACACACACACACACACACACACACACACACCTACGCGTAAGGGTCCACGCTGTTCAGAAGCGAAAACCCTGGTTTGATCTACAGTGTCGATTGTTAAGCATCAAAGGGTTGTGTCTACAAACGACTTTTGAGTGCATGTGCATCCAATTTGTTGTCCAAATTGGGTTCTATATTTACGTAGCAATCCACCCATTGATTTCGTACTAGGTCAAACATTCCAGAATAATTACATAAACGGAAATATGTGAACATGTGCATGTGATCGTATGTGTATGTGTACGTGTGTGTGTACGTGTGTGTACGTGTGTGTGCATGCGTGTGTACGTGTGTGTGTGTGTGTGCATGTGAAATCACCCAGTTGCATTTAGTTGCGTCTAGATGAAGCTGGACTGTCCTGCTTCCTAAACTCATTCAGATTAAACTTTTCATATATGAATATAGCGCTTAATGAAAATTTCTCAAACCCTTTTCTACTCCCAAAATAATTCGTTGCATGTTTTTAGTGCAAAATTGGGAAATGATACACTGTATTGTTAAAAAAGAGTACCGAATTTGCTGGTGTATAAGTCGACCCCCTAAAATTCGACGGAAATTTACGATATTATGATATATCCTTTGTATAAGTCGAGCTCAATTATTTCATTATATTAAACTTTTATATTACCAATTATATTATGATGCGGCGAACGCGTTATAATAATTCAGCTTCTCGCTGTTTGATGAACCTGACGGACGCACACACACGCACAATGAGATGCATGAGCAACGGCCTTGGTTACCATCACATTTGAAGCGATGAATAAGAAGTTAAATTTTATGAATCGGTGTATAAGTCGAGGTCGATTTTTCGGTCGATTTTTGACTCAACAATTTTACTCCGGCTGCCGCGTCATCTCCAACCAAAACACATCCATGGCCTTATTCTTGCCAAAAACGCTCTGATTTTCTAGCACATCCGTCCTCACAGAAGGCAACGTGAAAACACATGATAACTATTGATGCAGCATATTAGGGCGTTAATCATACATGTTAATCAATCAGATGACGTCCTGGGATGTTTTGACTGTGCTGACCTTTCGACGATGGCAAAGATCACCAAGAACCAAGTCACCACAGAGGAACTTGCAAGTTATAATAACTCTGTTTATGGGATTGAGGTGACGATCCGCAGCAGAAGACCACACGGGGGCGCAGTACTCCAAAATTGGCAAAATGAAACAGCGAAAACAAGTTTTAAAGATTGTGCTGCTACCGAACATCCGATATGCCTTTCTTATAATTCCCACTTTCAGCGATGCCGAACAAACTAGCTTTCGAATGTGACTCTCAAGTGTCAGTTTTGAGTCTACATGCACTCCCAATATTTTGGGCTCATCACACAAGCTGAGTTTGGCGTCATTCATGAGGATAGCTCCATGTGAAGGCGGAATGGTACGTGAACAACAAGCTATTAGGTTTCAAAGTATTCAGCATCATATTCCACCTCTCACACCACTTCAGGACGCTGCTGATATCGTCGTTGACCGTTTGACGCACCTGTAATCTGTCCGAAGGAGATGTAATTACAACCATCAAGGTGATATCATCAGCATATCCATATACAGGGTTGCGTGTGGTTGTGTACAGGTCAGCGGTGTAAATGTTGAACAAAATCGGACCCAACACACTTCCCTGCGGGACACCAGACACAATGATCTGCGAACCACTGTATGCCCCATCGATGGCGGCATTTTGTACGCAATTGGTGAGAAATTGATGCGAACACTCAGCAAGCGGCCACCTATTCCAATGTTTCTAAGTTGTCGCAACAAGCCCTGGTGGCTCACACGGTCAAATGCTGCCGAGAAATCCAACTGCACAATCCAGGCTTCACTGCCTTTGTCTAGCACTTGCTGGAAGTAGTGCGTGATAGTAAGCAGAGCGTCAGTCGCGCTTAGTTTTTGTTGTATGTAAATTGGGTTTCGACAACAGATTGTTGCTCTCCAGGTATTTGGACAGTCTGGAAGATATAAAGTGTTCCAATATTTGGGACAGAATCGGCGTAATTGATATCGGCCGATAGTTTGCAGCATCAGCTGAATTGCTTCCTTTTGGTATGGGCGTGATATTCGCAACCCGCCAACAGGATGGAAACGAACCAGTCTTCATCAAGCGCCTGAAAACAGCACTGAGCTTCGGAGCTATAGTATCTGCTGTCTTCTTGAAAATAGCGGAAACATATTCAGAGGGTCTGTTCCTCCGTGAGCATCAAGATCTTTCATGAGATTCGCTACTTATTTTGATCGGAAGGCAATGGCTTTGATTTTCGGGACGAGGACAGGTGAATCGTCCGATGGAATGGACGTTTGGCATTGCTTGGTATTGAGGTAATCCATAAGCAATTCTACCTTCTCTGTTGGGTTGCTTTTGAGCTCACCGTTGGCTGCAAATAACGGAGGGACAGACAGATCATGTCCAAACATTGACAATTTCAACGTTGACCACCATTTGTTGGCGTAATTGTCAGATGTTTGCTTCTCAGCAAGTTTCGTTGAGTTACGTGTTTCCGCGTCTGAATACACATGCTCAGCATGTCGTCTGGCCTCAGTGTAGACATTCCATGATTCAACATTCACGAATGCAAATCGCCACGATGTGGAAAGAGAAGAAACTGACTTGTCTCCGTGCCAGACACAGCGAATTCAACATACACATCTCCTCGACGTCTTAACCAGTCCACCGCGGACAACAAAAGGAAACTATCAATCATGTGTTGATGGAGTGCCCGCAATACACCGATCAGCTACACCATTTGACAGAACGGCTCACTTCACGCAGAGTAAACAAGCTACCAACGTACTCACTGTTCTGGTTGAAACCAATATGGGCAAAGAAACAGACGCACACACATACACACATACATACACACACATACACACACACACATCATACATCTCTGTGCCTATCTGCAGAAGGGACAACTACACAGAAAAATATAAAATAAACAAAATGGAAATATTTAACGTATATGAAAATCAATAGATTAATAATAAGAAAATCAATATCTATATATATAAAAGAGATCCTCTGTGTGTCTGTCTGTGTGTGTGTGTGTGTGTCTGTGTGTGTGTTCGACCCTCCTTGGTCCATTTTCTATCAGCTATTATTCGGCCACCACTCAGCCTACCCGCTAACAATTTATACCATCACGTTGGAAATTTTCTTGTCTACACTTTAGATTAAATTTTAAATTTCAAAAATGAAATTAAAAAAAGTTATAGCGGTGAAAAGACAAAATGAACCCTGAAAAATGCGAAAATTGTGGTCAATGCTCTGCCATCTACTCCTCATAAACCAGAAATGGTACAGCCAAACAGATTATACCACTGTGTAGAGAATTTTCTGTTCTACAAGATAGGTTATAATTCATATCCAAAAATAGAACATAAAAGATGTAAACATGACAAAATTTCAATCTATATTCAAAATTATATTTATACTCCACGCGTCCGATTTTCTATACTTTTTTCTCTATGTATCAAAAACTAATTATCACACAACTAAATAAATAATACCATCATGCTGGGAATTTTGTTTGCTACAACACGGTATAATTTTTAATTTTCCAAAGTGTATTAAAAAAAAAGTTACGGCGGTGTGAAGTCAAAATGACAAAGTCAAAAATGCAAAATTAGCACTGGAAACCGTGAATGTTTTGGTAAATATTCCCCTATCTATTCCTCATAAACCAGCAATGGTACAGCTATAAAAATTATACTATTGTGTAGATAATTTTGTGTTCTACAAGAAAAGTTATAATTTATACCCACAAATGATACAAAAAATGTGTAAAATTGGCAAAATTGTCAAATACATCCAAAATTAAAATTGATCACCGGGCGCCTAAATTAATTCATTTTTCTACCTATTTCTCAGGAACTATTTGTCACACATTAAAATAAATTATATCATCGTGCTGGAAATTGTATTTTTTTAAATGCGGTATAATTCTTAATTTTCCAAAGTGTATCTGAAGGAAGTGACGGCGGTGTAAAGTCAAAAGGACATATTGCCAATTTGACAGCTATTATGCGCACTTGCGATTACACAGGAATATACTACTGTGTAGAGAATTTTGTGTTCTACAAGAAAAGGTGTAATTTATACCCACAAATGATACAAAAAACGTGTAAAATTGGCAAAATTCTCAAATACATCCAAAATTACACTTGAACACCGGGTGACTACAATTTATTCATTTTTATACCCATTTCTCAGGAGCTATTTGTCATACATTAAAATTAATTATACCATCGTGCTAGAAATTTCGTTTCCTACAGTGCGGTATAATTATTAATTTTCCAAAGTGTATCTGAAGGAAGTTACGCCGGTGTAAAGTCAAAATGTCATGTTGCCAATTTGACAGCTATTATGCGTACTTGCGATTACACATGAATATACACTGATTAAATTTCACTGAAGTCCAATCACAATTTACGCACTTGCGATTACACAGGAATATACTACTGTGTAGAGAATTTTGTGTTCTACAAGATAAGCTATAATTTATACCCACAAATGATACAAAAAACGTGTAAAATTGGCAAAATTCTCAAATACATCCAAAATTACACTTGAACACCGGGCGACTAAAATTAATTCATTTTTCTACTATTTCTCAGTAACTATTTGTTACACATAAAAATAAATTATACCATCGTTCTAGAAATCTTTTCTTCTACAATACGGTATAATTTGTAATTTTCCAAAGGGTATCTGAAGGAAGTTACGGCGGTGTAAAGTCAAAAGGACATATTGCCAATTTGACAGCTATTATGCGCACTTGCGATTACACAGGAATATACACCGATTAAATTTCACTGAAGCCCAATCACAATTAAGAATGCATCATATTATCTCCAAGCATGGATGGTGTGGTTTTATTGCGTACAGTTTAATTAATGCTACACTCTACTGAATATAAAGGCTTTATTGTCCTCAATAACGTTCCGCACGACGGGCGGGTAAAATGCTATTGGGAACAAAGTAAACTACTGAATTTAACTGTGTAATTTAATTGGTTTAATTTCAAGTTGCATAAGCATAAGTTGCATAAGGATATGGGTTGCAATATCATGTAATGCCAACTTATGCTGTTTTAGCGGAAGCATTAACCTGGAATTATAGAGATGACAGAAGGTTGCATTGTTTTGATAGTGTTGTGGAAAAACATGTTTTCTAAATTGAAACATAAATTTCACATTTAGACTTTTAGATTAGCTATAACTTTCCTGTGGGTTTGTTTTTCTTTTTCAATTTGCACTAATTTTTTTATGAATTGAATATTAATTATATTTTATGAACTGTTCCGCACGACGGGCGAATTAAATGTATCTATAAAGAGTGGGTTTAAATGATAGCGAGGTATATGATATTTTGCTAGCAGTAAATATTCTAGCGATAAAAGTAGAATAGCTCTTAAGCAAATGATTTTGGAGAATGATGTGAACCTTTAAATATATTTTGCGATCTGATGATATATGTATTAGGAATAATACGTAGCAGAATATAGATTGCATAATATAATATCGGCTGTAATATCAAGGGCTGCATTATCGATGTAATCCAAAAAATAACAACTGTATGAATATGATGCATTAGTGGAAGCATTAACCGGGAATTATGAGATAATATGATAATGGTGTAAAATTATATCGCATTATGCAACAAATGTGAATTTAGCTACCTTACAGTTTGGTCCCGATACTATATTGGCGGGTTGAGAGAAAAGTATTGGTGGGCCGCGTGTTTGGGACCCCTGGGGTAGATAATCTCAGTCTTCTGATTACAAATTATGATCGCATCAGTATATTTTGTGATCACAAACTAATAAGTTAAATCACCTCAGACTAGGCTGAGAGCGGTCAAGATTGAATGGTTGGGTTGGGTTGGGTAGGTTTGACTCAGGTTATATTGGGTTTTAATGATAGCGGAAAATATATAAATTTTAACAATAAATATTATAGCGGTAAAAGTGAAATAGTACTTAAGCAAATGATATTGGGGAATGATGTTAAGTAATAAATATAGTTTGGAAACAGTCTGATGAAAAGATTTCATCATCTTTCATTGTTTGTTTCGTGTTTGTGTTCTGAATTATACCACACGACGGGCAGATTTATATATCAGGCGGGTTGAGGGATAATATTTGTCAAAATAAGAAGAAAAATATTCACATTTAGACTTTTCTATTGGTTAAGATATTTATAGGTTACATTTTTTGCTTTTCAATTTGTATTCATTATATTTTATGGATTTGATATGAATTTTATTGTATGAATTGTTCCGCACGACGGGTGGGTTTAAAAAAGTGTTTTTAGATCATTTTTTCAAATGGTTCATTTAAAAAAAGGTTTTTTTTTTTTTAAATAAAAATGTTCCGCGGGCAGCAACTATAGACAATAGAACGTTCAATTTACCCTGTAGAATTAATCCATACACAAAACCAATGGATTTGACTTCAAGATGCAGAACGGATCGTGTTCGAGTTCTGAATTATTCAGCACGACGGGCGGGTTTAAAAATGACTCAGGCGGACTGAGGGGAAATATTGTGTCGAAATAAAAATAATTAAACTTATAATTTTCAATTGATTAATATTTTTATGAGTGTACCCTATTTCATTTTTATTTTTCCATATTTTTTATGAATTGAATATGAATTTCATGTTATGAATTGCTCCGCACAACGGGCGGGTTTTAATGCTATATATATACATAAAGAAGAAATTATCTGTCTGTCTGTGTATGTATGCTTGAATATGAGGTGACATAATTGCGCTGGCTCATGGTTCGCTGGTTCAATTATCAGGGGCTTCAAACGCAAACGAAGCGATGGCTCATTTTTATGAAATAAAAATGTCCCGCGGGCAGCAATAAAACGTTCAATTTCACCGTGTAGAATGAATTCATATACAAAACTAATGGATTTGACTTCAAGAACCAGAACGGATGGTGTTCGAGTTCTGAATTATTCCGCACGTCGGCCGGGTTTAAATATGAGGCGGGCTGAGTGAAAATATTTTGTCAAAATGTAAATTAAAAATAATGAAATTTAGACTTTTTAATTGATTAAGGTTTTTATGAGTTTGCCTTATTTATTTTTAATTTGCAATATTTTTATGAATTCTTACGCACAACGGGCGGGTTTTAATGCGGTTTTAATGCTATATATATACATAAAGAAGAAATTATCTGTCTGTCTGTGTATGTATGCTTGAATATGAGGTGACATAATTGCGCTGGTTCATGGTTCGCTGGTTCAATGATCAGGGGCTTCAAACGCAAACGAAGCGATGGCTCATTTTTATGAAATAAAAATGTCCCGCGGGCAGCAATAAAACGTTCAATTTCACCGTGTAGAATGAATTCATATACAAAACTAATGGATTTGACTTCAAGAACCAGAACGGATGGTGTTCGAGTTCTGAATTATTCCGCACGTCGGCCGGGTTTAAATATGAGGCGGGCTGAGTGAAAATATTTTGTCAAAATGTAAATTAAAAATAATGAAATTTAGACTTTTTAATTGATTAAGGTTTTTATGAGTTTGCCTTATTTATTTTTTATTTGCAATATTTTTATGAATTCTTCCGCACAACGGGCGGGTTTTAATGCTAGTCTATATATATAAAAGAGATCCTCTGTGTGTCTGTGTGTGTGTCTGTGTGTGTGTTCGACCCTCCTTGGTCCATTTTCTATCAGCTATTATTCGGCCACCACTCAGCCTACCCGCTAACAATTTATACCATCACGTTGGAAATTTTCTTTTCTACACTTTAGATTAAATTTTAAATTTCAAAAATGAAATCAAAAAAAGTTATAGCGGTGAAAAGACAAAATGAACCCTGAAAAATGCGAAAATTTTGGTCAATATTCCTACATCTACTCCTCATAAACCAGAAATGGTACAGCCAAACAGATTATACCACTGCGTAGAGAATATTCTTTTCTACGCGATAGGCTATAATTAATATCCAAAAATTAAATATAAAATATGTAAAAATGACAAAATTTCAGTCTACATTCAAAATTATATTTAAGCTCGACGCGTCCGATTTTCTGTACTTTTTTCTCTATTTCTCAGCAACTAAACATCACACATCTAAATAAATATTACCATCATGCTGGGAATTTTGTTTTCTACAGCACGGTATAAATTTTAATTTTCCAGAGCGTATTAAGAGAAAGTTACGGCGGTGTGAAGTCAAAATGACAAAGTCAAAAAGGCACTGAAAAACGCGAATATTTTGGTCAATATTCCGCTATCTATTCCTCTTAAACCAGCAGAGTTACAGTTATAAAAATTATACTATTGTGTAGAAAATTTTGTGTTCTACAAGAAACGCTATAATTTATACCCACAAATGATACTAAAAACGTGTAAAATTGGAAAAATTCTCAAATACATCCAAAATTACACTTGAACACCGTGCGACTAAAATTAATTCATTTTTCTACCTATTTCTCAAGAACTATTTGTTACACATAAAAATAAATTATACCATTGTGCTGGAAAGTTTGTTTTCTACAATACGGTATAATTCTTAATTTTCCAAAGTGTATCTGAAGGAAGTTACGGCGGTGTAAAGTCAAATGGACATATTGCCAATTTGACAGCTATTATGCGCACTTGCGATTACACAGGAATATACTACTGTGTAGAGAATTTTGTGTTCTATAAGAAAATGTATAATTTATACCCACAAATGATACAAAAAACGTGTAAAATTGGCAAAATTCTCAAATACATCCAAAATTACACTTGAACACCGGGTGACTAAAATTAATTCATTTTTCTACCCATTTCTCAGGAACTGTTTGTCATACATTAAAATTAATTATACCATCGTGCTAAAAATTTTGTTTTCTACAATACGGTATAATTTTTAATTTTCCAAAGTGTATCTGAAGGAAGTTACGGCGGTGTAAAGTCAAAAGCACATATTACCAATTTGACAGCTATTATGCGCACTTGCGATTACAAAGGAATATACACCGATTAAATTTCACTGAAGCCCAATCACAATTAAGAATGCATCATATTAGCTCCAAGCATGGATGGTGTGGTTTTATTGGGTACAGTTTAATTAATGCTACACTATACTGAATATAAAGGCTTTATTGTCCTCAATAACGTTCCGCACGACGGGCGGGTAAAATGCTACTGGGAACAAAGTAAACTACTGAATTTTACTGTATAATTTAATTGGTTTAATTTCAAGCTGCATAAGCTTAAGCTGCATAAGGATATGGGTTGTAATATCATGCAATGCCAACTATATGAATATGCTGTTTTAGCGGACGCATAAATCTGGAATTATAGAGATGACAGAAAGTTTCATTGTTTTGATAGTGTTACACTTCTGAATTACTACACACGAAGGACGGGTGTGAATTTGAGCAGTGTTGAGGGAAAAACATCGTCAATAATTAAAACAAGAATTTACAAATTTGACTTTTTCTGTTGGTCGTTTTTCATCCATTTTCTTTGTGTTTGTTTCGTGTTTGAGTTCTGAATTATTCCGCACGACGGGCAGCTTTAAATAAGAGGTGGGTTGTGGAAAAACATGTTTTCTAAATTGAAACATAAATTTCACATTTCGACTTTTATATTGGCTAAAACTTTCCTATGGGTTTGTTTTTCTTTTTCAATTTTCACTAATTTTTTATGAATTGAATATTAATTATATTTTATGAACTGTTCCGCACGACGGGCGGGCTTAAATGTATCTATAAAGAGTGGGTTTAAATGATAGCGAGGTATATGATATTTTGCTAGCAGTAAATATTCTAGCGATAAAAGTAGAATAGCTCTTAAGCAAATAATTTTGGAGAATGATGTGAACCTTTAAATATATTTTGCGATCTGATGATATATGTATTAAGAATAATACGTAGCAGAATATAGATTGCATAATATAATATCGGCTGTAATATCAAGGGCTGTAATATCGGTGTAATCCAAAAAATAACAACTGTAGGAATATGATGCATTAGTGGAAGCATTAACCGGGAATCATGAGATAATATGATAATGGTGTATAATTATATCGCATTATGCAACAAATGTGAATTTAGCTGCCTTACAGTTTGGTTCCGATACTATATTGGCGGGTTGAGTATTGGGTACTATATTGGCGGGATAAGTATTGGTGGGCCGCGGTGTTTGGGACCCCTGGGGTAGATAATCTCAGTCTTCTGATTACAAATTATGATCGCATCAGTATATTTTGTGATCACAAACTAATAAGTTAAATCATCTCAGACTAGGCTGAGAGCGGTCAAGATTGGATGGTTGGGTTGGGTTGGGTAGGTTTGACTCAGGTTATATTGGGTTTTAATGATAGCGGAAAATATATAATATAATATATTTAAAAATAATGATAATGATATTAAAAAGATAGTGATAATGATAATGATAATATATTTAAAAATAATGAAATTTAGACTTTTTAATTAATTAAGGTCTTCATGAGTTTGCCTTATTTATTTTTAATTTGCAATATTTTTATGAATTGTTCCGCACAACGGGCGGGTTTTAATGCGGTTTTAATGCTATATATATACATAAAGAAGAAATTATCTGTCTGTCTGTGTATGTATGCTTGAATATGAGGTGACATAATTGCGCTGGTTCATGGTTCGCTGGTTCAATGACCAGGGGCTTCAAACGCAAACGAAGTAATGTCCCGCGGGCATTTAGACTTTTCTATTGGTCAAGATATTTATAGCTTACATTTTTTGCTTTTCAATTTGTATTCATTATATTTTATTGATTTGATATGAATTTTATTGTATGAATTGTTCCGCACGACGGGTGGGTTTAAAAAAAAAGTGTTTGTAGTTCATTTTTTCAAATGGTTCATGATTTGCTTGATTGTATGAATTGCTCCGCACAACGGGCGGGTATTAATGCCATATATATACATAAAGAAGAAATTATCTGTCTTTCTGTGTATGTATGCTTGAATATGAGGTGACATAATTGCGCAGGTTCAATGGTATATATATATACATAAAGAAGAAATTATCTGTCTGTCTGTGTGTGTATGCTTGAATATGAGGTGACATAATTGCGCGGGTTCAATGGTATAGATCAGCGGCTTAATTGTTCCGCACGACGGGCGGGTAAAATGCTACTGGGAACAAAGTAAACTACTGAATTATTGTACCATATAGAACCATTAAATAAAAAACCATTATTATATAATAAAGAACCAATTGAATATTAGTTAGTTAGTTGTCATTAGTTGGTTTATATATAAAGAACCATTGGTGTTGGGGCTTAATTGTTCCGCAAGACGGGCGGGTTTAAATATGAGGCTGTTCGAGGGAAAATGTTAAATGTTTTGCTTTTTAATTTGTATTCAGTTTATTTTATGGATTGAATATGCATTTTATTTTATGGATTGAATATGCATTTTATTTTATAAATTGTTCAGCACGACGGGCGGGTTTAAATATGAGACGGGCTGAAGGAAAATATGTTGTCAAAAAATATAATTGAATTTAGACTTTTCAATTGAGTAAGATTTTAATGAGTATATCTGTTTTCTTTTTTAATTTGCAATATGTTTATGAATTAAATATGAATTTCATCTTATGAATTGCTCCGCACAACTGGCGGGTTTCAATGCTAGACGGTGATATTAAGTTATTAAAATATTTTGGAAACATTATGATGAAAAAGTGTAGTCATTTTTCATTGTTTCGTGTCTGAGTTCTGAATTATTCAGCACGACGGGCATGTATAAATATGAGGCGGTTTAGGCAAACTATTTTGTGAAAATAAATATGAAAATATAGAAATTTAGACTTTTGTATGAGTTTACTCAACTCTTTTTTAATTCATATTCCTTTTCTCTCATGAATTGAATACAAATTTAATAGTATGAACTGTTTCGCACGACGGGCGGGTTTACATGCTAGGATTTTCATTGTTTGTTACGTGTTTGTGTTCTGAATTATTCCGCACAATGGGTTGGTTTATATATGAGGCGGGTTGAGGGAAAATATTATGTCAAAATAAAAATAAAAATATTCACACTTGGACTTTTCTATTGAGTAAGACACTGATGAGTTTTCATTTTCTTTTTTAATTTGGAATATTTTTATGAATATGAATTATTATGAATATTAATTCCATTTTATGAATTCCTCCGCACAACGGGCGGGTTTTAATGCTAGTATTTAATAAATGTTGTTCTGCTGTCAAAATAACAGTAATAATTAGGGTGATCTTTTGGTGCGCCAAAAATCAAGAAAAGTTGCGCTACAAAATCCTAAAAGTTGCGCTAAAAAGTTGCACTTGAAATTTTGCAGAAACTTCGCTCAAACCCATGAAAGAGAAGTAAAAATCACATATTTATGAAAAATATACATATTGTGCTAAAATATGTATTTAACAATAATATGCACATATGTATTTTTTACATTCCATAACTATTACTACAATGAGTTTTGAGCATTCGCGGTTGTGTTAGGATTGCATGCTTCATGAGCTTCAACTGTCACCTCACTGGCGACAAGGGTGACATTTGGATGTGCTAAAATCGCACATTGATAATAATAAGGTAATACAAATTAAACACCGAAATCACTCCTTGACATTTTGGACGTTTGGAAGTTTCACGTTTTTGTTTCTATATTTTGAGCATTCGCGGTTGCGTTAAGATTTTGTGTTTCATATGCTTATCTGGTTTGTCGAGTCTATGGCACTGATGCCTGGTAATGATATTTAATTCTGCAATATAACTTGAGGGACTCACTGGATGTACATTTTCTGGAATGTTCCATGGTCTAAATGGCTTTTGCAGATAGAACATCATGCGATTATGCGGTAATTATAGTCGAGTGCAGTTGATCCAGCTAGTTGCACAAAGGCAGTGGCGGTGCCAGGATTTCTCCCATGGGGGGCTGAGGGGGGGGGGGCTAAGAAAAAAGTTGTGGGGGCTAAGGAAATTTTTAGGGGGCTTGGCGAAGCATGAAGAGCTACACTCCAACGCTGACTACATGATATAATAAGGGACTGGGGCACACTGATTCAGTCCTTGAACTTGAACCAAAATTACAGGACTTCATAAACAGTTGTAAGAAATTGTAATGTCCACGATTATGAGTTTTGGGGGGCTTAGGGGGGCTTGCCATATTTTTGGGGGGTTCCAGTATCCCCAAGTCCCCCCCCCCCCCCCCCCCCCCCCCTGGCGCCGCCACTGCTCTAAGGTTGCTCGAAACGTATAAAATTTGAAGTTTAATGTTATTGCACAAGTGCACCTGTCTATATGAGAGTTATATCTATATTATATTGTCCATGTCTATATTATATCTATGGGAACGTACATACGCAGGAGGTCTAGCTCCACACACGGACACAATGTTCACACGTCTTCCAGATCCATGTTTATCGAGTTATGTTAACAATACATGAGCATATGCAGCATTGCGCAATTTTATAACTGAACAATTTTCCTGATAGTGTGAAATCATTGTTCTAAAATTTTGGCCCCAAATCCAAATAGTTGCTCCCAAAAATGGAAAAGCTGCAAAATTTGCGCTAAAAACAATTTTTTTCAAAAAGTTACAATTATAACTTTTTAAATACTTACCTCAGATCAATAAAATATTAATTTTTTGGCTGCTCAGAATAAACAGAATCTGTGAGGAAAAAGTTGCATTTGCAACAAAAGGTCCCCTAGTAATAATAATTATACTATTATTAAAATACCGATAAAAAACATAACACTATGATTAGTATTATTATTATTATTATTATAAATGAACAAGATGTAATGGGAAGAGCGCAAACATGATAAATTACGTGACTGAACTACCCCGAAATACATTTTAATACTCAATACCTTGATCATTAATGGAATAACACACATACCGTAAGTGCTCTATTTATCCGACAGGCTCTAATAATCCGGCAGGCTCTAATAATCCGGCACCCTCATGTATGGGTTTAAAATAATCCGGCAGGCTCTAATAATCCGGCACTTCCTGGAAAGGCTTATTGAAATTGCAACCACGATTCAGTTATAGTTCAGCAACAGTTTATTCAGCAATGGGCGAGTACTACACAGAACAATGCACTGTGGAGATACGCGTCTTCTCTCGTCCCTGTTATCCGTGCACTATTTTGTGTTGCAGTTTTTACGCAATCCTACCGTGCGGAGTGACCAAAAATAATCCGATAGTAAATTGGCTCTGATAATCCGGCAGGCTTTTATAATCCGGCACCATACGCAGGATGTCGAAAAATAATCCGGCATGCCGGATAAAAAGTGCATTTACGGTATATAATATATACAACTAAAAAAATGAACGGACTAGCTTAATGGAATAACACACATATTTACGTACACGTATAAGCTCATTCATGTACAGTGTACATGAATGAGTATACCAATATAACAATGTACACATACTCATTCATGTACACTGTACATGAATGTATATGAATGTACACTGTACATGAATGTACATGAACTGTACATGAATGTACATGAACTGTACATGAATGTACAGTGTACATGAATGAGTATGCGCACATTGTGTATTGTGTACATTGTACACACACGCATGCATAAGGCACACACATAAACATACACACACACACACACACACACACACACACACACACACACACACACACACACACACACACACAATACACACACACAAATACGTGCGCAAACGTGACTTGGTTTAGTGCCTTGTTTGCGGATGCATGTAAGTGGGTAGATGGGGGGTTTTACAGTGCCGTCAGGCATCGTGTTTGGCGTGCAGATGCGCGTGTGCATTCTGGGCAGTTTGTATTGACCACTGCTAGCAATGCAAACAAGACGACACGCGTCGTGTAATGGAGTCGCATTATGCCATTGAATGGTTGAGTGCAAAGGCGGTCCCAGAAAATTATATTTGGTAGGGGTAGCAAAGCTTATCTTAACAAAGTCAAACTCACCTCTGGCTTGTGTGTGAATTACATACATCAGTACTAATCTACCCAAAAAGGCGCTTGGCCAAATAAGCTGGTTCTAAATGAAATCTTATATATCAATGGTAAATCCAGAGTATATATGGACTTTTTGAGTGAAATGAATGGAAATTCAATTCTGTTGTGTACTATTAGTTCACATTTATTGGTGGCCTGCGAGACATAACTTCAGTAACCTACTTTACTCGCTTATGATTGAGCAGTCAGAGTGACCACGACCCGTAGCTTGTTGGAAGGGACTGCATTATGTATGATGGACTAGGTAGCGTGTGAAGGGTATAAATTTGGGCATTTTTCAATGATATATACACACATTTACACACACAATAATGGACAAATAAGCTTTGCGATAATGCTTACATCAACAAGTTCTACATTAAGATATCTGAAAAAGTGATCTATAGGAGAAAGATTAACTTGAATATATTTTGACAGCCTATTTCCATTATTCAGCATAGTCCAAAATAGTGAAATTACAATGTTATGCGGAAATTGTATGATGCGATAATGCTATGGTGCATGTTGATCAATTATTCAAAAGTTGTGTTTTAGGGGTGCACCGGTCTCTGGGACTAAGCATGTTGATCCACGGCAATATACAGATCCACCGCAAGTATAGAGGTAACTATTTTGCGGCTCAAATTTGATACCAATAAATATGACAGGGAAGCGCCGTCACGCACCGTTTCAACGTCACGAGTGTCAGGGAGAGCCTGTCGATGCTGTTCTTGAATCTGTCCAGGCGATCCTGCTCTCTCTGAACACCGCTGCCGAATTCTCTGCAAAAAGCGCGTACTTATTTTGAAAGCGTGTTACCGCATGCCGTTCAATTATGCAATGAACAGGCAACACGATGCTGGCAAAGTTGAACAGCGACAAAATAATCAAATCATTTCAGAGCAAATTTGATAGAATGCTAAGTTTGTGTTGATGCATGCGAGTGCCTGCCTTTGTGTGTGAGTGTGTGTGTATTTGTTCGTGTTTGTATGTTTTCATATTGGCTATTCTTTGTGTTTGACCGTGTGTGATTGTATTGCATGTATGTATATTACGTGCTCTTGTACATTTGTGATTGAATCATTATTAGGGTTATCAAAAAGTAACCTAAAAATCAGAAAATGTAACTTTATTTTCGAGGAAAAGTAACCTACAAATTAACCTAAGATTTACCTAAAATAACAAATGCTGTCTCAAAAAAGCCAATATCTTTCTGCAGTTATGCAAGAATGAAAAACCCTGCAGTCTCTACTACCCTGTTTGTCATCTTCATTCCGCATTGGTGCCATTTTCACATCAAATCACCAAAAAAATACCTAACATCGAAAAAGTAGCATAATCATCAAAAATTAGCAAGTTGAAAGCTAATACAAAGGTGACAAACACTGGTTGATAATGTAATTATTTCTTATAGTAATGATCGCGAAAAATGATATATATACTGTTTCAATGATGTTTTTGTGAGACATCCCTATCAAGTAAGCACGAGTAACAGCTTTTGTTTTCTTGCGCCAGTATGATGATATGATGACGCCTGTAGAAATGTATGTGTCGCATGTATGTATGTTTGTATCTATGTCGCTCGTTTGTATGTATGTCCAGTAATCAAGTGACCTAGTAACTTGAAAATAACCAAATGAAACCTGATATTGAAAATGTAATCCAAAAGCAATAAATTAACCTAAGGACGATAAAGTAGCTTTTGGTAACCTAATAACGTTTTTATTAATTATCGTACACATCTTTTTTGTATTGTTTTAGGTATCTTATGAAAAATTGACCTTTAGATTGAAAAAGTGACTACCATAAATGCTCTATTTATCCGACAGGTTCTAATAATCCGGCAAGCTCTAATAATCTTGCACCCTCAGGTATGGGTTGAAAAATAATCCGGCAGGCTCTAATGATCCGGTACTTCCTGGAAAGGCTTATTGAAACTGCAGCCACGATTAAGTTATAGTTCAGCAACAGTTTATTTAGCAATTATCTTATAAACCGGCACTCATCAATTAAAACAGAAATCATCGTCTTCATATGTGTCCTCGAACTCCACTTCATCGCCTTTTCCCATCATCATCAGATAAATCCGCTTCCTGGTGGTCATTATGGACGTGCTTTGCAAGCGCCTCAGCTCTCACTTTATGCAGAATTTTGAGTCCATTAGGGCCGATCGAAGCACTCGGTTTGAAGCACGCGATCTGGTCGTCTCCCGAACCATCCAACGGCGTTGTAAGAGCGCAGGCCATGAGTGATTTTACTATTACCTCCATGGAGATACTCTGCCAGGCACTGTTCACCTTTCGAGTACGATTTCCAACGCTGGCGGTCGCGGGTTGCCTGTGGCTGTATACTCTCGCTTGTTGCTGACCACCAAAAGCACGTAATGCTGACATATATTCTGCTTGAATGGCATATTCCAACTGACGTCCGGCGCCTGGATAAGCTTGGTTCAGCCCCCTGGGATGTAGGCAGCCTCAACCTTCAGCTCGTTTAGCACTGCAGTTGTCGCCTCGCTCTTGTGGCTTCGGAGCGCATCCCACACCAGGAGTCGCTTTGTGCCGATGAGTTTGTTTCTGATGACGTTGCGGAGATAGTCAGCAGATGTTACATCGTTCATCCACGTTGAACCAGCCCAGTTGATGACAAGCTTGTCCTTAAACTTTTGAACGATCTTTGTCAGCAGGCGCTTGTTCTTAACCAGGACATAGGGCTGCAGCTTCCGGCCATCAGAATAAGCAGTGGGTCAGACGGTGAAGCGCATCTTCTCGTTGCCTGTAGTCACGACAGTGACATCTTTGGCTCCCTTCGTCTTGATGCACCTACCGTGGGGGCAGTAAAACCACACGGCGGTCTCGTCCATTGCAAATATTTTAGCAAAGTTGGCATCCATGCTCCTGAGCTCTACATGTACGATGAACTTGGCTACGGCTTCAGCGTAATTCTCTGCCAGCTTCTGGCAGGTCGTCGTGCGGCGACGGAGAACAAAATTGTGACGCTTGAGAAATTTATGGAGCCATCTATCGGAAATATTGATGTCAGAGTGTTTAAGCAGTTCGGCAGCCTTATTCCGAATGATGCGCCTTGGGACGAGTTGCCTGTTCTCCCGCATCTCCTTCACCCAGTCGGCCAGGGCTGTGTCATTGTCAGGATGCAGAACTCTTCGTCCATCGCCATCAAGTCTCTTGCGCTTTGCGCCTCCAGGTGTGTTTTGCTGGCACTTCAACTCATCATTCTTCCTCAGCCAGTCCTGAATGCAGCTTCGGGGGACGTCAAACTTGGTCGCGGCTGATCGGATAGAATACTTCTCTGCCCACTCAATCGCCTCCAGCTTCCTGCTTGCTTCATTGTAGCGATGGCGCTTTCGATTCACTGGAGTCCCTTCGTCTTCGTGAAGCTGGAGCTCGTCCTCGCTTGAGATGCGATTGTGGGATTCCATCATAACAAAAGATACGTGGGCGATTACCACATAGAACAATACACTGTGGAGATACGCGTCTTCTTTCTTCCCTGTTATCAGTGCACTATTTTTTGTGTTGCAGTTTTTACGCAATCCTACCATGCGGAGTGACCCAAATAATCCGACAGGCTCTAATAATCCGGCAGGCTCATATAATCTGGCACCATACGCAGGGGGTGGAAAAATAATCCGGCATGTCGGATAAAAACAGCATTTACGGTATATAATTTTTTGACAGCCCTAGTGATGCTTGTGTACAAAAACATGAATATGAAAAATGAAGAAGTTTGAAGTTATGAAGTTTAACCATTACAAATTGTACCTCATTAAATTTCGCGGCAAGGTTTGTCAAACTAGATTTTTGTGGTGTTTAGACTGGCTTAACAGGCATCTTGGGAGTAAGTCGTTTTCGATACATGTTCTGTTATAGCTAACATATTTTTCATTTCTGTTTTTGTACATGCATGTCTCTATTCGTTTGACCAATATTCTCCGGTATTCAGAAAGCTTATACAGCAAACCTGAACAACTCATTTTTGCCCGAGGCACCTTTCTACTTTTTCACATATGGACGTAGATCCCGGGGAGTATGGGGGCATATATACCCCCGACGAATTGACTGGGGGTATGAATATGCAATTATATACACCGATAATTCTGCTGAGTTCAGTTTATTGAATATATTGTCATCAAAACCAGTATAGGAAAAAGTAACAATACACGACAAGTGTGTGTATGCAATATACTTCTCATTAAGGTATATGTGTTGTAATTGAATAGACTCAAAATGGTTGAGGGTCCCATACGAATGACCAACTGAGTCAACTTTGAACACTGATGCATCAATAATGTCATTCCCTGAACTTCGACACAAATTTACGCCTTTGTGCACACATCGATCAACATTTCATTCACATAAAATGAAAGACAAATTGGAATGCCACGCTACGTAACAATATTCTGGGATATTCCACCATATACATTATATAAAATTCATGCTGAGGGCGTATTTGCACTGTCTTCTGGTTTAGTTTGATTCAGGCTGCATGCAGGATTTTGTAATGCGCCTCTCTGTTGCTTATTGATATTGCTTTGTTTTTGTCTGATTGATGTAATAATTATATCGGGTTGTTGTTTGAAGTCTATGGTTGGTTTTCTTGCACAAATAAAAAAACCCATTTTTTTGAGCTGTATTATGTTATGGTTGATAAATGGTTGATAGTTAATGGCAAATGGTTGATGTTATGCTCTTGTGCGTAGTGCTGCAAAATAGCGTCGTCATGAAAGTGAGCCGTGAGTCGCTTGTACAAAGTTGTTGTGTGGTCGACGTATTCGGAATCACACAGGCTGCAGTCTCCAGTTGGCATCAATGTGAATACACCTCGTTCACTTTTTGCATCTCTTCAGTCCTTGGTAGACAACAAGTATAAATCTTGAGAATGAATTGACATGTTTATCGCGTTTTGTAGTAAATGACTAGTTTGATTTATATTCCTGAATCAAAAAGTGTGGCGTGTTTTATATGTTTTTCTTGAGTACAGTCTCGTCTTATTCGCAGTTTGTAATTATGGTGCTCTATTACTATTATTACTACTATTAAATACAGACAAATCCAGCGGCATGGTAGAGCGCAAGAACTATTCACCTTGCGATGGCCCAATGTACTGGAAGCACCCAAAGGATGTAGAGAGAGAGAGTGTTCGATAAATGCATACATTATGTGTGTATGTTTGTGTGTTTGTGCGTGTGAAGTTACCTGAGCGCTTGGTATACATCGTTCTCGAGTGGAGCATTGCACTGACGAGAACGTTGTTCATTCTTAACCGATCTCAGTTGCACCAGGTTGGCACTGTAGAAGGCGGAAAAAGACAAAGAGAACACTATAATACATATTCTATATAGATAAGACGAACATAATATATATACGGAGGAATGACCAAGAGTATGTGGGTGCATTCTGAACTACCTCCTCGTCATATTTTCTCAACTTCAATGGCTTATCTAAGCTCATTACTACATATGCTCTCGTACATCGCGATCGTTTTGAATCAAGCCACTGCTCCTGATCACGCTGAATCATCAATGCTTTTCTTCTACCTAGAGTTAGCACATCCGTTGGTCAATTGGTAGACATTAATGCATGGGCGTATCCAGAATGCAACCAGGGAGGTCACGACCCCAATAAATTATACCAATCTAAGAAAATATTAACATACAGCCAATATAGCCCATACTGTTTCGTTAGGATCCAGCCGCATACCTATTTCTGACTGAGCCCATGTAAAAATACAGATAATTTCCTAAGATAACTTTAGTTTAATCGTAGTATTCGGTTGTCTACCTCGTAGTCGAGTGGCTGAGACACACGCTTTGTGCCCGTGAGGTCTAGTGTTCGATTGTCTGGCTAGGTGAGACGGTTGGACTCGTTTATTAAGGTTATGGCCGCAAGGCGTGTGTCGTGTGCGCGCAGCTGTGCAATTTCCTGTTCTGGCCGTGACTGAGATAACCCGTGTGTGGCGATCGGACCTGCGGTGTGCCAGCCGGGACTGTGAAGCTTTGACCCCGAAAAATTTCACGCGAACACAGCCTTTTCCACTGCTGTGTTTGAATCAGGGTTAGTGATTTTTTTATTAAAAAAAAGAGGATTGATTTGATTTAAATCAGATTTTTATTTTTTAAATCGATTTTTTCTATTTTTTTACTTCATTTCTTACGTCATTATTACCATTCTTCCTTGATTTTCCATAGATTTTACATACCTGATTAATTTTCCATAGACATCCTCGCACCCCCTAAGAATGGGCCTCGCACCCCTAGGGCCGGTTAAGAACCACTGCACTAGATGATGTGCGACGGTAATCTGCTCGCCATCATGCTTCATATTTCATTGCAAGGTAGACGTCTGTCTCAAGAAGAGATTTGCTCTGCAATGGAGTACGCTAACGTGGAGCATAAGAAGCTGGTGCCCATCTTTATGAAGTTGAAGGCAAAGTCGCCGCCTTTTCAACAGTTCAAGTTCGCTGAATCTGTTACCGAAAAACTGTCTGCCATCGAGTGGTGGGAATCACACTCAAGTTTTCTAGATGATGAAGTCATGACTTCGGTGCGGCAATTAATGACAGCAGTTGCCTCGTCCTCCGGAGCGGAGAGAGTGTTCTCTTCCTATGGGCTGGTACACTCCAAAGTGAGGAACCGCTTAGGAACAGAGAAGTCTGCCAAGTTAGTTTATTTGTTTAAGGCTATGAATTAGGATACGCAAACTTCACACAAAATGACGTGTCTTGTCCACATTTGTCATGATGTTTTTGATGTTTTGAATAATATGTGCATACTTTAGTGTTCAGCTTTTACTTCACCAATGTGATTAAGCATTGCACCAAGCTATTAGCAAATGTTGTAAATACTAAAATTTATATCAAGAAGGAAACTTTTCTGCAATTTTACTGACACATTTAAATGAATTAGTTATGTGAAGCCATCAAGTGATATGTGTGAAAAATTTACGTACCTTTTGAAAAAAATGCAAATGAAAATTTTTAGATTTCGCAGATTTTACATATATGTAAAATGCGGTGAACAGCACTAATGTAGATTCTGAACTATCCACTAACATTGTTTGATTTGTGTCACTGATAACAAATTGGTTGATTTAAACCATTTAGACTAGACTGATTTGAATAAGCCACCCCCGGTAAGGTATCACTTAGTAAAACCGCACAATATTTGTAAAACGAATTGAATAACTGAATTTGATTTATATAATTGATATAAAAAAAATGAATTGGTTTAAATCATGATTTAAATCATTGGATTAAATCAATTTGATTTAAATCAGCCAACCCTGGTTTGAATGCGTAATTGCTATATCCAGGGAGAGCAGACAACGTAGGGAAAACATTCATACACACATACACACACACACACGTCACACATACACACACATACGTCAGCACATGAATATGTTTGCGAATAAGTTGAAAATCCTACACAACATCGACGACGAAAGCAACTGTCGGCAAATCCAACCATATCTCAACCAGCTGTTTGCATGGAGCAATAAATGACAGATGCAATTTAATACAGACAAATGGCATTTTATCTGGTTTGGTAGAGGTAAAAGAAAACGACTATATAATTATATGATGGAAGGGAAAATTCCGAAGCCTACGGACACAGATAAAGATTTGCTAGTTTGTTTAAACTGAATTATCACTGCAAAATCATATATTGGATATCACATACACAACAAATCGTCAAATATCGAACATCAAAGTGACTTATTAATCAAGACCTGGTTAAAAATTTGATTATCACCAAAATCAGGCCTTTGCTAGAACACACTGCACATATATGGAGCACACACATTGAAAAACACATGACGGAGATTGAGATAGTACAAATGTTGTTCAAAAATATATTTCCGAAATAAAATAATTAAATTATGAGCAGAAATTCCGAAAAACTGATTTACCAATGCTAGAAGAAAGAAGAAAATATGGGGATGTCATAACGGCAAACAAAACTTTAAGTAGAAAGGAAAATTCAACTTGGGAGAATGTTCAAACTATCTAAATCTACCAGAAGACATGACAAAAGAACTACAACAAATTGAGACGGGATCTGAAGAAAGTAGTTTTCCGTATATAGAACCATATCAAATTGGAATAAGTTACCGGTCAATATCACACACAAAAATAGTATCAAAGGATTCAAAGACTGATTTGAGCTATGTAACGCGGGACAGACGAGCTCTTGACTCAGTACAGCACACTAGTATTTGGCGAGCACAAATCGGTGAAAACAACCAAGCGGTTCATGCAGAAGCATTTAAATATGCATATACATTGAGGAGATTACGTTCGCGGTTCGTGAATTTTCTTGCCGTAGGTCTTGTTCATTAAGCAGATGCCACTTTTCAGTCCTGAAATACTAGGTTTTTAGTATCGTTCAATGGTTGTAAATGGTTTATTATCGTTAGGTACGGTTCAATGTGCCACCCACAATATGTGCTTTTCTCCGGTAGTATTCTTCTATAGCTCTGTTTGTTCTACATATAGAATACGCTGAAAAAATGTTCTTTCCTAACATTTACGTGATAATTTACTTTTTTCATCAAGCAATGGCACATATTTCCTCCTTATCAACATTGATATAATTAACATTAAATCGAGGTTTGCTCTTTTGGATAAATACTTTTTTGGCAGACTGACTTTTTTGACAATGTAATAGCTCTGGCTATGAAAAATAATATGAAAACTATGAAATATATATATATATATATATATATATATATATATATATATGAAATATAGCCCACTATGAAAAATATGGAGTATAATTATAAATAAAAACATGGTCTTAATGATCGGGATCTACGGTATTTGATGTTTTTTATATTTAGCACAACTATCCCACCTCGTTCTTCTTGCCCTCCTTTTGGAATAGACAACACACATTTGGAGACAATAAGCATACTACGCTGATATATAATTCACCGGTGATGAATATATTGCACTGATGACGAATGTTGGTGCGCACTGATGAAGTGAATCGTAAACGTGCATTGATACACTAATGATACACTAATGATACATTGATAATAGACAGCTGACACATTGATGATAAACTAATGATACAATGATGATACAATGATGACACAATGATGATACAATGATGATACAATGATGATACAATGATGATACAATGATGATACAATGATGATACACTGATAATACACTAATGATACAAAGATAATATGATGTAACAACAAGAAAAACACCGTATATTTATTATAATGCAGAAGTTTTTACACAGGTGCCAAAAAAGCACAAGAGAACAAGAAACAACAAGAAACAGGTTTTCACAGGTGCAAAATTGTTACTAGATGGTCGTTGGCTCAAGCGCCTCTAAATATATCACTCCGATATTGATATAAAATGTACGAGAATGTACGAAATGTACTCGTATAATGATCTTATAGGTGCAATGAAAAACATACACTGACATGTCTGGTGGGTGTGGAATACATGTGCTTGCTACCGACGCATGCGTGCGTGTGCCTGGTGTCACCTGCACTGTGAGAGTTTGGCCGAGATGTGATGCACGTGCACCGAGCTGACACGGTACTGTTCGGTCGTGGCCACTTGCCGAACCGTCTCCACATCGCGCTCCACTTGTCTGTAGATGTGTCATCGCGGGGTTACAACTCAAATTCAGCGCATGACCAATAACTTTAAAAATAAGACGACATTGTGTGGAGGTGCTGGGCATGTAATATGGCAGAAGCGTCAAATTATTGGACAATTTCATGGAGATAATGGCCGTTCTTGCGTTAAAAATAATGACCCAACCAGGAAAAATGAAGACAATATTATATTTTCGAGACTTAATTATGATAACCTTTAGGTGATATGATATGATATGACTTAATTATGATAACTTGTAGGTGATAAGATATGATATGACTTAATTATGATAACCTTTAGGTGATATGATATGACTTAATTATGATAACCTCTTTTGTTTTACCATAACGATGCAGCACATAAATACCAATATATAATCAGATAATAGACCACGTCATATCACGCTCGAACACGAATACGTATGAAACGGTCAAACCCAATTTGCGGGCAAGTATATATTTGCTAACGTTAATGATTCCAACAAATACGACGCACACGGGCTAGGATTTCTCGAAAATGCCACAGTTGCTAATAGCATATTGTCCGAGGATCCACTCGACTTGATCCACAAACACTAGACGGCTCAATTGTGATTGTCAGCACTCACGACAATTGGTTTTCCAGTCGATCTAGCTGCCAATGCAACGTGCTTTCATGCATCAACTCTGGCTGTGCCTGGTCGCACGATACTTCCAGAATTCGACTGCAAACCAGCACACATACACACACACACACACGCACACACACACACACACACACACACACACACACACACAAGCGCACACACACAAACACACCCACACGCAGATACCAGGTTTAATTTAGTGCTAATGGAGTATATCAAAGCGAAGCGTGAAAATCGATTAGATCCTGTGTTCATGTTGTGCTCAGGTGATAATTACTATTGCATTGTAAGCTTTAATGCAATGGGAATTGAAGAGTCTGTTTGGGTTTGATCGCAATTCTAATGCTTGGGCTTGATCGCGACTGATAATGGTTACTCTAGAAACATCAAAAGTGTCGTGATAGAAATGAATCAAATTACGCCATCAAGCCCGTTGCCTCTTAAAAAAAATTCCGTGGTTTAAGCCATTTTCACCAATATGAAAGATGGAGATTCTCTAACTGCGATGTGATGAAACGCAGGATTTTTTTGGGGGTCAAGCACTGCACGACTTTGATTGATCGCCTCAAAATCTGCTTTGTCTAATGACGTTTGTGTTCGTTCAGCGCTGCAATTTGTGCGGAAATAGTTGTCCCGATAGATTATCCTCTGTCTTGCCTCGAGGAAGTTGATATAACATTAACGATGAATTAGCCAGTCCTTGTGATCTTGCACACGGGGATTAAGTTGTCAACAGCTAGAAAAGCCTCATGGGCATGCAATTGAGTGTGCAAATTTTACTGGTTTCTGTAAAAGAGCATCATGCGAAACAAAAGCACGCATTTTTTATGTCGAGTATAAGAGCCACTCACGAGGAACTCTTACTCCTCCTGCCTTAGACTGGTAACGACTAATCGGCACGCAAACAACGCTCTCTGACTGATCGACGAATGTTTGCTTACCGCACAAAATGTAATGTTTGAACTCGTTGTTGTCTGTGAAAAAAGGTCAGCTCATGCTATTAATGTACGACGTGAAATGCTTCTTCATTATCTGCTTTAATATATTATTATTATTATTATTAATTGCACACAAAGCCAGTGACATGGAAAAAGAGCAAGTACTATTCACTACAATGCGGTGGCCCCATGTACCTGCAGAGAGAATATCCGTCTATAAGACGACATATATTTGTAATAACCTAGATGAGTAATGGAAAAAGAAAATACATCTATAATGCAAAATCAAATATAGCATTGAAGTAAACTGAAATATAACTCAATAAACGTTTACCGTTCGGTGAAAACAGGATTTGTCTCAAGACACCAATTGGCATCGTTGAAGCGTCAGTGAGAAGTAAAAGCCAGGAGCGAGGATCGAGGGCAAAACAGGTGCACACTCCTGGAGGATTAGTCAGGGACTGATCCATGCACTCTTCCTTACTGTTTGCCTTCGAATCCAAACTGCTTGAGTGAGAACGATGGAGAATTACGGAGAACGGCGGAACATTGGAGAATGACGAATATTGTACAAGATGCTGAAACTTAACCTTTCAGCTTGAGTCCGATTTTCCTTGAGTCTCATATTGTGAGGAATGAGTCTACATATGTAGCGGAAATGCTAGCACAGTTTTCTACTGGCACTTGCTAAACATGAAGCGCCTCATCATACCATATAACTTTTGAGCTCCCTACAGTGTATTCCTGTCCTCATTGGCATATTCAGCGCCTGACATTTTTCAAAAATTGGCGTGGAATTGCAGTCATTGACCGTGACTTCAGTGTGCGTGTGCGCGCGCGATGCGTATGTGTAAATGCGCGCGAGGTCAAGAAAGGTCACACAGTGCGTAGTGGTCAGTATGTGTTGAGTAGCTACGTGTGCTGGGTGACCTTAGTTTATTGTGAGTATACGTATGCGTTTAATCGTGCTTAATAAAACATCTGTGAGTTTGCTTGCAGGTTATATATACTTACTAGAATATGGTTTCATATGGCTTTGTTGTTCTGTTTAGCCGTGTTGTCAAACTGATGTGTTAATGTGTTCGCTATTGCAAATTAAAACATTCGTTGTCAGATATACACATTGGTGTAAAGACACGAACATCTTTTGATGAATTGGTTGTGAAATATAGTATCTTAGAATGAAGTGAAGGTCATATAATAATTGTGTATGCGCAAAATCTGACTACACATCCACTTGATAAAACAGATTTAATAGAAAATGGTTTCATAGTAACCGGTTGAGCTCAATTGCTGTAATGTCAGATTTATATCTCCCAAATATAATTGTCACGGGAAGAACATGGGAAGAGTTTGTATGATGGGTCAAATCTAGCTCAGGGGCCAATCTAAGGGAGAAAACTAAGAAATGAGCCAATTTTCCATTATTATTATTCTTAACTTAGCATACTCTATGCTGTCTGACTTCTCTAGTTGATACCATTGCCTGGTTTACATGTCACGGAGCCCGAATCCTAAAAGTAAGAGGCACTGTGAGCAGAGTCGTAGCAAAGTGGTATGGGCTCGCCAAAAGCCATGCGCAGGGTATACAAGGTGAAATTCTATATTTCTGGTAACCAAGATGGGATGACCTTTAGCCCAACTTTCAAATTAGCACCTCACATGAAATAATTGTATTATTTTTTGGGGATAACCTCCCGCAGCACCGCGGTGTCCTGGACCGAGTATACGCCATTGTGATGAAATTGGCGTGGGGCCGTGGGCTGTGGTTATGTTGGTCCTCTCCCAAGTCCGGCAATCTTTGAAGTGACCGAGTATAACTTGAGAGTTACATTCGTTAGCTCATTGCGCCAATAGATTTGAACAATCTTATTTTTTCAAATCTTGGAACCTGGAACCGAATATTAATTTTTTGCATAAAATTGTCGGTAAGACAGTGGTTTGAAGTGAAATCACCGGCGGTATATGTCACCAAGTCTACTCACGAGAGACTGGCTTGTGCCTCGGCAAGCATTTGTCGAACCATGCAGGCCTGTTTGACTGCCAGCCGACGCAGCCGTCGGTAGTCTCCGGCAAGCTCTGAGGTGCGACGATGCAGAGTGGCTAGTTGACACCATCTGTGCTCGTGCTCTGAATTCGGTATCTCTCTTGAGGTTCGTGTCTTTTGCTGACAAGGCGTGGACCTCACTATGATTGGATACAGTAAACACAGACACATCAATAACACGGGTGTATCAAGCGTTCAGTTCCACTTGGTCGTGCATCTAGCAGTAGGTGTATCAACGACCTCATTTCTTGAACAATCATACCCCTAGACCCAACGTCACTGAATATACGTGTGTGTGTATGTGGCTAACAGGTGGAAAACGTTCCTCCACTCGAGATAAATATATTTTATGCACAACTTGCAATATGTAAAATTCAACTTGTTTTATTCACAAATCATGCATGTTTTTGCTAAAATGCGTATATCACCGCCGATGTCATGACGTCACAAAACACCACTTTCGATTTGTATATAATTGTGATATTTCGCTTACTTGATGCATGTTAAGTGATGGTTTTGGGGAAATTGATCTCGAAAATGGATTTTTATGAAAAATTGGCTCATTGATAAGAAAATGTGTTTCGAAATTACCAATTGTAATCTTATTTATTTGTATATCTTTTTTATTTGTGGAAAAAGGCGCCAAGCACATATTTTTTAGATCGTCGGTGTGATAAAACCAAAACATGTTTTAGTCAAATTCGTAACTGATTATAAGCACTGTAGTGTCCGCGTAGGATGTGTGGCCGCCGTCTGTTATTTCTATTTATTTAATAGTTAAATATCATGCAATTGTTATATTGTTTCTGTTTTATTGTTAGACCTTGTGTGCGCCAAATGTGAAGGTGTAAAGACAACAACACATCGTGCTTCTGTAAATACACCAGTCGTTCGTTGCAGCTCGTGTGTGTTAATTACTCGTTACTGTAGGCGTTCCTACAAGTGGTGACCCCGACTCCAATTTTTTATATAGATATATCTATCATCTGCATGTAGATATATTTTTTTCATAACATTTTGATTGTTCTGTGTTTTTTCATCGTTTTTGTTTCGTTGACGATGTCTAACACCGGTAGCATACACGCGGTAAGGGTGGAATTACCTGTTTTTGACTGCGAGAATGTGGATGTGTGGCTCGCCATGTGCGACAACCTCATGGCCGACGGTGGTCTTACGTGTCAAACCACCATGTTCCGAAAATTATTGGCCAAATTGCCTCCGTCGCATTTTCGCATGGTGATGGATCTGGCCACTCAGGTGCCCCTCGCCACTGACTGCTACGATCAGCTGAAAGAAAGGCTAAAGCAGCGTCTCCAGCTCACTCCGGCGGAACGCTTACAGCGCCTCTTGAGTCTGCCGCAGCAGCTTGGCTCGAGGAAACCGTCGGAGCTTTTCGGAGACCTCGCGGCTTTGTATCCGAATGATACAGATCACGAAATAATTCGCGAGATATTTCTCATCCGAGTGCCAAATGATCTCCGGCTTCTTTGTCGCGAGTGGCTGGTCACGATGAGCTTGCGTGAAGCGGCTCTTCGCGCTGACGCCTTTCACCAGCCAGCTGCGTCTTCTGCAGTGTTCACGGCCCAGGTGGTCAGTGAAGCTGCTGCTCCTGCGACTGATGAGCCGGAGAACCATCTTGTTGCCGCTGCCACAGGTCCTCGTCAGCGTCCCAGTCGTCAGAGACAACCGCAAGCAGCCCAGCCATCTGTGAACGACTTCGTTAATCGCTGGTGCCGTCTACACCGTAAATATGGACCCGCTGCGCGTCGTTGCCTGGGATCGTGCACTTTCCACGCAGACGTGCCGGGAAACGACAGCGGCAGCCGGCGGTAATGACGGCCCACGACTGCCGTAAGAAGTGCCGTCTTTTATTTGTTACGGATCTCACAGGCCGTAGATATCTGGTGGACAGCGGGTCGGAGGTGTCGTTACTGCCGGCCCCCTCGGGATGTTCAGCCGCATTGAGTCAGCCGGTACTCCGCGCCGCCAATGGTACCTCCATATCTGTCTACAAGGTAAACCACCGTGTGGATGTAGACTTAGGTCTTGGCCGAGTGTACTCGTTTGGTTTTTTTGTGGCGGCAGTTCCGACTCCAATCCTCGGTGCTGACTTTTTGCGGGAATTCGGCCTCATGGTCGATATGACAAAACATCGGCTGATCGACAGCGCCACCTTTTTGTCAACCAGCAGTTCACCTCAACACACCGACCGGTATCCAGTCATAGTTCATGTCAGCACCGTCCAGCGACGAGAGCAGGACGGCGAAGGGTTTGCTGATGTTCGTCGGTCGAGCGAGTTTTTGAAACTCACAGTTCCGCCAACAGGGTTTCCTGTGGTATCCGTACCCGGTGTGAAACACCGCATCATCACTCGCGGCAACCCGGTGTTTGCTAGACCACGACGTCTCATGCCGGCCAAGCTAGCGGCCGCCAAGCGGGAGCTCGATGAGCTAGTGGAACGTGGCATCCTGGTACCATCATCTTCTTCATGGTCGAGCCCAATCCACCTGGTCCAGAAGGATGGTGGCGCTTCGTTCAGAATGGTTGGGTGTTACGAACGCCTCAACTCCATCACTGTCCCAGACAGATATCCTGTGCCGCACATGCAGACCTTCGCTGATCGTCTCTCAGGTGCCACCATTTTCAGCACAGTCGATCTGCCAAGAGCATTTGCTCAGGTTCCTGTGCATAAAGACGACCAAGATAAGACAGCCATTACCACTCCCTTCGGGCTGTTTCAGTACACCCGCATGCCCTTCGGTCTCTGCAACGCGGCACAGACGTTTCAGAGGTTGATGGACACGGTTCTCAGGGGAATGCCGCGGGTGTACTGTTACCTAGACGACATTCTCATCTACTCGCCCGATGCTGCAACTCACCGCAGGGACTTGCAGGAGCTTTTTCGCCGTCTGAGCAAAGCTGGGTTGGCTGTCAAACCGGAGAAGTGTGTTTTTGGCGTCAGCAAGGTCCGCTTCGTTGGCATGGAGGTGTCCGCCCGTGGCATTGCACCTCTTCCCGACAAAGTGGAGGATTTGCTGTCCATGCCGCCGCCACGAGATCCAGCGGATTGCAGAAAATACCTCGGCATGGTGAACTTCTTTCATCGGTTCATCCCTAATCTGGCGTCGATTCTGCAGCCACTTCATGACACGGCGAACGCGAAGCGCGGGTTTTCCTGGGGTCCGCGCCAAACGGCAGCCTTCGAGAAATCCAAATCTGCGCTGGCCGCCGTATCCCAGCTTGCGTACCCTCGACACGACGCCATCACAAAGGTCGTCGCGGACGCATCGGACCACGCCGTCGGCGCGGTCATTTTGCAGCTGCAGGAAGGCAGATGGGTGCCTCTGGCATACCATTCTCGTGTGTTGGCCGGTGCCCAGCTGAGATGGTGCACAGGAGACAAGGAGCTGTTTGCCATTTTCAGCGTCTTGAAGCGTTTCAGGCATTTGCTTGAAGGTCGTCCAGAACTGCAGCTGTGGACGGATCACAAGCCGTTGACGCACGCGTTCACGAGCATGTCCGAGCGTTCGGCACGTGTACAGCGTCAACTGGCTTTCATCAGTGAATTCTCCACCGACATCAGACACATTAGCGGCCGAGACAACGCGGTGTCTGATTACCTGAGTCGACCACCGGTCTTCGTCACGGAACACCAGGTCTCACAGCTTGATGTCGTCGCTCAGCAAGGTCTGGACATCAGAAAGATCGCCATCGCGCAGCAAGGTGCCGCGGACGTTTCTGAACTCGCCGCCTCCCCGTCGCTTTGTGTTGAACGTCGAGAGGTCGAGGGTGTCCCGGGTGGCCTGCTAGTTGACGTGTCTAATGGTGTTGATCGTCCTCTTGTACCTGAGTCGCTCCAGCACGATATCTTCTGTTCATTTCACAACATGCACCATCCTAGTGCACGAGCAACACGTCGCTTGATTTCCGAGCGCTTTGTTTTCAAACGCATCGGATCAAAGGTTTCAACCTGGGCGAAGAACTGTGTCCCTTGTCAGCAGTGCAAGGTCGGTCGTCATCAGCGCTCGGCTCTGCGTCGTCCTGCCACACCGACAGGCCGATTTGAGGCCCTGCACGTTGACATCGTCGGTCCGCTTCCTGAAGCAAACGGGTACCATTACCTGTTTACTATCGTCGACAGGTACACACGCTACCCGGATGCTGTGCCAATGACGGACGCATCGGCTGCTTCGTGCGCACGTGCACTGCTGGAATGGACTTCACGTTTCGGCATGTGCTTGTGCATCACATCAGATCGCGGACGACAGTTCGTATCTGATCTGTGGTCAGAGTTCTGGTCCATCCTGGGAGTGGCTCACAAAACAACATGCGCGTATTCTCCTCAGCAGAACGGATTGGTGGAGCGGATACATCGTCAATTGAAGGCGTCTCTCACCGCTGCACTGGAGAGGTCCACAAACTGGCTCATCGCTTTACCTGTTGTGCTGATGGGCATGCGAGCTTCTTACAAACCAGACATCAACTCGTCTTCAGCAGAGCTTGTCTTGGGAGAGAAAATGCGTCTGCCGGGCCAGTTCTTCTCTCAAACGACTCCAGCGCCGGCTTGTGAGACTGCTCGACAACTGGCAACTGCCATCTCCAAGCTGCGACCGACACCAACATCCTGGCATCGGAGTTCTGACGCCGAACGCCCATTTGTCTCGCAGCCGCTGAAAACAGCGACACACGTATTTGTCCGAGTCGATGCTGTACGCCCGCCTTTGACACCACCTTACCGTGGTCCATATGCTGTAATCAAGCGGGGTGACAAAGCTTTTGTCCTGGACATCAACGGAAGAATAGACACCGTCGCCCTTGACCGGCTGAAACCAGCATTCTCGGAGAACAGTGACGCGCCCTCTCCTGCTTCGGCATCGGCTCTTCCGAACGGAACACCAGCAGCCACTTCAACGACTCAGACACCTCCCATTCCAGCTGAACCATCTCTCACACAGTGTCCAGACAGAATTGTGTGGTCACGGCGCGCCCGACTGGTTCGCGTCCCCAGACGCTATCGGTAATCGGTGCCTTGCACCTGAAGGGGGCTGTGGCCGCCGTCTGTTATTTCTATTTATTTAATAGTTAAATATCATGCAATTGTTATATTGTTTCTGTTTTATTGTTAGACCTTGTGTGCGCCAAATGTGAAGGTGTAAAGACAACAACACATCGTGCTTCTGTAAATACACCAGTCGTTCGTTGCAGCTCGTGTGTGTTAATTACTCGTTACTGTAGGCGTTCCTACAGATGAATAGCAAACAACTCATGCTAGCTACAAAATGTCTAGCTAACAAACCAAGCCTAAGTGACCTAAATTAAGTAAACTACCTGACTCCACAAACAAAAAACGAACGATACGAATACAATGACACAACAGTAGCGCGTATGTTTCTTAGCCCCGCAAGGTTGCCAATGGTTTCATTTACACATTTGGCGAAAACCCCAGGACACTACAGCAATACACTAAAAACGAACTAAGCCCCCAGATTGAAGTTACTGGGTCCGCCACTGCGCCAGATTATGCTGCAGCATATTTTCTGCTTGCGCGATTGATAACTAGTGTGCATGGGCTAATTGGGATAGCTAGAGTTGGTTAATTGATGTTAAATCAAAAGTAACGGATGATTTATAACATCATTATGACTTCAACAACCCCTCGTATTCTGAAAAAAACATGTCTCACTGGATTTACACTCATATATTGTGAGTTCACACACAACATTTACCTACGCAGTGCTTATCACCAAACCGCCATCAGAAATGAAGGCATGAAAGAAATATTTATCATTTTCAATTGTAATTCATAATTTAATTCAATAATTTCAATTCTATTTAATTGGGAAAATAATTTCAAAGCCCAGTACTATTTTGGAGGATTCAAGGCAAATCCGCGATAAAATGGGGCGTGGCAACCCGGAACGGCGAAAGAGGATTAGTGGAGACAGAGAGCACGGGGTGGCTAGTTACTCGGGGTTCGGTACGGATAATTCGTGGTTCAGCGTTCGAGGCATCGTATTTCAAGCCTATTTCAGTTATCGTCAAGTCTTCTTTCAATATTCGGCGACAAGCAATTACTTGCGGAGAAATCCATTGCCACCGGGGCTGTACGTACACCAACGCGAACGGCTACCTGCGACAAAATAAATTCGCAATCAGGTAAGCTTTGGGTTCTCCAATAAAGTACAAAAGGGCTTCTCCAAATTAAATCACAACATCTTGCGAATTTATTTTTCTGTTCTTTCCAGTTTATTGAAGTCAAAATGTAAATTATCATCATGTGACAAGCTAAATTGAAGTATGTCGTTGTCGTTTTTTGGCATTTAATTTTCTGTGTCTCATTTCCAATTGTACTTTGTATTGGTCTTAGTAGTCCTCTCTAATCACATCCTTATCTCAGTCAGGATGGATGATGTCAAAACGATTCAGTCAATGAAAGAGCTGAAAGTTCAACGTGGTGCCCTAAAGAGGTTAGTGACTTTGTGGATCAAAAAACTCGAAAAGGAGGAGCTTGACGAGACAGTAGTTCATGACAGAGTCAAATCTATCCGAGCTAAACTTGCAGACATTGAGAATTTGGATCTGAAAATCACATTTTTGTTAGAAGAGACGTCACCAGAGGAGTGCGACCAGGATGTCGAGTCACAGACAGATTATCACGCTCAGATCGCGCAAAGCCTTTCAGCTATCATCAGCGCGTCGAGCCAGTCAACCGCGGCGATGCGGCCCATTCAACCGGCAAAATCCGCTAAGGTCAGTCATGTCAAACCACCGGAGATTCGACTTCCATCATTCAACGGCGCCTCAGACAGGTTGCAGTTTTCGGAATTCATCCGACTGTTCAATGACCTTGTCGGGGAAAAAGAGGAGTTTTCTGACACGGTGAAGCTCATATACCTCAAGAGCTGTTTGAGAGGAGACGCTCTGGATGTTGTTAAGCATCTGTCAAACACTGATGTCAATTACGGCACCGCTATGACATTTTTGAAAGACGAATATCTCGATGAAGATGCCGTAGTGGAGCGCCTCATGTGTACACTCACCGGGCAGAGTTGTCCGTCAGACACGGACTTTGCCGGAATGCATCGACTGTTACATCAGATTCGGTCAACGGTCTATGAGCTGCAAAATTACGATTTGGACGCACTCGTAGAAGGCAGTTTTGGTTCGAGGCTTTTGAGCCATATTGTAATGAATAGATTACCATCAAATTACAGAACCAGGTCCAGTTTCCTGATTGGAACAGAATACCCCTTAGTAAAATCAATTTTGGACAATTCCAGCAAAATATTGAGGGCACTTGAAGCTCAAAAAGGGGGCGCTAATCGCAACACGTCTCAGACCAAGGTCTTCGACCAAAAACCGCAGCCTCGCTCAAATCAAAACGTCGAGAAGTATCGAGAAAATGTGCGCCGGGGTCAGGAAAAGCTTCGGGTGTCATCTCCGAGTTTGCAAACATTTGCGACATCAGCCGTCAGATCGGAGGTTCAGCAATCAAAGTCGTCGTCACATTCATGGAAATCATGCAAGTTTTGCGAAGGGGATCATCCGATGTCGCAGTGTGGTAATTAATCAAATTCTCAGGCACGAATCCAGCGTTTGCGACAACTCGGACGGTGTGTCCACTGCAGCGGCGGGCGGCCGACGGAGGAGTGTGAATGCCAGAAGAAGGGGCTCACCTACAGCTGCAAATCGTGCGGCAAAAATACGCATATAACTGCGGTGTGTAGTGGTCCAACCAACGTCACAAAACTGGAGAATCATCTGTGCATGATGAAGACCGATGCACAGGCGGCGGTACTGTTACCATCAATGTAGGTACTCATGCAAACCGAGGACGGAAATTGTGAAATAGTCCGGTGTTTGATCGATCACGGCTCACAAACGTCTTACATCAGTGAGTATATGGCTGATAAGATCTCAGCCAAGAGAGAAAAACACCGCGTCAAATATCAAGTGCGTACATTCATAGGCACCGCGGAGAAACAGCATGATGTTGTCGTGTGCAATGTTCATTTTACAAGAAGAGGTAGCACGACCGTCAAGTTGCTGGTAGATGGTAGTATGTCATTGGATTATCATGTGCCAGGAGTGACCAAACTGGTACGAAAATTCAAGTCTGAAGACCTCAGGTTGGCTGACAGCTTTTTCCGGGACATGTCGGAAGACAGAATGACCGATTTTCATTGTCTTTTGGGTTCTGATCTCATAGGACACATTCAGCCGCTGAGCAGTGTTAAGGTCGGCAATACGACTGCTTATGAAGTCGACGATGGTATGATACTTTTCGGAGAAATTTCCTCCCTCATGGGTGAACAGACTTCAGTGGCACCTGTGGACAAAAAAAACGAACGTCTGGTCAACTTGGCAATAAACCCAACTCGCACATATTTCAGTCCTGTGTCACTATCATCTGGCGAATTAGATGTGGATGTGGAGTTGGAGAATATGTTCAAGGTGGAGAACATCGGCATCAAAGATGACACTCTCGCCGAAACAGATGAAGCGCTGATCAAAGAATTCGATGACAGTATTGAATTCAAAGATGGACATTATTCGGTCAAAGTGCCTTTTTTAGACTCAATCAGCAATGTAGATCACAATTTCGATGTCGCATTCAAAGCAATGAAGCAGGTCCAGCGAAGTCTGGTAGCCAAGGATTGTCTAGATCGCTACGAAAGCAATTTCACAGATCAAATACAAAGAAACATTATTGAGGAAATTGATGTTGAGTCACTTGTCAAAGAGAACTGTGTCTTCATCCCCCATCATCCTGTGTTCAAAGATGAAGATCAGTGTACATCTAAAATGCGAACTGTCTTCAATTGTAGTTTTAAGGTCGACAAAAATGCGACGACACTCAATCAAGCGTGCTTTCAAGGAATAGACTTGTTGGCGAATCTTGTGGGTATGATGCTAAAATTTCGTCAGGAGGATTTTGTACTAATGGCTGATATAGAGAAAGCCTTTCTGCAGATTCAGTTGAAGTCGGAAGAAGATAAAAACAGATTCTGTTTTTTGTGGGAGTCGAATGGCGTGTTGAAAGTGTACCGACATCGAACTATTCTATTTGGCCTAAATGCAAGTCCATTTGTGTTGATGAGGGTCTTGCAGTATCATTTGAAATTATATCCGCAAGACTCTGTAGCGGACATTCTGAAAAGCTCCTTCTACATGGATAATTTCTTGTTTACTTCCTCTAGTACCAATCAGATTCTCAATGTGTACCACAGGAGTAGGGAAATCATGCAGGAAGGAGGGTTCAATCTTCGAAGCTGGTCTTCAAATGTGTCTTCCATGAGAGAACTTATGATGTCGAATGAAACGGCGACCACTCACCAATCGGATTATGAGAAAGTGTTGGGATATATGTATGACTCAGAAAGGGATTCACTGAAGCTCGCGGACTGTCAAGTTGTTCTTCATAATTCAGAGTCCAGGCCTACGAAACGGCGAGTACTGAGCAACATCAGCAAGATTTTCGACCCGCTGTCGTTAGCACTACCTGTCACATTGTGCGGTAGGCTCTTCATGAAGAAATTGTGGCTACTCAAGGTTGGTTGGGATGAGCCACTCAAGGAACAGCTATCGCGAGAATGGAGATCAATTCAAAAGGAGCTGGCGCAGCTTGACCAACTGCGATTTCCGAGGAAGTCAGCTGACTCATTGTCGAATCATGACATAAATATATTTTGTGACGGAGGGAAAGAAAGCTATGGGTTCATTTGTTATGCCACGAACTCAAAGAATGAATCGAATTTCATATTTGCCAAGTCGAAGATCTCACCTCAAAACAAGAGCATTCCGCAAACTGAGCTGTTGGCGGTTTTCTTGATGATGAAATGCCTACAACTCATTCTGGATTCACTCATGTTCAAAATTCAGCAGATCAATGTGTGGGTCGATTCACAGGTCGTACTAGAGTGGATTCATCAGGGCTGCAGAACAACCAATCGTTTCACTCAAGCTCGTCAAAAGGATATTGAGGCTATGAAGAAGAACATCGAATCTGACAAGGGAGTAGTAATGCGGTTTGGCTATGTCCCGACAAATGAGAATGTCGCTGATCTCTTGACGAAAGGTCAAACGTTTGCGAAATTCGAAAAATATCAGGATCAGTGGATTTTTGGACCTGATTGGCTGAAAATCTGGACAGAAACGCCCGTCGAAGTTCCTTGTGTTACGAAGTTTACTCAAGAACAACTCTTGAACTTCAGACAAGATTCTCACGAGCATAAATCTTTGGGTTTGACGCAGCGTCAGGGGCAGACGTCGTCGTCTAACGCGCAGTCGTCGACGGACACCTTGTTCACTGCTGAAAAGCTCTCCAACCTCAACAAAATTCATCGCATCACCGGACTGGTCTTCAAATTTGTGGACAAAATGCGAAAGACGTCATCCGACACAAATGAGAAAGCAGTTAATTATTGGCTAAAGGCCCTGCAAGCTCAAGAGTATTCAGACATCCTTGACTATCTTCAGAGTCCCGAACGCAGCCAGCGTGTTCCAAATTTGGTGAACGATCTCAACCTTTTCTTGGATGATCAGGGTATTATTCGTTGCCGAGGTAGGATTTCTCGCCTGAACTACTTCAGTTACGCAGCGAAAAATCCGGTGTTATTATCAAAAGACCATCATATTACCCGGCTAATGATCAGAGATCAACATGAACGATGCCGTCACCTAGGGATCGGGTCGACACTCACTCAACTGAGAGAAAGAGGATTCTGGATACCTGGTGGTAGACAGGCAGTCAAGAAAATCATCAGAGATTGTGTTATCTGCAAAAAACTCAATTCGCTGTCCGTGAAATATCCGCGACTGAATAATCTTCCGACAGAACGAATCAAATTTGTCAAGGCATATGAAAATGTGGCCATTGATTACACAGGTCATATCAATATCACAGGGAAAGGTGGTGAGGAACAAAAGGTGTACATTGCCCTGTATACCTGTATGGCGCTACGGTGCGTTCATTTGGATGTTCTTCCCGATGTCAGTACTTCTTCCTTTCTTCAATCGTTCATGAGATTCTGTAACACCTACAGGGTGCCCGAGATGATTTATTCAGATAATGGGAAGCAATTTGTCACCAGTAAGCGTTACCTTCAAGAAGCTTTGTTGTCAGACGATTTTGTTGAATATATGAGGAAACATCACATACAACACAAAACAATTCCGGTGTACGCCAGCTGGATGGGGGGCGTATATGAGAGGCAGATTAAAACGGTGAAACAGTGCCTGTATAAGTCGATCGGCAAAGCTCGATTATCCTATTTCGATCTCATCACTCATTTATCAGGCATTCAAGATGCGGTTAACAATCGTCCGCTCACCTATGTGCATAGTGGCATCAACGAAATTGAACCACTCACACCAAACAAGATTTTGAAGTTAAACCTCAATCCTCGATTACAGATAATCACTGATCACAAGGAAGATCCACTGTGGACGCCTGAAGCGAATGATATGCATCGTCGTTTGAATGACACAATTCAAGTTCAGAATGAGTTGTTGGACAAGTTCCGTACAATGTGGTATGAAGAGTACGTATTGAGCTTGAGAGAGTTGAACCGAAATTTGTATCAAACCGACTGGAAGGACAAATTATCTGTGGGTGATATTGTTCTCATTCACACCAAGGATCGACCTCGAATATTTTGGTCCATGGGCCGAATTATCAAGCTACTACCGGGTGAAGATGGGCGTGTCAGGCAAGTTATACTGAAGAACAGTTCTGGCAAGAGTAGCATTCACGCAGTCAAGCATCTTTATCCTCTAGAAATCACTGCGATCCATCCAAGTCAAACAGCGCCGGGTGTCAATGAAGAAAGAGAGACTGCAACATCTCATCCCAATCGCGGGAAGAGAAAAGCTGCAATGAAACAACGAGAGCAGTTAGCCGGCCTCATACGTGATGAATCTGTATAAGTGTTCAGTGAGTACGATCATTATCAAATTGTATCATTGTCCTCAAATGGTGTCGTATCAAAGTTCAAGCCACTTCTCACTTTATACCAGGCCTTCTCAGTCCTTCATCATCATTCACAATTCTTATTGTTGTCAAATTGACTCTGAGTGTGTTCGTTCCTCAAACTTCATTCAACGACATGCTTCAGTCTACAAGGTTCATATGTTTCCTTTCCCTTTTGTTTTTAAGGGAGGGTGAAAGAAATATTTATCATTTTCAATTGTAATTCATAATTTAGTTCAATAATTTCAATTCTATTTAATTGGGAAAATAATTTCAAAGCCCAGTACTATTTTGGAGGATTCAAGGCAAATCCGCGATAAAATGGGGTGTGGCAACCCGTAACGGCGAAAGAGGATTAGTGGAGACAGAGAGCACGGGGTGGCTAGTTACTCGGGGTTCGGTACGGATAATTCGTGGTTCAGCGTTCGAGGCATCGTATTTCAAGCCTATTTCAGTTATCGTCAAGTCTTCTTTCAATATTCGGCGACAAGCAATTACTTGCGGAGAAATCCATTGCCACCGGGGCTGTACGTACAACAACGCGAACGGCTACCTGCGACAAAATAAATTCGCAATCAGGTAAGCTTTGGGTTCTCCAATAAAGTTCAAAAGGGCTTCTCCAAATTAAATCACAACAGGCAGGCTGTAGCCTGTCTTCAGTTCCACTGCGTTTGAAGCCTGTGGAGGGTTTTCCATTTGGTGTTACCAGTGGTGTGAGCGCATTTCAAAGATCGATTGATCACATTATAAAAAATTCTGGTGCTAAAGACATTATGCATATGCCGACAATTATGTGATGACATGCGTACATTTGAAAGATGAACATGACGACAATCTACACCAGTGGTTCCCAACCGGTGTGCCGCGGCACCAAGGGGTGCTGTGAGATCTTTTGAGGGTGACGCTAAAATTCAGGGGAAAAATGGCATATTTGTATTATAATACCATTTTTTGTAATAACATGATCAGTGTAAAAATGTTTTTCATATACATGTATAAGGTGTTGTTACACCGATGCAAAATGTCGAAATGAAAAAAATATATAATAAAAACAACGGAGATTTTAAATATGTATTTCCTTATAAGGATTCGGGGAACATTTGAAAGGCTTGCCAAAGGTGCCGCAAACTAGAAAAAGATTGGGACCACTGATCTACACAAATACCTTAAAGCTGCTAAACATTATAAATGCACGTTCAATACTTTGTTCATTAACCTGCTCGGATACTGCTTTAATAATGTTCATGCACAAACAGATCATATACTTTTTGAACCTCTAGTGTCGTTGCTTCTTCCAGCCGATACCAAGACACTATGTAGGACTGTGGTTCTTTTCGCTCACTTTTCGAGGTGTTTGCTACAATATTATCTTAAAATCACACCATGGGCTCATGCACTATTTCCGTTGAACAGAGCCGCGGTAAAGACCTCAAATCGGGGATGAATGGGGCTGTAGTTACTGCTGCCGATTACTCAAAGCCATTTGTCGCAGATTCTGATTTTTTCGATTGCGCAATAGGTGCTACATGGAGTCGGAAGGATTTAAGGATATTAAGCCTCCGGACCACTACGCCTACACTTCAGTCCCGGGTCTTTTTCTCTCTCCCAACTAACCCAGCGGAACTAAACTAGCCTAACCCAATCCTGCCTAACCTTACAAGAATGAGAAAGAGAGCCTGGACTGAATCGTAGTCGTAATGGTCCGTAGGCGAAATATCCTCGTTCCCAGTCAGAACTGCGGACCTGTTGCGTTTTTCTCCTGAACCTTGTTCGGCAGTGAACTTCGAAATTCACTGTTGAAATGGCATACATATTATCGTTGAATCTCTTCTCAAATGGCGGCACTACTTACTTGGTAGGCATTTTACAATGATGAGTGATAAAAATAAGTCTCTTTCATGTTCGACGGGAAACACGGGAAAATCAAGAACGGCGAAATCGCGAGGTGGCGTTTGGAGTTGTCGTGCTACTCACACAATATACTTTATGGACCCGGTAAAGAAAATGACGTAGCCGAGACTTTCTCCAAGAACTCATGTTCTTCTTCACCCGTGACCCGCCTAAAAGATTTACACATATTTTTGGGTCACGCAGGTGTCACAAGAATGACACAATATGTTCGTAGCATGAACCTACCTTATTCGATAGGCGACATAAAAACTATGACTTCTCCTTGTTCAGTGTATGCTGAAGTGAAGACCGAGTTATTGAGGCCTAATCTAGGACAGCTGGTTAAAGCGTCACACCTTTTTGAACGTATTAACGTCGAATTTATAGGTCCGAACAACCATCGAACAACGGAAATCGCTATCGTCTAACAATTATCGACGAATCCAACATATTTCCTTTTGTTTTTCCTTATGCAGGTATATCTTCTTCTTCCGCCATTGGTGGCTTTCGTCAACTATTCTCTGTGTTCGGCATGCCAGCTTACATTCACTCCGACAGGGGCAAGTCTTTTATGTCCGATGAATTGCGTGTTTTTATCGTCAATCATGGAGTGTCATACAGCCGCACGATGTCCTACAATCCCCAAGAAAACGGCCAAGCTGAACGTTACACTAAATTAACATAAGTTCACCTTTCCATATCACGGTGCATGTGTATGATTTAATATACCGTTAAGTGCAGTCATCTTGGAGCAATCAGTTTGCTGAAGACAGGGTGGTCGTTGTGCGGTGGTCCGTTGCGGTGCAGCTGGAAGCGTGCAGTTAGCCGGCAGTGAGTCTTTACCGAGCAGAGATTCGTGGCCTGCCTTGACTGAATGTGCGAGCGCACCTTGTACCAACTGAGTCAGCGCTGTCACTTGTCGTTCCAGATGTTGTACCCGTTCACTGCGGCAAACAATCAGTGGGCACGATCATATACAGCAGGACTTGCTTTCGCGCAATGCTCATACAAACTCTACACAGGATATCATGTGCGTGAATGTTCCTATTTTCCCGTGTGAGAATATAAATGAAATAGGTGACATTAATTAATTATTAGGCGTAATGATATAAATCAGGGGTTCTTAACCGGGGTTGCGAGACAAGCTCCTAAGGGGTGCGAGGAATCCAGCGGAAACTAATGAAAGTATATGTTTTACCTATGCTTCACATTTTCCTTGAAAAACCTTTTTTTCTCACAGGAACCTTAACATGTATGAGTAAATATTGAATTAAAAAATGGTATCGCCGCCTGACGAGAAAAATACTGTGCCGGAGAATGACCAGGGTATTTTCACTTGGGCTCCGTCCAGTCCAGCTCGGCCCAGGAACAAGTATGGGGTGCGAGGCCGCTGCATATGAGCAAGAGATTACACTGATCACGTTGAAAATACCGATAGCATCATGATGAAAAATGACGTCAAAACTGCGTTAAATAGTGTAAAAATATCCAGCATCCACCTCGTATTTCACCTCCTCTTCTCCCATTTCCTATCTCAACTGCTGTTCGCAATCACGGCTCTATCTTTGTCTCTTCGCTCTCCTGCTTTGACAATATCGTTTCTGTCGCTCGCACTTGTCGTCTTATTCTGCGCTCTCTCTACCCTATACGTCCCTATCTTGATAAAAATTCCGCCATCACTCTTGTTCATACTCTCATTTTCCCCAGGTTAGACTACTGCAACTCGCTTTACTGTAGTGCTCCTCGTTCTCATCTCTTAATCCTTCAGCGTGTAATCAACCAATCTTGTCGATTTGTCTTTTATCCTACCTTTTCTCGCCACACGTCTCACCTACTTTTTCAACTCCACTGGCTTCCTATCATCCCACGAGTTCATTTTCGCCTTTGCAGTCTCATTTACAAGCTTCAGCATGATCCTCACCAACCTTCTTATCTTGCTAATCTTTTGTCTCCCACTGACTCACACTCCTCTCGTCACCCTCTTCCTCTCGCTTGTCCTCGTGCATCTAATGAATCTTCCTGGTCCTCTAAATCGTTCTTCTTTTACGCCCCTCGCTTGTATAATTCTCTTCCCTATCATATCACCCGCGCCTCTTCATTTCGGTCATTCCGCCATCGGCTTCGCCTGTACCTTTTTGACATTTCATTTGATCCCGTCTCTCACTCTCTCTCTCCTTTCGCCTCTCTGTGATATTGTTTGAACTATTTCTCCGTTTCATGATTGTTTCAATTCTCCTCGTTGTTCAATGTCTTATTTTTCCCTGTCTTGAGCACAGTTACTGCTTCCTTCCCTTCCTTGCTGCATTATTTATTCTATTGTGAATGTTCTCTGTAATAATTCTCTGTCGATTTTATTGTTCGAACATACCACTTGATTTTTTGGAACTGTGCCCTTTGTGCTTGTGCTTGCTATTTACCCATTTTGATTGTTTTGTGACTTCTCTTTCATTTACTTGCTCATTTCTCCCATATTCTTTACAATTGTCGTTTTATCTCAATTGATGTTTTTCCTTTTTCGCGCTTGTGTTTTACCGGCGCTATAGCAAATACACGTTGTTGTTGTTGTTGTAGCATCATCGGTGATGTGGCTCAGAGCTTTCCACCAGCTCTGCCATTTTTAATGCAAGCATATGGCGCGCGTTCGTCTCTCCAACTTTGTAAAATACGTATCATGTCATGCCACGGGACCCAACAAGGTGATCCTCTGGAGCCTCGGCCTTTTGTTCTCGCTATTGATTCAGTCGCCCAGACGAATACATCGTAGCTGGAAATGTGATACTTGGATGACGGAACGATAACTGGCCCAAAGAAGATGTAGCGGCGGGTTTGAACCATATCATACCCGCATTCCGTGACATGGACTGGAAATCAACATTGCAAAACGTGAACTCACATACATTGGCTTTCCAGGCTCACCAAAGGAGGACCTTCACTCTACCGTTGCAGCCAACACAACAACAGTTTAGACTGACGAAGACGTGCGCCTTCTTAGCAATGCCAAAATAGCTCCGATCTGTGAGCTGTTCTTGCTTTGGCCACCAGTGCACACTGATTCAGCTGGCATATCTCTAGAACGGGTTAAGGACCTCGCTGAAAAGCGAGAACGGAGGGTATAGGCAATAAGGTATTGAGAAACGCTGATCTACACTACCATCGCTATCATCCAGATCAACACCAGCAAATATCCTATATTATTATCATCTAGTTTATCATCATCATCATTATCATCATCACGGGAATACATCACCATTTCCATCGCTATCATCAACAAAACACCACCGGAATATCATAGATTATCATAATCTATCATCGTCGTTTGTATCTCTATTTTTTCATATAGCTCTCAAAAATCTACTTTCATCCGATTGATTCAATCACTCCTATCAGTTTTGTTCCTGGCCGTGATATAATTATTAAGTCGTCTCTTCTCCCTTTTATCTGAGGTGAACGAAGTATTTTCAACATTGTTTCGTGTTTCAAATTCTTGAGACTGGCTAACATTTTGGTTGCTGTTCGCTAGATTTCTTAAATTTTCCTCATATAATTTTTTCGATGGAGATCAAAAGAATGAAACATACTCCAGCGTTGATCTTATTAACGATATAATCATATTTCCCTAGATGCCTGAATGCTGCATATATGTTTCTGATCAAGCGATGTGCGTGTGTACGTGCGTGTTTCATGTATACATGCCTGTTATGTGTAGGACATAAAGCGTCAGACGTATGACAGCACACGTACAATATTGTCAACACAATCACAACACACGGACAATATTGTCCTCGAGACCAATATCATATCACTAATGCAAAACGTTGACAAATGAGCGACAATCCATTGGTTCTCCCGAGCATGCAGTCAGAACCGTTGCGAGGACTTATGAGGCCCCGCCCCCCGAAGGCAACACTTGAGGCCCCTCCCGATGGCAGCACTTGAGACCCCCCCGAAGGCAACACTTGGGCCCCCCTCGAAGGCAACACTTGGGGCCCACATTATAAATACACCATCAAATAATGAATATATTTAGTATACATAATCACATAATGCAAGCTCAGGTGAAAACATCTGAGCAAAAAGGTAAAGGCTATACATAATATGATAAATTTTAATGTCATACGTGAAGCAACGGTGCCCCTCAACACTCGGCCCCCCCCCCCGGCCGGGGGGTACGGGGGGCGGTTGCTACGGCTCTGCATGCAGTATCAATCTATGAAGCGTAATGATTGATAAATTCCAATGTGGCGTGGTGTAAATAAAAATTAGTATGTATTAGTGATAATATACATTAGCGTGTATAAGATTTCACGCACATATATTGTCTGAAATATATAGGCAAGCACTGATAACTGAATCACACTGATAAGTTTAATACATATAAATCTAAACTAATGTAAAACTAATGTAAAACTAAAACTAAAACTATACTAATGTAAAACACCGTTATAATAGGCGTTCGACTTGGGGAAGACGCAGTTACGAGCAGCTCCTCGATCTCCATTAAGCTGGTGACTTATATGCGCTACATTATAACACATTTTGATATCATGCACGAGCCAATGGGCCCCTCAACACTCGGTTTCCCCCAGCCGGCTGGCTCCGGTGGCGGTTACTACGGCTCTGCCAACACACACTATTAGGCTGAGGAAACTATTAGGCTGAGTAAAATGTTCACCGCTAGGCTCTCACCTCCCTTCCACAGACGTCTGTCTACACTGCGGTACTCGGGGGCTTTCTGCCTGACACAGTTGACATATGGATACGCTCGACATGCCGCGTGCGACCGGTCGTGAAGCGGAGGAATTCTGCGTGGGACAGTTGGAGTGTCCTCCTACATGCGACCGCCGACAGTGTGGTGAAAACTCCATTGTAGATGTACCTGCCAACGAAATATCATGCTATATTATCATGCTAAATATCAAAATGTCTAGCAGAAAACTTCGTTGAAAGATAAATCAGTAGTACTCATGCAGTTTTCGTATACATTCTGTATCTATAAAGATGTTCTCCAATAGAAGCGGCACGGATTTCACTATTGCTAAGTATCTAGGTGTTGAACAATTCAAGCTAAAACAGAACTGACTCAAATAAGCTACCTTTAAAAAAGTCTAAGTCTTTCGTGTGGTCTTCTGGTAGTATTTTGACGAAATATTATCGTTGTATATGTTGTATATGTTGTTGTTGTTGTCAAAGGAATGATTCTGCTTTTGCTGTATATAAATGAATTTGGCTCTTTCAGCAAATGAGATAATGAATCACGTTTCCTGTTGCAATTAATAACCCAAGTTTTCCAGGAATATGGAACAGGAATGAAAATTAGAAAAGCAGTAGCAAGCATTAATTGCAAAACACGTTTTCATTGATATTTTTGGGAAAACATGTATTTTTTGGTTTATGTTTTGGTTTCGCTCTGATTGCCTTCGGATATGAGATTTCAGTATATCCGAGTATAATCCAAGTTATTATGTAGCGTTTGTGTAAGACAGATAACATAATATAATACACACACCGATTATAAGACAAACTAGAACGCACAGACTTTCACACACATATTATAACACACCAACAGCGCACGCACAATAACCGTTGACTACCGAACAAACACTCGCCTTTCGCCTTGACAAGGAGAGTGCACATTGTATCAATGGGACGCCGCTAATTGAAACACCACCACGCGTTCCTCACAATAGTAACTTGCTGACTCTTTAATCTACTCTGACAGTTTGCGCATGCTTTTATTAACTCATAACACAATCCTTTCATTTCCTCGTGAAATATCAATAAATATTATAAATAATATTATAAATATTATAAATAATATTATAAGTATTATAAATAATATTATAAATAATATTATAAATAATATTATAAATAATATTATAAATATTATAAATATTATTATGAATATTATAAATAATATTATAAATAATATTATAAATAATATTATAAATATTATAAATAATATTATAAATAATATTATAAATATTATAAATAATATCATAAATAATATTATAAATAATATTATAAATATTATAAACAATATTATAAATATTATAAATAATATTATAAATATTATATATATTACCATAAATATTATAAATAATATTATAAATATTTGAAATAATATTATAAATATTATAAATAATATTATATATATTATAAATAATATTATAAATATTATAAATAATATTATAAATATTATAAATATTATTATAAATATTATAATAATAATATAAATATTATAAATAATATTATAAATATTATAAATAATATTATAAATATTATAAATAATATTATAAATATTATAAGTATTATCATAAATATTATAATAATATAACAATATTAGAAGTATAAATATTTATATTATAAATATAAATATTTAATTATTTTACTATATATTTTACTTTATAATGACAAATTTAATTCGTTCAAATCAGGAAGTTTAGATTTGTTATTTGTCTTGTCAAGGCACTCACTATTATCGGTTTATTACTATTTTTTATTACATTTTGTGTCACGTTAATTAATTTAATTGTAAATTTACTCTTTATTTGGTTATATGTGATCTATTTTACATATGTATATATCTGCATCAATATGCAACATCGCTGATTGGTGCGCCAGAGCAGAAAACGCTAGAATATTCCAAGACGTCAGTACAAATGTTTACGGATAAAAATACACACTCTCATGACTGTTCAAATCTCGTGTTATATCTTTCATGTTATTTAGTGTGTGATAAGATTAATGTAACCTAAGTGAACCACCACAATTCATTCCTTCATGTATGTTAATTCAATAGTCTTATAAAAATCATATAATGAACAAAAGCATGCAAATGTTCCAGTATTCACAATCAGAGGATATGAATACACCAATGAAGAAATACATTGATCATAATGTTCTGCTACAGCCAGAGCCGTAGCAGCCGCCCCCCGGCCGCCGGTACGGGGGGCGGCTGCTACAGCCAGAGCCGTAGCAGCCGCCCCCCGTACCGGCGGCCGGGGGGCCCGAATGCTGAGGGTCCCCGCTGCTTCACGTATGATATTAAATTTTATAATATTATTAGGTATAGCCTTTACCTTTTTGCTCAGATGTTTTCACCTGAGCTTGTATTATGTGATTATGTCTAATAAATCAATTAGTGCTATATATAATGATGGCCCAATTGGTGCTATATATAATGGGGCCCCAAGTGTTGCCTTAGGGGGAGCCATAAGTCTTCACAACGGCTCTGGCTACAGCAGTAGAGCGCTGCGTATGAAGTATATAAACAACATATATTTAACATACAACATAAAGATCAAAATACACCAAACACCGGTGCGATTGACAGTAGGCAGCGAACACTACGAGAACAATAGATAAGTAGGCACAAAAACAAGGTCGAATGGTGCGGATGTGTGGTTTTGATGGTTATCGTGCAAATTTCTTCTTCTAAAACAAAACAAACATACAATATGCAAACTGAATGAAAGCAGCGTACAAGCAACTACGAGCGGAAATGTTACGCCACTGAATTACGTTGTCGGTGTAGCAGTTGCAAGTTATCTTCTTAATATATAGAACTATCCTAACATTCGTGGACCGTGGTTCGAATCCCGGCGGAGCAGAATATCATTAGGCGAATTCTATAATCCAACAGCCCCTGTCCACCCAGCAGTAAATGATGGTACCAGATGTCAGTCATGTGTTGTGTCATGTATTCTGGGGAGGTGGCCTTCTCTTATACGTGTTACATCCATTTGGCGCCATAGCGTGGAGAGGGTCGGCTCTGCAGTGGTAGCGAGCTGCACGGGGCACACCTGTGTGTTCATAAGCTTCGACTTCATCCCGTGTAGCAGCTGACACTTAGGCATTTAACCTTTACTTAACCTTCGGACTTAAAAAAAGCCTCAAATAAGAAATCAGGACCAATGTGTGATGTATTCTTGCCGTTATATCCTTCCCACAGTGCAAGAATTCTATTGTGCATATTTACTGATTTTTCAATTTGCTAGGATCCCTAATAGCATAAATATCTCATATGATGATAAAACTATTATGCAATTCGGCCTGAAGGTCCGAATTGATGGTAATTTTTTGCCCTGCACTGATTGCAAATTGTCTCTATGTCTGTTTGTACCCTATCTCCTCCTAAACCACTGGACCGATTTTGATGAAACTTGGTCCCTAGAGGTAAAATGGATGCAAGAAGGTCAAAAGCTAAGTTTTTTTGACCTCCGAGGTCATTTTCAAGGTCATTGAGGACAATTGTGTCTGTTTGAGGACTTTTTTTTGTTTGATTGTCGATAGATTTTTCGTCGTTCCCGTTTTCCGCCAAACGCTGCCGCCGTCGATTTTTGTTTTGTAGGCGGCAGCTCGCATCTCGCATTCACAAAAATCCTCCAAAAATATTCTAAGAAGGAAGAACCAAAATAAATTAAAAAGAGACAGTCATCTCCCCCCTCCGGCCTCATCCCGCGGATTCGGCCTCGTCCCGCGGATGTAATCTGTCCATAATATGTAGTTGGCTTAGGATATCAAGGCCGAATTGGGGGTATGCAGCTTTGGACCTGGTTTTTGGTCAGACAAAGCTGCACGTCTACTTAATTATTATTGTATATATGTCTAAAGTTGATTCAATGACTTCCAAACTCAAAAAGGACGCTGAGGCGTATAAGCATTGGGGTTTTGTCGACTGACAGCACTGCGAGGTTCGTGCAAGTGACGAAGTATGGTGCGTTTATAGCTGCAGAACGCAAATATAGCCAGCTTGAGCGTAGAGCACTGGCAGTAGTTCTTGCGGTGACCGAGCTCCACCAGTCTGTATTTCGAAGGCTTTTTGTGGTGACTACAAGTCATCGACCACTGTTGACTCTGCTGAGCCAGAAATCAAAATGGCAACTGCGAGACAAAATAGCCACTTCGATGCCTTGTCGCGTCTTACATTGCCATACATGTCAATTGAAGTTCCTGAGCCCGGCAATGTAGTGCAACTGTCTGATATTGTCTGAAGTGAAAGTGAAGACCCGGTAAGATTATGTTTTGTTGTAGCTGATCCAATATACCATGAATGGATGGCCTCAAGTCATTGATCCCGAACTGTTAATTTTTTACAGTCGTTGCGACGAACTATCGGTGGATAGAGGCTGCCTTTTGTAGGATGCCGGTTGGTGATTCCACAACAAGGAAGAGGCCAGCATGTCATGTCAGCTACACTGAGCAAGCGTGTCAGCAGTTCCCGAGTTACAGTGGGCGCCATCATCCACACCGTGGCAGCGAATTCACATGGATTTCGCGCGACCAGTGAAAGGGGAAATTTGCTTGTGCTGGTCGACGTATACAACAAATATCCAGATGTTAATTTCTGTGAATATGCGTCGACACAGACGGTTACGGATCATCTTCGCACAGCGTTTGCGTCGCATGTCCTACCGGTGGTCGTGGTTTCGGATAACGCAACGCGTTTTGCCGGTTCTGAGATGGAAACATTTCTAGCCACAAATGGAGTAAGTCAACAGTTCGCTGCATCACGACACCAATGTTCTAATAATCTGGCAGAAGCGGTGGTAAAGGTCGTAAAAAATGGTATCAAGAAGCAACGCCCAGCGCCGCTTCTCGTCAAAGTGACACGGTGGATTTACAGCTACCACAATACGCCGCACAGCACAACTTGCAAGTCACCGTCAGAGTTGATGTTCACGCGTAGAACACACAACGACCCAGACTTTAACTGGGCGGAGCAAATCAATAAAGAACGTGATACGTCAGTTCAAGAGCGTCGATTCAGGCCAGGTAACTTGGTATATTGTTATAATGTCACGGGAGCTTAGAGCATTTGGTCGCCGGCGGTGTTGAGATGAATTTTTCGACTCCTCGTGTATGTTCTTTACAGGACGGTTTGTTAGAAACGCAGATCATGTACGGACGCGGTTTTCTATCAACGAAGATGAATCAGCGAGACGGGGGGACGGGGCAGTGCCTGAGAGGTTGACTAGTGCCGCTAGTGAGATCACACCTCGACAGCAGCAACATCAACAACAGGTGGTGAGGGAAACAGTACTCACGGCCTTGAACGAAATTGGGGCAATAGCACGAGTTCGAACCAGTAAGATGTTAAGCAACATTTATGAAGGTCAACAATGACGGAGGCTAGATTGAGGAGGCAGATGTTGATCGGTGTACTCTAGTTTCAGTAAAAGAGGAGACTGGGGGTTTACGGCGGTCTTAACGGATTCGCTGGAAGCCCAAACTTTTCGAAGATTATGTTTGGCTCTGTTATTTAACTACTCGCATTGTGATTGTCATGTCAGTGTGATGCAAATGTTTTTTGTCGTTTCCGAGGTATTATGTGAAGAGTGTCGATTGAAGCTTGTGGGAGAAGGAGTTGTGGCGTATTAGCGTTGGGTTTTGTTGATAGGCAGCACTGCGAGGTTCGCGCAAATGACGAACTATGATGAGTTGTGTTTGGTGTGTTGTTGTGTTGTTACCGTTGATAGAAATATATTGTGTTGATCTACTCTAGACGATTTTTGTCTATGTTTTTGTCTTAATTTATATTTTTATGTCTAGGCTTCTGAGCAAAAAAGAGTTGAAACAGTCACCGGGCTGCTAGGCTAACATATCTAAGCGTGCAATATTCTCTGCGATGCGGAATGAGGTAGCATGATTCATGCTGGGTTACAGAATGACGGTCACGTGACTTAAGAAACAGATTGCAGTGTGCTCTCCTTAGGCTGCATGGTGAGCTCATTTAGGAAATATTTTCTAGGCCATATGGAAAAAGCATAGAGGAGAGCGTCAAAGCGGTAACTACGGTTAGGAACTTTTGGGACAAAACTTTGAAGACATTTGATATCCTACAATTACGAGTAATTGTAATATCTATCACGAGTAATTGTAATATCCTACAATTACATTTGATGTAATTATCCTACATCTCGTAAATCAGAGATGCACATTGAACAATCGTTGTTAGCATAACTATATCAGTCTTTGTTTTCTTAGTTTGTGTCACCTCCTTTGATTTTCCAAACAGGATACTTTTCAATATACAGTCGGCCCTCCAAATAGCGGACTCGAAGGGACCGATACAAAGTTCCGCTATTTGGAGGTTTCCGCTATTTGGAGATGTGCTCTGCAGCAAAGCATATCAACACTTATTAGTCTGAATCGTTCATTTTTCACAAAATATTCGCTTGTCATTACCATTTTTTTCTTTCTCATATGATTCTACCAAAAAGTTTCATTACCCTAAACATAACTCAGCTGTGCGGCGTTTACCTCTAGCGCCATGTTTTTGATATGCTGCATTTTGCTGGAGGGAATCGTTTCTTCAATGTTGGACATATCGTTGCTCTCCAATGCAATAGTAATTGGAATTGTCAATGCTATACCAAAGTCTAAATTCCTGCATGTTTCCTGTGCGAGATCCTCACCAATCTGGGGTCCTAGGCGGTCGCTTAGTTTGGCAATGCCAAATAATCTTCCTGTGCCTGTGCCCTTGTCTATAGCCGGCCCAAATAAGTCACTCGTTTATACCAATGAGCTTGCAACAGTCAACTGTTGTCAGTCGAAAAGCTGGAATCATTATACTTCATACACCATCTATTCAAGAATCATACAGATATTCCATTTTCCGCTATTTGGAGGTTTGCTATATAAGTGGGGACCAATAGATCGTTCCGCTATTTGGAGGTTCGCGCTCTTCGGATGTTTATATTCCGCTATTCGGAGCTGATACTAACACGTATTTGATAGGTTTTCGATCAGGACCAATAAATTGTTTAGCTATTTGGAGGATTCCGCTATTTGGAAGTCTATTATTTAGAGGGTCCACTATATATTGGTTACTATAAAATATCTTTTAATCATGCCCTCAAGGAAAACCATGGATTGTTTTCGTTAATTTTTGTAATTTTTGTTTTGTATTATTAAGCATAGTTCACATTTCGCCGAAAAAATCATGATGAATGAAGTTTGGCCCAGTTTTTAGCACAGATAGCACGGCACAGCGCATTAGCACAAATAGCATAGCACTTTTTATGACAGAATTGTTTGTCAAAACTTTATAGTCAACTGTATTTGTCAATTGTTTTTTTTTAGCTCAGTCATTCATTCACACCGTTTGCTTAAAACACGGGATTTAACTGTTATAAATGAATGTTTCTACTGATATCGCTTCCCATTTCATTGCCACCAAAACTGCAGAACGCATGTACAGTCTGTTTACGAGCGACATCAGCAGAACCTGCAACGCATTTCAACATACACAACACGGCAGTGTATGGTATATTCCGTTGTGTTCGATTCGAGCCCAGTAGCGGGAGCTTCAGACTAGAGAATGTTCGCACCTTGCATACCAATGTGACGTCCATCGATGTTGGAGGCGTTCCTAGGCGGAGGCGCGTGCTGACACAAGGCATGTGCTTCGTGTTCACAACCACCTTTACTCGGCCGCTGTAAATGTCAATGGCAAGAACATAAAATGTACGTGCTTGTGAATTTATCAATATTATACTAGTGAGAAAATGTTCAATACGATGCTATGCGATATGTCCTGACTTTCACGCACGTCGCAAAAAAATGAAACTAATTTGCCACTGATGAAGTGATTTTATCTCATTTCAACGATATCAATACAATGTCACCGTCATCACAAGTTTGTACAATTGTATTTGACACACACACACACACACACACACACACAACACACACACACACACACACACACACACACACACACACACACACACAGCATAAGCCGCAGTGGCTTCATTGCTTGCCACTGCCAAGAGCAGAGACGTATGCAACCGTTTCTGCTTGCCGTTATTTTTCAAAACTCGTGTCTAATATAGGTTATCTGTTGTTTATTTTACTTGTCGATATCTTAGGATTTTCCCCACTTGTCCTTGGATGCTGGATCTTAAAACATAGATAAAAGTTCAATTTAATATATTTATATATTGACGTATCTTATTCAAAGGCCATTTGATTTGTTGACGTATCGTACTTGTTGCCAGCGAGAAAATGCGTCCTGGGTGGCGTATGTTAATTGCGAAAGCTACAATTATATATTTTTTACTTAAGCGGAATGTTGGGAACACAGCAAGGTGAAAAATTGACGTTCCGATACGTAAAGATTTCATAAACACGGTTTAAGTCAGTCGCCGTTAGAAGTGGGTGAAAAATAGGGTTACAAAATGGCACGCAATTCATATTTAATTATTATTTTTCTGATAAGTTTTTTATTTCAGTTTTTATATGCTATTGTAGAAGAAGGGCATGCCATTCGGAAAATAAAATTCTTTTAATTGTATCTCGCTTTTTTTGAAAATTATTCAAGTGGAAATTTGAGTGGCAACAAATGTTGCCATTCGGCGCTGTCGTGTACAAAATTTGCTCCAATCTGTTTTTTCCTCATATTAGTTTGTGATTTTAGAATAAAAACAATTAATTGAGCATTGAGTCTTTCTTAAATACTTGGTAGATATGTTACTTAAATATGACATAGAGCTAGGTAAAATTTTATGAATAATGTTCACGTGATTTGGTAAATATAAAAGCTCATTGTGAATATTCCAATGATTCATTGAGTGGTTATGCAGTATTAAGTACAGTACAGATTGCTCAGGCTCTAACAGTACTCAAAGAGGGAGGATTTTTAATATTTTGATTTTGTATATTATTGTAATAACTGCGTTGTCTTATTTATGTGATCGATGATGTGATTTTGCATGACCCATGTTTCGATGTCCTGTATTTAGCCATGCTATGTATATATGCTTGTGTTGAGCCTAGTGACTAGCGGTGGTCCGCTAAAATTAGTTGCTGAATTTAAGGCATCTGAGAACGACGCTATTTGTGCACGCAGTAAGCAACAGCGTTTGCAATCACGTCATCGCGCGCTTGGAATTCTAGTTTTTTAATTCAGGTTAGAATCACGCGATTATACGTCATGTTTGGACGTATAAAAAGGCGCTTGTTATTAGGATCAGTGGCAGATACGCTGAACATTTCGGGTCTGGCAGAGCTACTCTCTTTGTCTCGGTAGTTTGACGTATCTTGTCTAGCGATGCGACCTAAAAAAACCGACGGTTTAAAAAAACCGTTTTTTGCCAAAAAAAACCTCGACCGAAAAAAACACGTTTTTGTGTGTTTTTAGGAATCATGCAAAGAATAAAAATTATGGAAATGATATATTTGGGATGTTAAATGAGTTATTTTTTATCAACACATGAGTTATTCATGCTATTAGTGACCCTATCAAATTGAATTATCATTAAATATGCACAATACAATTGTTATAATGTGTCTGAAAGCCGTAATATAATTGTTTACACGGTACTGTGCGGCACTTCTATGTACAGTACAGTTTTGCATTCAATTATTGAGTTAATTATTGTATAAGAAAGCAGGTTTTGAGAACCGTTTTTTCTGCTAAAAACTGAAATTGTTTTAAAAAAACAACAGGTGGCATTATTTTTTTTACATAGTACCTTTTTCCTACCAGAAATGAACTATGTTGATTATAATAAGCATCATCATTTCATTCACCAGATCAATTATTTGCAAATATAAAAGTACAAACACTGCAAATATTTACACAAAGACTACAAATATACACACAAACTTATTTTTGTGTCCCTAATTATATTTAGTGTCCCTAATGAGACTACGAATAAAAGCGGGTCGCACTATTCAGAGTGGCAATCCTCACCAGAAAAACGGACAATATTTTCGTGCAGGACAAAAACAACTGAGGAAATATATTTAATATACAAAAAGGTATTTGAACACAAATAACTACATCAAAGAAACCATCATCCATAAAACCAGTTCTAAAAACAGGTTACTAATACAAAACCAATTTATTTGGTTAAATTTTCCTTGATCTGCCGCCAATTTTTTTTCAAAATCTCTACATCTACGAAAACCGTGTTTAAAAAATTTATTCTGAAAAAACCATGGTTTAAAAAAACACTTTAAATCAAGTGGTTTAACCAGCCGCATATACCAGCAGGCTACTTATATACAAATATTACTTATATACAAAGGTATTTGAACGCACATCAATCACCCCTATATTCCATAGAGACTGTTCTAGAAAGCATTGTTTCATTAAAAAAGCGTTAGTTTAAATATAAGTTTGTCAAAAAAAACAATTGACCAACCAATTAACTTGTCTTGTTCTGCTGTCAACATTTTCTTAATTTGTACATTAATAAAACGAATTTAAAACAAGTTTGAAAAAAACATCATTGCATTTTTTCATAAAAAACATGGATTCTTAAAAAACACATGATTACTCAACGAATTTGTTTTGTTCTGCTGACAAATTAGTTCAAATATCCACATCATTAAGCCCATTTTTGAAAACATGGGCTTTTTCAATGAAAAAAACCTATACCACCGGACCCAGATGCACTTTCAAACAGTCTCCTGAGGTATTTATTGGTAAATATTTTGTTTTATATACTATTATCAAATTATCTTTGAAATAAGACACGTAAATATGTACAAAACGTCGATTCAACACGTTTCTATGTACTAAAATCCAACATCCGATGACAATTGGGGCTAATTCTATAAAAAACACCTAAAAAACATGTTTTTTTGCAAAAAACACAACAAAAAAAACGTTTTTTTGCATAACTAATTCTGTCACTAGGGTTTTGCACAACGTTAGAGTGAAGTGGGTATTCCTTCTGATCACTCGTTCGTTGTTCGCCCGCTAAGCCTAATAACAAAATAGCATTGAGACACTTGGAGGTCAGAGCTGCCGTTACACAACACTCAACTTGCATCTGTTCTGTTGAATTGCAGCTGACATTGAGGCTTTATTGGCTATTACTAGGGCTGCCGAAAATGAATAATGTTACTTTGTCACCTAAAGGTCACTTTTTTCATAAGCTATCTAAAACTGCATGAAAAACTTGTGTAAGATAATTATTAAAAACGTTATTAGGTTACCAAAAGTTACTTTTTCATCCTTAGATAACTTTTTTTCTTTTAGGTTACTTTTTATCGTCAGGTTACCTTTTGTTATTTGTCTTGTTATTAGGTAAGCTTACCACAAAGTTTGGTAATTTTTTGCAGATATGAGGCACAAAAACGGTATATATGAGGATACAATAGGAAAAGAGATGGAATATTAGTTTTGAAGATCAAGAAATATAAAAATTTCGGCTGTTATGATTTAGCAATTGGTATTCACCTTAATATGTGTGCTACTCGATATGTATCGAGTATACGTTTTTGAGTATACGTTATACGTTATACGTCGAGATATACGTTTTTGGGTACGCAGGATAGCGTCATTCCATTTCAGGACATGTCCACGAACCGGAGGGTGTCGTGAGATGTTTGAAGCGTGGTATAGTACGATGTGTAAGCTCTCTATACCAGATACTGCACTGTAGCACTTGACAGTACGTATTTACTTGAACAGGAATTAGCAATTGATTTTCAGGGCCTGAGATAACACCATTTTCCCACGTTTGACATTTTTAAGACTGTGAGCACATGGTGCTACATATGGGAGGACGGGGGACATTCACACACGCAGTGTTTTCGCTCACACTAATATACAAGCTGTAGCACGTGCTATTTGATGAAAAATTCCATTGAAACAATATAAATAACGTGATGGCGACCATTACTAAAAATATTTACATTAGCATGTAGTGTATTCCACTTTTGTATTAGCTCTCCACTTTAAATTGCATCTTGATGGTTTTGCTCCTTTTTGCGATGTTAGCCAAATATTATTAAGTCACTTTTGGTGGTTTGTTGTGAAAATAGTACCAGATCGGAGAGAGGGTGGCAAAATAGTACCAACTCGGAAAGAGAATAGAAAAGAAGGACAGCTGTAGTTTCTTCCTTCAGATCCGCAAACAGAAATTAACTTTTATTGAAGGATATTTTCACAAAGGTTAGGTTATTTTTAGGTTACTTTTTCTAGATTAATAGGTTACTTTTTATGTTCAAAAACAAACAACAAACAAACCGTATATTTGATATAGCGCACTAATCAGCAAAGGCGTGATAAATATGTGATAAAGCGATGCAAAAGTGATAATAACATTAAAACTAATTGGTTATTTTTAGGTTACTATTTTAGGTTACTTTTTCTCGAAAATAAAGTTAGTTTTTCTGATGTTTAGGTTACTTTTTTGACAGCCCTAGCTATTACTTTTCTATACACCAACATACGTACAACAAACCATACTTACAGCCCCAGAAATAGTAGCGTTTGTCAAATAATGCCTGGTATACCGCTAGTATGCGAGTGAGTTGGTTCACTGCTACTCATTCACTGTTCACTCATGTGCGTATACCTTGCCAATGTTCTTGGTCCAGCACTACGTGTGCCCAATAAAAAGACAATGAAACGTGCAATATGGGACACCGAACATCGTGACATTGTTTGGCAACACAGCAGTAGCAGCGGACTAGCCTGGGGCAACTTGGGTGCGACGGTCGTGGAACAGCTACATTGATGTGCAACATCGCCACAGCACACACCAGACACTGAAGTGGCGCCAGTTTCAAGCGCGCGCAGCACACTGCCGTCGCGAAGCTCACTGACAATACAAACACACACATTGAAACATAAGCATGACAAAAAATTATGCCACCTTTTGAATGTCGAATTCTCATGGTGTTTCAATTTGCGTCAATGGCATTATGATCATTGCTATTATTATTATTCATAATATTTGCCATTGGTATTTTATTATTATATTGACCATGTAATTCCAGTACATGTACATGTTTGTTATGGAATCTTCGACAACTAAGCCGACTCGTTGCCCATTGTTATGATTGGGACATAGCCTATCGGACCCCAACAGGCTCTTGGGGTCTGGTCGCATCATCATATACCATTTAGATGCAGGCGTTTATTATGTTTTCAGTGACTGTGTATGGCTATTTCACTATCTCATCACTACCATTTCATATATATTTCACTACCATTCCTCTATCTTAATGCTCTGGCAAGTCTGTAAGTAATCTGGTATAAAGAGAGATTTGTATCAGGTGGACAGTCCAAAGGAGTAATAAAAATCTAGGGCGCATCATTTACCAAATCGGAACGTAGCTTACTCTATTCTCCTAGTCTCGGTTGACAGAAACACTGTTTTCGATGACATAGTAGAGAAGACGATACACAAGAGAAAGAGGAAATATAAAAAATAATATATACAGGATAATATAGAAGAGAGGAGAAAGATGAGAATACATCAGAGTGCATATAATAGGGCAAATGTGATATTGATAGTTATATGGAGCAGTGTTAGAATCACCATGAGTTGGAGATCTGGGTGAGTACGCGGGCGACCGGGTCCACCAGACATATTACAAACGAAGACGATGTTGTCAGCTGGGATGCAGAATGAGGTCGACAGAAAGACGTCTTAGTCAGCTGGTCTGAGAAATTATTCAGGAATAAGGTCTGCAGCTGACTGAGGCTGACTGGTTGTCGGCAGGTGAGCCATGCTGGCCGAGTCAACGATCCCAATTGAAGGTGAAGCAGCACTGGTGTTACCAACATACCATAAGCACAGTCAACATTGTCATTCGTCACGAATCACAGCTAGCGAAGTTTATCGGACACACTTTTACGTATGTTTGTTCGAGTTGTCAAATGAAAAGTTGTATTGCAGACGGAACGACAGACGGGCCCAAAAGATGGACCCTTCGCTATGATTAATCAATTATGATGATAAGCTAATGTTATAAATACCTTTATAAGATATAAAATAAGCCTAGCAGATTAATATAATGTGATCAGATATATACAGGCAGCGACACGTGAGCATTACAAAATGTTAAAGTACTCCCTGAAATTTCTTGCAATTTGTGTGCCGTCCTTACATCTACACAAAATTCACAAGATAATTTGCGATTAAAAAGGGTGGTAGCTTTTCAAGACTTAAATCTAATATATTTTTCAAGACTTAACTCTATTTTGTTTTTTAAAGACTCGTCATTTTGCAATACTGTAAACTGACGACTTCTACTGAATATGGACTTGGTTTGATACCCCTGATATTTCTCTGCCAAATGATAGACCAGCCTAATACGAAAAATCAACTACAACCAAGAATAACAAGTTTGATACTTATTCATACTTGTGAAGTGCCAGTTCTTGCGATACACACATGTAAGTCTACGTAAGCATAAATAAAAATACCAAAAACGAAAATCGGTGAAGTAGCTGACAGTACGACTTCGGACAAAAACCGACGGAGCTCAGATGCATTACGCTAAGATATACAATAAACTGGCTTCAGTCCTATGATCACACTGTAATTGTCACGATAGTAATTGAATCACTGCTGTAATTCCGGTGCCCGCAGTGCATCATTGCGCTGTTTGCGGGCTGACATGTGTGTTTCAGGTCTGACCGTGTGAACTCGGTGCATTTTGCAGGTGATCATGACGAACCGAGGCGCCAGATGTCACGACGGATGCTGGAATCATCGAGTTGGGTGTCAGATCTAGTGATATATAGAAGTCGATGTTATTGGTATGGAGTGGAAAGCTAGTTGATGAGGTCGTTGATGCGGCTGGCGATGTTGATCATGGTGAGTACACGTAGACTTCGTTGCAGAGCTGCCGTGTGCCATGAGTGCTGCCAACAACACGTGATATTGCAAGCATTGATGTTTATTACTATTTTCATTCCGTTTGTTTGGTTTCAGTGACAATTATTTACGCGATAGGTCTAATACTTGTGCGTGTACTTGTGTGAAAGGTTCATGGTTCATGGTAATTTTGAATCTACAGCTTGTCGATTTGGCTCTTTGACATTGTTCTTGACATCAGAACACGTGAATTTGTACTGTGTGTTTATAAGTATGCGTGTTCTGCTATATATATATATGTGTGTGTGTGTGCGTGTGTGTTATGTATGCGGAGTAAGTAGGGCATCAACGTGACATATTGGCATAAAAGCCAGAGCTAGAGTTGACCGATGACAATTAAGTCAGTGTAGAAATAAGAATGTGCGCGTTCAGAACTGACGCTAATTTGTTTATATCACAATTACATTCAATTTTCGTTGACTACTCATCACCAGTGAGGTGAGAGTTGAGGATTATGATAGATGTAATCATGACACGACTGCAAATTCTCGAAAGTATAGTAGGATAAGTGATACAATATAAAAGTACAATATTCATTTGAGAAAAATTATGTTTGCAAACGCCGTGCAACGATGTGCAATTTTCCGCTACACGTGTGTATATGCACAACATCTCGGCAAGTGGTATCTCTGGAAATTTGATTCATACTTAAACATTTTCAGGATGTACAGGAATATTGAGATTGTTACGCTACACAGTCAAACATTTTTGCTCCTTTTAAACTGGGTTTACTGGCATTTCAAGTGAAACGTTGATAAATATTGAGCGAAACGATTATTGATTTTGGCTCACCAAATGCTCAACTACACATTTCTACCAACTACTAAAATTGGATGAACATTTGGCACCGCTCTTGCACTGGCGGATACACAGGTAACTCAGGGGGGTCGAACCCCCCCCCCCCCCCCAAAAGTTTCCATCAATTCCTCATAACCAAGATATTCACTAGAAGTGGTCAGGGAAAAGTATTATTTGTAGAGTTTGTTTATATACGCATAAGCATTATTATACGTGTATACACGTATAAGCATACACGTATAAGCATACACGTATAAGCATACACGTATAAGCATACACGTATAAGCATACACGTATAAGCTTACACGTATAAGCATACACGTATAATCATACACGTATAAGCATACACGTATAAGCATACACGTATAAGCATACACGTATAATCATGAACGTATAAGCATACGCGTATAAGCATACACGTATAAACATACACGTATAAGCATACACGTATAAGCATTATTGCAAAGCATATTCGCGCATAATGCGTTTGTGAATGTGTGTATATAGAAGGTCAAAGGTAAAAAAGGTCAGCCCCCCTCCCAAATCATTCAGCCCTCCAAAATTGTACTCTGGATCCGCTATTGCGTTCTTACGATTATACGCAGATTGTGTTAAGTCCAAAACGTTAGAGCAGAATGGTTTCAATTCAACAAGAATTCAACATAATAATACGGAGTAAGAGCACGGTAATTGTTTTGTCCTGCCTAATTTTTGTTTGTTGTTAATACATCTAAAATTTGACAAAGTTACAATTTTATATACAAATATGCGACACAATGTCCATGCTAGGGACACAATATCCACACATGCTATATTCGTGTGTGCGTTTTTTGCCCAAACTCGGTCATATAATATGTACAATATGCCGTCGCTCTAATGACGTTGCCGCCAACATTGGCATCTCTTGTGATTACCGAGCAAGCCTGGATAAGTGCCCCCTGAGAGGAGGATCTTCTTGGATAATGTTACGCGGTGGCTGACATCCGCACACATGGTGCAATTTCTATGGAAATCATTCTCCGCTTCCTTCGCTGTTTATACGTTTGCATCATACTCTTTCTCTCTCTTCATCTCTCTTGCTCTACCTCGGTATTCCGCACATAGCGGCATATCAAGCTGTAAACAAGCGGAAACAACAATAGACAACACGAGTTTGACAAAATATATTTATTGGCAAAAACAGTTAACTTGTAATTCATCGAAATACCGACGGATACGCATTTCTGAATATAATAAAATCAGACAAAAATTGCAATAAAGTTTTACTAGACATTTACAAATTTATACAAGCCGACAAAAACGCCACATAGTTTTCGTTTTCAAGGGTAGTATTTTAATATATCCTCAGCTTGCATATCTTATAACCTTTTATAAGATATTTTGTGAATTTAAATAATCACTTAATTTCATTTATTTTCACATATTTTCATTTAACCAAAGTTTACACCCTATTATATTACTTTCACTTCAATTTTGACTTAATCAAAACAAGGTTATTTCTAAAATCAGATAAATAATACTGACAATCAGATAATCAAATGTTTCAGGTTAATTGCGGTTGCAATCTTTGCTACACATAGTGATAACTATATCATTTCCCGTTATTCTATGCTATGTTTCTGTTATTTCATCTTTTAATTGATTGATTAATTGATAATTGAAAACATGTTGAATTTGTCATCTCATGCATTTTCTATCATAGACGTAGCTGCGTTGTTATTGACATTTAGTGAATTTGCACTTGTGTATTTACTACTGTATATATTCGAATAGTGCTATATTGCTTGAATTTATCTAATTATTGCAAATTCGCCAGCATCGTGGTTCCAGGGTATTCCACTGAGCATCGTATTGAGGTATTATAAGTGCCGATATAATATTTATCCTCAAATCGGTGATAAATCAATTGCCACGTGGAATCAAACAGCTGTGTGCTCCGCGCCATGACATTTGGCCCTGACTGTATGTGATTGCGTGTTGCGCGTTGGCGTTTCGTATGGTTTACCGTTGCATGTATAATTCGCATTAGCTCATGCTTTACTGCATGTACACTGTGTATTTTACATATATGTGTGTGTGTATGCGCGTGTGTCTTGCGTTAGCCTGGACGTAAATTTGCCCCGCGGCGGTGAGCACGTGACCAGCTCGCCGCTGATTGGTTGCGAGAGTCGCTGCATGTGTTTGTGCGCGAGTGTGCGTGCTAGCTAGTTGGTTTTTAAGGGCACACGTCTTCCTAACAGAAATCAATTGTCCTAGTATTCGCATTACTGTTGTGTTTTTATATTTTTTTGCAAGACCTGTACGAAGAAGTCATATATTGGTGTGCCATTTGATATATTGTCCTGTGTTCTCAAGTAGTCTATCCAATCCCAGGAGTATGTTCACATTCATTGAGAATATGGATCGTTTTCTTAGGTTCTGCGTTAGGATGCTGTTTTCTTTGCGGTAGTGTGGGCTAAGACAGATGATATTTGGCGCTCAGACAGATGTATGGAGCGCTGTTCCTGACATGCACAATTAACAAAGTCACATGTAACAATTAACAAGTTCACAAGTTTTAGATTACACAATCTATTGCGTAGTAATAAGTTCACAAGTTTTCAATTATACAGTCTAAGACATTCAGATATGAATTTAGACTAGCGTGGCATCACGTCCGTGTTTTTCCACTGCATGAGTTGTATGTGTGTATGTGTATGTGTATGTGTCATGGGCGTAGATTTGTGTCGAGGCTCGGGGGGATTACATCCATCATGCATTAGTGTTCAAAGTGGGCTCAGTTGCCCAATTGCTTGAGATCCTCAACCATTTTCAGCCTATTAAATTACAACACACATACCCCAATGAAAAGTGTATTGCGTAATATAATTCTTCACATATTTATAATTTCTTACATTTTGGTCTATTGCCTTCTATGCTGATTTTGATGACAATATACCCAATGAACTGAACTCAGCATAATTATCGGGGGGTATAATTGCATATACATAACCCCAGCGGTTGTCGAGGGGTATATATACCCCCCATACCCCCCAGGACTTGCGCCCATGGAATGTGTGTATGTGTCTGTGTGTGTATGTGTGTATGTGTATGTGTATGTATGCGTGTATTTGTGTATGTGTGTGTATGTGTATGTGTGTATGATTATGTCTGTATGTGTATGTGTGTATGTGTGTTTTTGTCTGTTTTTTGACACGTACATACATGTATTTACAATCACGTACTCATTGATAATAATGTACAATTAAGCACGCACACATGCGCTCGGGGTATTTGCGGGTGAGTTCGTGTATGCGTCCATGTATGTGTATGTGTATGTGTATGTGTATGCTTATGTGTATGTGTATGTGATTTTTTTGGACACAGACAAATCTATTTACAAACGCGTACACATATTCACAATACTACAATACAATGGAGGCGGCGTTGCCACGAATGACGGCCAGGCTTATTCGCTGCCGAAGCCAGGCCATCTCTCGCGGCTCCTCTGAACGCTCACTTATTCTGCCGCCCAGGAGCTTGACGAAGTCGTCTAGGGATGCCCCCATCACACCGGTGGTCTCGATTGCCAGCTGCACGAAATCGTACCGCTGACACAGTTGAGAGTAGCGCCGCCGCTTTCGGTCTTCCGCCGCCTGCGCTGCTGCCCCGGGAGTGACCGCACCATCCAGCAGATGTGTGCTGCAGAAAGTGTTGACGCAGGTCACATCCCAGAGCAGCGACTTTCCGTGCCGCACCGGGAGCACGGTTATTCCGTCGGGTCGGCGGCCGTCGCCGCGGTCCAGGCCTCGTGGCTCCAGCACCGCGGCGATTCCTGCCGACGCCAGACTGCGGCGAATGATGTTGTTCAGCGCCGTGTGGCGCGGCAGGCGGCCGGCATTGCGACTGCAGGAGAGGATATGGTGGCGCCACCTGTCAGTTGTGGTACCGCAGCGACATCTGTGCGGTTCCTGCACTGCGGCACCAAGTCGCAACGCCCCGCCGACTCGGACGGCTTCGTCTGGCAGCAGCAGGCCGAGGCTGGCGACAGGCAGCGCTGACAGCCAAGCGCCGCTGTGAGGAGCGGCCGCGGCCAGGAGACGGGCTCGGCACAGCTGGTTCGCGCTTCCAAGGAGATGCTGTTGGCGGACGGAGGAGGATCGGTCGTCTAGGTGGCGCTGGTTCAGTGGCTCGCTCGTGCTGAAGTCCGGGCACATGGTGTACACGAGCTCCTCGATGGCTGCCACCAGAGAGCAGGGTCTGTCACCGCTTGTGCGGTGGTTAATGAAACAGACCAAGTCTCCGGTGGCTTCCAGCGAGGCGATGTGGGCGGGTAGTGCCACGTCGCTCAGCCTTCTGGCTCCGATACCTCCGTGGCGGACCGGAAGGGAAACCTGCAGCCACTGTGCGTCTGACATGGCGACATTGCAGCAATCACTGATGGGTATATGTATGTGTATGTGTATATGTGTATGTGTGCATGTATGTGTATGTGTATGTGTATGTGTATGTGTATGTGTATGTGTATGTGTATGTGTATGTGTATGTGTATGTGTATGTGTATGTGTATGTGTATGTGTATGTGTATGTGTATGTGTATGTGTATGTGTATGTGTATGTGTATGTGTATGTGTATGTGTATGTGTGTATGTGTGTATGTGTATGTGTATGTGTGAATGTGTATGTTTGCATGTGTGTGTATGTGTATGTGTGTATGTTTATGTGTGTATGTTTATGTGTGTATGTTTATGTGTGTATGTGTGTGTATGTGTGTATGTATATGTGTGCATGTGTGTGTATGTGTATGTGTGTACTTGTATGTGTGTATGTGTATGTGTGCATGTGTGTATGTGTATGTGTGTATTTGTATGTGTGTATGTGTATGTGTGTATGTGTATGTGTGTATTTGTATGTGTGTATGTGTATGTGTGTATGTGTATGTGTGTACTTGTATGTGTGTATGTGTATGTGTGTATGTGTATGTGTGTATGTGTATGTGTGTATTTGTATGTGTGTATGTGTATGTGTGTATTTGTATGTGTGTATGTGTATGTGTGTGTTTGTATGTGTGTATGTGTATGTGTGTATGTGTATGTGTGTATTTGTATGTGTGTATGTGTATGTGTGTATGTGTATGTGTGTACTTGTATGTGTGTATGTGTATGTGTGTATGTGTATGTGTGTATTTGTATGTGTGTATGTGTATGTGTGTATTTGTATGTGTGTATGTGTATGTGTGTGTTTGTATGTGTGTATGTGTATGTGTATGTGTGTATTTTTATATGTGTATGTGTATGTGTGTATGCGTATGTGTGTATGTGTATTTGTATGTGTGTATGTGTATGTGTATGTGTGTATTTGTATGTGTGTATGTGTATGTGTGTATTTGTATGTGTATATGTGTATGTGTGTATTTGTATGTGTGTATGTGTATGTGTGCATGTGTATGTGTCGACCAAAAACGAAATGGAGTGACAACAAAGACATGGAATCGACCAAAAAGAAAATTGCTAAATGTGAAATAGCAATCTCTAATGTGAAATCGCGTTTGCTAGCGCGAACATTTGCTGCCTGGCTACACCAACATCATAATGTGTATGTGTGTGTATGTGTGTGAGAGTGTGTATGTGACTCTATGTTGAGAGAGTGTATGCTTGTATGTGTATGTGTGTATGTGTGTGAGAGTGTGTGTGACTGTATGTAAGAGAGTCGTGTTCGAGGTAAAGGTGTTGTACAAAGTCCTTGGTTGCGCGTGTGGGATGACCATGTCTTTATCTCTAATTATATTTTATTTTATTGATTTTTTACAATATACTTGAACAAAAAATTCAGCCGAGTAAAAGCCGCGGTATCAGGCAATTCGTCGAGCGGTCTCGGTATCGAGCAAAAATAGTTGAAGATTTCCTTTCACACTGTGTAACTTCATACAGCATGCCAGTCATTTCTCAATTCAACAGGCTGTATACAAAGTCGAATCAGGCTGAAAACAAAAACTTTCCAATTGCTAAATCGAGTTGCCAAGTTTGGAAACGTGCGACTCAGTGAATGTCGAAGAAGTGGCACGGAGTGAGAAACCACGGTGATGAAATGAGCTGGCGACACACAACAGTGTGCAGCGTAACAGCCTGACAACATGTGGCACCGTTGAATGGCGCCAATTCGTGCGCACATGCGCCGAATTGAGCAGATCTGTCTGACGACCAGCAAACTAGATTGGGCAGACTAATCTGCTTCATTGACTAGGCTTGCACGAAATTCACGTATGAAATACCGTGCAATAGATGCACATTGTTGAAACATGAGACAAATCTGTCCACTGGGTTATACATAATCCACGCTTCGTGCAGCCTCATACATCCGAAAATAGCATAAGCTTTATCACGCTCCTATATCCACAATAACATCTAATAAAATATACCAGAACTTATGAAAGTGAATTTTATCATCATAGCTGAAATAACAAACAAACTTGTGAAATTTCTGATTAAAGCCTGTACGGCACATTGCTGGGGAAAAATTAAATATTTTCTGACAAATTTGTTTTGGACATAAAATGTTTTCATTTGTTCCTTTTAGTAGATTCGGTTTCATATTGATATGCGATCAATGAAAATTTAAAAAACGTTTCCTCAATGCGTTTCCTTTGCGTGATGTGATAATGTCAGGAGCCAGATTGCTGAGGTGTGGTCAGTCACAACACACGTGACTCCTCTTAGCATTACAACTACAAAACTGTCCGATGACTGTCTAGCGCAGTGGTTTGTAACCTTTTTTCCCAACTTCCCAATGAATCGACTCTTTAATTTTCAGAACATCAATGAGAAATCCACGAAAATTGTTCCATCAAATAAAATGCCAGGAAGTTAATATAAACGAAAATAAATGCATTAAGACTGATGTCACGTTTGACCTTAAGAACCTGGTCTAACTGGAGTCCTAGTACGCGCATGGTCAGCTCCGGGGTGATGGTTGTACCGTTGAGGTCGAACCGCACAGAATCTGCCCATTGTAATGAGACACGGGTGCCGCACAGCAGTGCCTTGGTATTGGCGGCACTCAAAAGAAGCCTCTGTGAATTGAACCAGGCGTCCAGCGATCACATATCCTCCTCCATATTTTTCTCCAAAATTTTGGAGGAGTCCGGCTTACATGGGGATGAAATATCCAGAGATATGTCGTCAGCGTAGCAGAAAATCCAGCTGTTTGACACATGATCTGGTGCGTCGTTGACAGCTCACATGAACAATAGCGGCACAAGAATAATTGATCATTGGTCATTGATCAAACACACTTACTGGCTCTCCCCATTGAGATGCAATATAGATAATGGCTCTGCACGCATAAGAGTTTTCAGCCAAGTGTCAAAATTGTCGAATTCATAGCAAAATGCTGAGTTGCACACGAAGTATCAGCGTCAGTTGTCAGACAAGTGCAATTTTCAAATGCATGCGTCAATATTTTCGAGCGATATCATTGCTGGAATGTTGCTGTTGTGAAGAATTCAAGAACAAATTCAATTAGAATTTGGTATGGGGAAAATAGGGAAAAGAAACGTGCATTTGCAAAATATAAACAAACAAACAAGCAAACAAACATGTATTTGATATAGCGCCAAGTAGAACAGAGGCGCGTAAAAGAGTAAAACTGGTGCGAACAATATAAAGGAGTATTAGCTCATAGATGGAAAATAAATGAGCCAGCTAAAATAATACACATGATGAAAAAGAGAAAAACGAGTATAAAACAGCAAAAGAAATATCTTGCACAGTAACATACATCACATCACACATCACATCATAGATTAACACTGGTAACCAAGAAAAACGAATGTAGAAAGAACAAGATTTAGTGCTGTCGGAATGGAGGAGTTAGAGGTGTGGGCAAAGATAGCAAAAAATTTGGCAGAACAGAAGATAATGAGGAGTATGATTTTTGCTTCAGGACATGAAGAGGAAGTTGATTGTAAAGACGGGGAGCAGAAAAGTAGAATGATTTGGCTGACCAGCTTGACTCATGAAGAGCAGGAGGAGAAACAAGAGGTACAGGACGACGACTGGAAGGTCGCTCGCTGCAATGTAGGAGGGTAAGTAAGTAGGAAGGAGGAGAAGGCGAGTGAAGAAGTTTATATACAAGACAGCATCATTTCATATCATTCATATCTTCTTATATCATATCTTTATATCATTTCATCTGTTGCTTATTGTCCATTTAACCTTCCTCAGAGCAGCAACTATCACACGCGCACACGTGTACCGAAGTCAATAAGGAAATAATCAGGTGACAAATATAAAAATGTGCACAACAATTATATAAATGACCACCGATCCAAATACAAACGCCCACATACATATACACACATAGGCGCCTATGTGTTCATGTATTCACACACAACAAACCAATACACTAATCCACAATCCACCAGCAATTTTAGCGGAATATATATGCGGAATATATATGCGGAATATATATATATATATATATATATATATATATATATATATATATATATATATATATATATATATATATATATATTTATTGCATGTAATTGTCGATTGTTAGTTTTCTATTATTTACTTAAAAATGTGTCAAAACCCTATACGCGTGTCTTAATGTTTATATTAACATATATCTACTAAATATGTTGTGTTTTTGGCTCGTCTTTTTTATGTCTTTTATAAAACAGTACTTGATAAAGCCTTGTTGAGGCGAAACGTCGTACTAATACAGAAATAATTGTGCCCGATGAAGTATACTTTTTTCATCATATAACATTACCGGGTGCGTGAGTGCAACTTCTTTATGCGGAATATATATATATATATATATACTTCATCGGGCACAATTATTTCTGTATTAGTACGACGTTTCGCCTCAACAAGGCTTTATCAAGTACTGTTTTATACAAGACATCAAAAAGACGAGCCAAGAACACAACATATTTAGTATATATATGTTAATATAAACATTAAGACACGCGTATAGGGTTTTGACACACTTTAAAGTAAATAATAGAAAACTAACAACGACAATTACATGCAATAAATATTACCATTAAATCAGAATTTGCAATTAAGTTCAATTCCTTTGCAGCCGTTCATGATGCAGCTGGAGTCATTTTCTTGAATGCATGCTGCCTCTGCATATCTTCTAGTAGCATCGTCTAATATTCCGCTGTGTATAACTGTTCACTTTATCGATACTTCCATTTTGTTATGCTCTTCCATGAAATGCTTTATAATTGGACCTCCCAGCTTATAGTTGGAGTGTTCCAGGATCCTTACACGTACTGGTCGCGAGGTCTCACCAATGTAGATTTTTCCACATACCGTGCACACTATCTTATATATGACATTTTTCCTCCAACATAGTTTTCTGTCGGGACTCATGGATGTGGCACAGGTATCACATTGTGGTGCGCACCTGAAACGCTCTTTTGGTGGAGCGAAAATCCGCTTCAGCGGTCGACCCGGGTCGAACCACACCCGTATTTTCCCCTGAAGACCTGTTCTCTTGATGATGGAATAACATTGTCGGCTACTGCTCTCACCCAGATACGGTAGTTTGATAAAATATTTGTCTTCCTTGCTTTCAGCTTGCTTGTCTACTCTGATATCTCTAATTGCCATGTTCTTGCTCCTTTTGATCACATAGTCGGGGTAGCCATTTTGTCTAAATCGGTACTCAATGGTATCAATGAAAGTCTGAAGTGTCGCCGGTGTAGTGGCTCTTCTCGAGGCCCTCACAAATTCCCCATATGATATTGCACACTTAGCACTTTTTGGACCATTAGACATCCAAGATGTGATTGAGCCGCTGTGGTGAGGCTTCATGTATACTTCAGATACAAATTGTTCACCGTTGTAGCTGATGTTGTTGACATTTTGAACAATTGTTTATATTCGTTGTGTATTGTGCGTATCATGTGTATTGTGCTTTTATGAATTGTCTGAAGATGGAGCCAGTAAACTCCGAAACGTTACAGAATATAGGAACGCTTTTGAAGTGTTTGAGTCAAAGCGACCAGAAACTGGCAAGAGATTCATAATCCACCAGGAAAAAGATTGCAAAATGCGAAATTGCAATTGACTTTAATCTCGTTTGTAAGCGCGAAAATATATATATATATATATATATATATATATATATATATATATATATATATATATATATGATTATTCGTTGTACTCATTTGCTCTACGTATGTAGACAGTGATACACAATGGAAAGCGGCGGAAAGAGGCCAGCGGAAAACATCGTAATGCATGACACACATAATGTAACATGAATCATTCCGGAGACAGTAAGCAATATGTTTAACAGCAATTCTGGTACATGATGGCAGTTGGTGTATAACTAATGTATATGCCCAACCTCATTTGGGTGTCATACAAGAGTTCAGCGTGCGTGCTGACATCACAGATATCCTGCGGTTCAACGAGGTCACATGTTGCTCATGAAGCGACCGACGTGGCTTCACTGCAGGCTAATATAGGGAGACTCAATGCTGTCAGAAGGCACCTTATTAGACGACAAAAGACGCAGTGTGCTGCTGTACTAGACTATAATGTAAGCTAAAGCTATTTCGCTTCAGTTTGACTGTTGATATTGGATCACGTGCAAACTTTGTTCATGAATGCTAAGTTTGTGAGCGTGTGTGACTGAGTCCACTAACTCATGCAAAGTTTGTTTAAACGTTGTGGTAGGCACACTTAATACAAACCAGAGTCAGTCTTCAAGCTATTATTGTGAAATTGATGCACATTTACGCAAAGTACACACTCATATTTACTGAACTGCGACGTCGTTAATGGAGCAATCCACTAGCACGTTTGAAATTTTGTGGTGCTCCAGCGTAGCGAAAAAACACGGTGCTCCAGCGTAGTGATAGAGCAGCGCATGATGAAGGCTTCGGGCTCAATTATGAATATAATATATTTCCAGGATATAATATATCCCGCAAATTCACGTGTTAGTTCCTGTTCAGTTCATTTTGGATGGGTTCCAACAAGAAAGGATAAGCACAATGAACAACGGCCTCTTAGCAGCAAACACTTTGCTGTCGTTGCTGTTATAATTGTTGTTATCAGTATATCTGGGTCAGCCGTGTTCTTTCCTATCTTTTATGGGACGTCCTAGCAAGGAGATGACAGGTTTCCGGGTAAATCTTATACACATGAAGGGATCGCTCTCTATTCGTATTTTCATATAATTTTCCTCCCAGTTATTCCAAAATTAGTAGCCGTTTTCCCCAACTCACTGAGGAATTTATCACATAAATGTTGATGATGATGATCTGTGTTTAAGAGGCACGTGTCTTGAACTTCCTCCTGGAGAGTTCGAGTGGTGACATTCCAGTGAATGTCTTTTGGGATCTGGCTCGTAGAGGGAACATCGCGTCTAGTCACCGATGATGGCGCGGTCTTGAAGTGTCCAGCATAGAAGTATAAGCCGTGGGCATCGGCGGGCAGTGATGTACACCGTCTTCTGGGACCGTTTTTCTTGGCATCACACTCACCGCTCTCAAAACAATATACCCATCTCCTAAATGTGCCCTTATCTACCGCGTCTGCTTCACAGACTTTATTCGGGCATTGGCGTATGACAATGTGTGCACTTCCTTTATTGTAAAATAATTCAAGCACGCAAGACAAAGTTTATTTGCCAAGGTGTCAAGCCGTAAATAAATGCAATATCAATATGTAAATTTTAGTACATGCTGGTAATAGTTAAGTTATGATACAATGTACATTTCAACTTCTATTATTTAGGGCGTGGTAAAAAAGAGGCATACATTTTGGAACGATCCTCGTAAATCGGTTTAAAACAAGTTGATCTATATTGCCCATAGAAGAAGTCGATTCAAATCTACCTTTGAAATTGACCTGAAAGAACCACAGCGCGAATTGTGTGTTTGTAATTGATTGTATTTATCACGTAGTGATTAGTGTAGTGACTGTTTTATCACGTGTGACGGCTTCAAGTACACTGCGCTAAAAAATTGTGTAGTGAACACCCACCTTAAACATCGCGCACAGCAAGACATATCATGATCAATGGTCTTCAATCAATATATTTTAACATTACATACAACAAATACTCACACACCTTTGCCACTGGTGGTTCGTCTGTTGTGACTGTGGGGAAAATCTAGATTTTTCATCAACACTATTACACACGCCATGTATACATTCACACACACACACACACACACACACACACTCATGCATACGCATACTCAGTTTATACTAACTGGAGAGCTTCGTATAACATATGAATAACATAATAATCAATATTACTCACAACTTAGAAAAAAATGTCATTCTTTGCTGAGAAAATATTTATACTAATTAGTGACAAAGTAGAAAAGTGTCTGGTGGTCATTACTTATTGGAATCGACACTCACGATTTCGAACACTGCGATCAGTTCTGATGGTTGACAGTGGATAATCACAGTCAACAGTAATCAACGCTATTCACCCAATTTATTCGCACACACACATACACACACACGTCTTTGATGCAGTCAAAGGAAAATCACTCTAAACAGTCTGATCCACTGCTTTGTGTCGGGGCAGAAATATGCGTGTTCATGCGAGTGTATGTCCATGTGGATGTGTGTGTGTATGTGTGTGTGTCCACAGAGCGTACGTGCACGACTGATACTGGACTACGCCCGCAATAGCAATGGGCTTACGAGTCGTCGGCGACCACGACCAACACACAAACATACATACACACAGCTACATATACTGTCGGTCCTCCAAATAGCGGATTTGAAGGAACCGGAAAAAATTCTGCTATTTGGAGGTGACCGCTATAAGGTAGTGTGCTCTACAGCAACGTTTACCAACTTCTTTTCTGTAAATCGTTCAGTTTTCATAAATGATTAAATTAACATTTACCAGTTTGCATCTTTCTCAGATGATTCATCCAATATTTTCTTTTTCTTAACTCCAGAACACTATTCATATTGTATTATGTATTCATACACAACATACTGCTCCAGGTGGTGGTGTTTCAGCGCATGTAACATCTACAATACAAATCAACGATAACAAAGAAAAACAACAATAACAAATAAAAATTAAATTAAACATCCATGGTCAACTAGTGGTGGTATACATGAACAATGTGCTATGAGAACATGATCAACCATGGGGCAACACATAAATACACATTCATGCATATATACAATAAACAATTTCATCAATACAAAATATTTGTGAGCGATCATCCAACCAGTAGGAGTGGCCTAGCGTACGAGCTCACCAAAATGAAAAGGGAAGACATTTGCAGACGTTTAATAACAGAGGATAAAAGCGATCACTTCCCAATATTTTGTGCATCAGAAATTGATTGCGCGACAACTGACAAATTATTTCACCAAACGCGTAATCTCACCAAAGAGTCTTCACAATACCTATCAGAAACTAGAAAACATCGACTGGAGCTCCATCCAAACTGGCGAAGTCAACAGGTTAAAGCTTAAAGACCCAAGTGACAGCTGATACACGGGAATTAGCCGAAGCATATGAATATGAGGTCTAGACAAATATGTGACCCCCAAACTCTGTAACCTAACCTAAACCAACCTAACCAACCCGGCAAGCATAAATCGCCACAAGAGCGTCACTCATGACGTCACAAAGTATAGCGTATGGGATATTTTTACGGGATTTTGTCTGAAACTCTATGAATACAATTGTGTCCCGTGCTGCTCGCTGCCGCCGCACGACCGACCCTCTCAACGCTATGGCGCCACAAAGACGGAAGACGTATTAGAGAGGGCCATCTCCCCAGAATGCATGGCACAACACATGACTGACATCTGGTACCATCATTTACTGCTGGGTGGACAGGGGCTGTTATACTCTAAGATTCGCCCAATGAAATTCTCCTCCTTCGGGATTCGAACCAAGGACCTCCCGCTTGTGAGGCGGGTGTGATACCACTACACCACGTTATCCAAAACATTGCCTAAAGTACACTAAAAATCTCACTTAAAAGCCTTAAAAGTAAAACTTAACATAAAACTTAAAAGCCTAAAAACTTACCGGTGAAAAATTGGAACTAATGTCAAATTGGAAACTGAAGCCATGGCTCACTGCTGGTATTAGGACATTCTGCCACGAGAAGCCAACATTATATGAACAATTCTTACGTACAAGAAATGAGGCTGACGAAAAAATTTACACAACATTTAAAAACTTGACTTCCGATAACCAGATCAAATAATTATATTATTCGCAGTACTTCCCAATCTTCAGTTGTCAGTGGTCTAGTGTGGATGTGTTGCTGGTGTTGCGTTTACTGTGATCAATTTTTTAAAGGGTGTGAGTGTGCTTGTGCGTACTGATGTGGTGCTGCGTATACAGTGATGTGGCGTATGTATTGTGTGAGTGACGCTTGTTTGGCGGTGTTGTGTGAACGCCGCGAAGTCGCTCCAAGTAAAGCAGAGGCGCGTAAACAGTAAAAATGGCGGTAACAATATAAAAGATTAACAACTTATAGGGGGAAAATAAATGAGCCAGCAGAAAATGACACAAGTGATATTAAAAAAAGAAAAAGAAACAAGAAGTAAGCGAGTATACAAACATCAAGAACACATTACAAGTTATTGGTTATCAAGCACCGGTGCTAAGTGCCAAAAAGAATGTAGAGAGGACAAGTTAGTGCTGTCGGAATGGAGGAATTAGAGGCGTGGGTAAGGAGAGCAAATGTGTGCAGATTAAAAGAGAATGAGGAGTGTGTTTTTTGGTTCAGAACAGAGGCGGCGCCAAGGGAAGGTTTGGGGGCTGGACCCCCCAATATGCCAAGCCCCCTCCCCCCTTGGCCCCCCAAAATCATAATCATGGACATACAAAATTCTTACCACTGTAAATGAAACCCTGTAATTATGATTCAAGTTCGAGGACTGAATCAGTGTGCCCCAGTCCCTTATATTAAGTAGTCAGCGTTCGAGTGTAGCTCTTCATGCTTCGCCAAACCACCTCAACTTGTTTCTTAGCCCCTCATCAGCCCCCTCATCGGAAAAATCCTGGCGCCGCCACTGGTTCAGAACATGACGAGGAAGATAATTAATAAGACGGGGAGCAGAAGAGTAGAAAAACTTGGCCGACCAGTTTGACTCATGAAGAGCAGGAGGACAAACAAGAGGCACAGGACGGTGACTGGAAGATCGCTCGCTGAACTGTAGGAGGGTAAGTAAGTAGGAAGGAGAAGACGAGTGAAGAAGAAGACAGCAAAGCTTATGATGAATCCTCGAGGGGACTGGCAAGTTGCCAGTGGCAACCAACCTTGTGGTGTGATCGTATGCAGTGAGAGAGAGTGTGTGTGAGGGATTGTGTCTGAGTGTGTCAACATCTTACTGTGTCTGTGCGATCGTGTATAGTTTAATTGTGTATGGCGTGCGAGAGTGTGAGCGAGTGTGTGTAGTTGTTTCGGTGTGTGTGTGTGTGTGTATGAGTTTGTCGAGTATGCATGCCCCGCGGCGGCGAGCGATTGACCGGTTCGCCGCTGATTGGTTGATGCGGCGGGTGAGGCCTGTGCGTGTGTGTGTGTGTGTCCGTGTGTGCTCCCGTGTGTCACGGTTTGAGCTGCGAGTCGTGTTCGTGGTGCGGTTGGAGTGTGAAGTCTTGTAGGCACGCGTGGGGCAGCGCTGCCCACGCGCGTCAGTCTGTAATACATTTTTGTTTTTGAGTTCGCGTTACAAGCTAATTCGGCCTTTTGTTTTGAAAGTATTGTTTGTTTGACCCGGCTTCAGCAGCGAAGATAGTGCCCTCCAGTATTAGCAGCGGCCTGGAGGAAGTGGTGGATGTGCTCGGCGGCGTGTCAGGTTGGTGTGCAGGGTGACGGCGGGAGAGCATGGTGCCGGCAGGAAGCAGCGGAGGAGCTGCAGCCGAGGGTTGCTCGTCGTCACGACCGGAACTGGTGTTGGACTAGTCGCCGGGCAGCTGGAAGATTGCTGGTGGAGGCTGCTGGTGCTGGAGGGCAGGTCAGAGAGAGACGCTGCTGAGGCCGGAGGAAGGAAACGAACGACGGCGACGGCGTGGCCTGCGTGAACGGCGACGTCCCGGCTGTTTGCGGCAGGGTGCTGAAGAGCACTGGAGTCGACGGGAGCATAGTGGATGCTGTGGTCCAAGTGTTGTGCCCTGTCGCGGCAGCCGTTGATGAAGAGGACGGCAGGCTGCGGCGGAGCACTGAAGAGCACGGGCGAGGCGGGAGCGTGGTGGATGCTGGGGCCTGACGTGTTGTGCTTCGCCGCAGCCAAGCTGTGTGCGTCTGGTGGAGGCCGTCGTCGAGTTAGGTGTTTTTATTGGTTAATTTTTCCTGGTTTACTTTGTTCACGTTTTCTGTTCTTTTGCTGGTTTATGTTTCTTTGAAACAGGTGGAGGTGTGGTGTGATCGTGTTCAGTGAGAGAGTGTGTGTTAGGGATTGTCTCTGAGTGTGTCAACGTCTTATTGTGTCTGTGCGATCGTGTATGGTTTAATTGTGTATGACGTGCGAGAGGGTGTGAGCGAGTGTGTGTAGTTGTTTCGGTGTGTGTGTGTTTGTTTGTCGAGTATGCATGCCCCGCGGCGGCGAGCGATTGAGCGGCTCGCCGCTGATTGGTTGATGCGGCGGGTGAGGCCTCTGCGTGCGTGTGTGTGTGTGTGTGTGTGCTCCCGTGTCACGGTGTGAGCTGGGAGTCGTGTTCGTGGTGCGGTTGGAGTGTGACATCTTGTAGGCGCGCGTGGGGCAGCGTTGCCCACGTGAGCCTGTCTGTAATATGATTTAGATTTTTGTTTGTTACAAGCCTAGTTGCCGAATATGTGCAGATGTTGGTGTCCTAGGCGGAAAACGTGAAACGAACCGACAGGAGTGGTTAATCGACTGAAGGAAGCGAATATATTTTTGAGGTAAGTGAAAAAACAGAGAATTGCAATAGTCGAGACGGGAGAAGATGTAAGAATTAACAAGAAGCAGTGAGGACGATTCCTATTGCAATAATACATAATACTTAGATATATTTCTTATTGTTTTATCGGCGGGACAAAAATCGAAATATATCGAAATAATTCAAAATATCAAAAATTGCACACTACAATAAATTGCACGCTTTAATAATCTTTGAATTTTTTTGTCGGAACAAATTTTTGAATTAGTACAATGGAAAACATCGGAATCCCAGTACGTAAAAATATGATATTTTTCATAAATACCAACTACAATGCTTCTCCAGCAAAAACCAAAAATGTTAATAACAATGTTCCCTATTGAAAAGCACGCGAATTTCGTGCGTCGTTGGAGTGTGCACGATCAACTTTAGTGCCACTTCAACTGTGCACTTGAGTGCAGCTTGGCAGACGAACGGTTTCAACGCTCTGTCTTATATACAACTAGCATTAAAACCCGCCCGTTGTGCGGAACAATTCATAAAAATATTGCAAATTATAAATAAATAAGGCAAACTCATGAAAACCTTAATCAATTCAAAAGTCTAAATTTCATTATTTTTAATTTTATTTTGACAAAATATTTTCACTCAGCCCGCCTCATATTTAAACCCGCCCGACGTGAGGAATAATTCAGAACTCGAACACCATCCGTTCTGGTTCTTGAAGTCAAATCCATTAGCTTTGTATATGAATTCATTCTACACGGTGAAATTGAACGTTTTATTGCTGCCCGCGGGACATTTTTATTTCATAAAAATGAGCCATCGCTTCGTTTGCGTTTGAAGCCCCTGATCGTTGAACCAGCGAACCATGAACCAGCGCAATTATGTCACCTCATATTCAAGCATACATACACAGACAGACAAATAATTTCTTCTTTATGTATATATATAGCATTAAAACCGCATTAAAACCCGCCCGTTGTGCGGAACAATTCATAAAAATATTGCAAATTAAAAATAAATAAGGCAAACTCATGAAGACCTTAATCAATTAAAAAGTCTAAATTTCATTATTTTTAATTTTATTTTGACAAAATATTTTCACTGAACCCGCCTCATATTTAGACCCGCCCGACGTGAGCAATAATTCAGAACTCGAACACCATCCGTTCTGGTTCTTGAAGTCAAATCCATTAGTTTTGTATATGAATTCATTCTATACGGTGAAATTGAACGTTTTATTGCTGCCCGCGGGACATTTTTATTTCATAAAAATGAGCCATCGCTTCGTTTGCGTTTCAAGCCCCTGATCATTGAACCAGCGAACCATGAACCAGCGCAATTATGTCAGCTCATATTCAAGCATACATACACAGACAGACAGATAATTTCTTCTTTATGTATATATATAGCATTAAAACCCGCCCGTTGTGCGGAGCAATTCATAACATGAAATTCATATTCAATTCATAAAAAAATATGGAAAAATATAAATGAAATAGGGTACACTCATAAAAATACTTATCAATTGAAAATTATAAGTTTAATTATTTTTATTTCGACAAAATATTTCCCCTCAGTCCGCCTGAGTCATTTTTAAACCCGCCCGTCGTGCTGAATAATTCAGAACTCGAACACGATCCGTTCTGCATCTTGAAGACAAATCCATTGGTTTTGTGTATGGATTAATTCCACAGGGTAAATTGAACGTTCTATTGTCTATAGTTGCTGCCCGCGGAACATTTTTATTTAAAAAAAAAACTTTTTTTAAATGAACCATTTGAAAAAAATGAGCTAAAAAATGGAAACACTTTTTTTAAACCCGCCCGTCGTGCGGAACAATTCATACAATAAAATTCATATTTGAAGTCAAATCCATTGGTTTTGTGTATGGATTAATTCTACAGGGAAAATTGAACGTTCTATTGTCTATAGTTGCTGCCCGCGGAACATTTTTATGCGATATAATTATACACCATTATCATATTATCTCATAATTACCGGTTAATGCTTCCACTAATGCATCATATTCATACAGTTGTTATTTTTTGGATTACACCGATATTACAGCCCTTGATATTACAGCCGATATTATATTATGCAATCTATATTCTGCTACGTATTATTCCTTATACATATATCATCAGATCGCAAAATATATTTAAAGGTTCACGTCATTCTCCTAAATCATTTGCTTAAGAGCTATTCTACTTTTATCGCTAGAATGTTTACTGCTAGCAAAATATCATATACCTCGCTATCATTTAAACCCACTCTTTATAGATACATTTAATTCGCCCGTCGTGCGGAACAGTTCATAAAATATAATTAATATTCAATTCATAAGAAATTAGTGCAAATTGAAAAAGAAAAACAAACCCATATGAAAGTTTTAGCTAATATAAAGGTCTAAATATGAAATTTATGTTTCAATTTAGAAAACATGTTTTTCAACAACCCGCCTCATATTTAATGCTGCCCGTCGTACGGAATAATTCAGAACTCAAACACGAAACAAACACAAAGAAAATTGATGAAAAACGACCAATAGAAAAGTCAAATTTGTAAATTCTTGTTTTAATTATTGACGATGATTTTCCCTCAACACTGCTCAAATTCACACCCGTCCTTCGTGTGTAGTAATTCAGAAGTGTAACACTATCAAAACAATGAAACATCTCTATAATTCCAGATTAATGCTTCTTCTAAAACAGCATATGCATATACTTGGCATTGCATGATATTACAACCCGTATCCTTATGCAGCTTAAGCGTATGCAACTTGAAATTAAACCAATTAAATTACACAGTAAAATTCAGTAGCTTACTCCAAGTAGCATTTTACCCGCCCGTCGTGCGGAACATTTGATGTGTAAATATTGAGGACAATAAAGACTTTCTATTCAGTATAGTGTAGCATTAATTAAACTGTACGCAAAAAACCACACCATCCATGCTTGGAGGTAATATGATGCATTCTTAATTGTGATTGGGCTTCAGTGAAATTTAATCGGTGTATATTCCTGTGTAATCGCAAGTGCGCATAATAGCTGTCAAATTGGCAATATGTCCTTTTGAATTTACACCGCCGTAACTTCCTTCAGATACCCTTTGGAAAATTACAAATTATACCGTATTGTAGAAAACAAAATTTCTAGCACGATGGTATAATTTATTTTTATGTATAACAAATAGTTACTGATAAATAGTAGAAAAATGAATTAATTTTAGTCGCCCGGTGTTCAAGTGTAATTTTGGATGTATTTGAGAATTTTGCCAATTTTACTCGTTTTTTGTATCATTTGTGGGTATAAATTATAGCTTATCTTGTAGAACACAAAATTATCTACACAGTAGTATATTCCTGTGTAATCGCAAGTGCGCATAATAGCTGTCAAATTGGCAATATGTCCTTTTGACTTTACACCCCCGTAACTTCTTTCAGATACACTTTGGAAAATTACAAATTATACCGTATTGTAGAAAACAGGATTTCTAGCACGATGGTATACTTTATTTTTATGTATAACAAATAGTTACTGAGAAATAGTAGAAAAATGAATTAATTTTAGTCGCCCGGTGTTCAAGTGTAATTTTGGATGTATTTGAGAATTTTGCCAATTTTACACGTTTTTTGTACCATTTGTGGGTATAAATTATAGCTTATATTGTAGAACACAAAATTCTCTACACAGTAGTATATTCATGTGTAATCGCAAGTGCGTAAATTGTGATTGGACTTCAGTGAAATTAAATCAGTGTATATTCATGTGTAATCGCAAGTGCGCATAATAGCTGTCAAATTGGCAACATGACATTTTGACTTTACACCGCCGTAACTTCCTTTAGATACACTTTGGAAAATTAAAAAGTATACCGTATTGTAGAAAAAAAATTTCTAGCACGATGGTATAATTTATTTTTATGTATAACAAATAGTTACTGAGAAATAGTAGAAAAATTAATTAATTTTAGTCGCCCGGTGTTCAAGTGTAATTTTGGATGTATTTGAGAATTTTGCCAATTTTACCCGTTTTTTGTATCATTTGTGGGTATGAATTATAGCTTATCTTGTAGAACACAAAATTATCTACACAGTAGTATATTCCTGTGTAATCGCAAGTGCGCATAATAGCTGTCAAATTGGCAATATGACATTTTGACTTTACACCGCCGTGACTTCCTTTAGGTTCACTTTGGAAAATTAACAATTATACCGTATTGTAGAAAACAAAATTTCTAGCACGATGGTATAATTTATTTTAATGTGTGACAAATGGTTACTGAGAAATAGTAGAAAAATGAATTAATTTTAATCACCCGGTGTTCAAGTGAAATTTTGGATCTATTTGAGAATTTTGCCAATTTTACACGTCTTTTGTATCATTTGCTGGTATAAATTATAACATTTATTGTAGAACACAAAATTATCTACACAATAGTATAATTTTTATAGCTGTACCATTGCTGGTTTATGAGGAATAGATGGCGGAATATTGACCAAAATATTCACGTTTTTGTGTGCTAATTTTGCCTTTTTGACTGTGTCATTTACACTTCACACCGCCGTAACTTTTTTTAATACACTTTGTAAAATTAAAAATTATACTGTGTTGTAGGAATGAAAATTTCCAGCATGATGGTATTATTTATTTAGATGTGTGATAATTATTTTTTGAGAAATAAAGAAAAAAGTATAGAAAATTTGACGCGTGGAGTTTAAATAAAATTTTGAATGTAGATTGAATTTTTTTCCATTTTACGTGTTTTATATTCAATTTTTGGGTATAAATTATAGTGCGTTGAGTAGGAAATAAATTTTTATACACAGTGGTATAATTTGTATAGTTGTACCCTTGCTGGTTTAGGATGAGTAGTCTTCAGAATATCGACCAAAATTTTCGCATTTTTTAGGGTTCATTTTGTCTTTTCACCGCAATAACTTTTTTTGGTTTCATTTTTAAAATTTAAAATTTAGTGTTAAGTGTAGAAAACAAAATTTCCAACATGATGGTATAAATTTTCAGCGGGTATGCCAAGTAGTGGTTGAGTATTAGCTGATAGAAAATGGACCAAGGATGGTGAACACACAGACACACACACACACACACACACACACACACACAGAGGATCTCTTTTATATATATAGATTTTTGGGTATAAATTATATTGCGTTGAGTAGAAGATAAAATTTTATACACAGTGGTATAATTTATATAGTTGTACCATTGCTGGTTTAGGAGAAGTAGTCTTCAGAAAATCGACCAAAATTTTCGCATTTTTTAGGGTTCATTTTGTCTTTTCACCGCAATAACTTTTCTTGGTTTTATTTTTAAAATTTAAAATATAGTGTTAAGTGTAGACAACAAAATTTCCAACATGATGGTATAATTTTCAGCGGGTACACCAAGTGGTGGCCGAGTATTAGCTGATAGAAAATGGACCAAGGATGGTGAACACACAGACACACACACACACACACACACAGAGGATCTCTTTTATATATATAGATGTATTAACTTCCTTTGGCAAAACGTTTACATCTGCATATTGAAACAAGCAAATTTAACAGACAAAATATACCAGTGTAACATCAACTCACTACAACGTACAAATAATAAGAGCATTCATTACAAATTGCCACATCTCCAACCGCGACATATCAATATCCGTGCGAACTTACACGATTAGTCGTGTGCCGTATGACAAGCAATACTCATCTCAGGACACCGCTGGGGAACACACATCCAGCACAGTTGGGGACACACTGACCGCCCGCCTTGAATCAACCTAGCAGTGCTGATAGACGGCGCTTTCGCTCCACCAAGCGAAACACCCATATCGTGCAAACCCATAAAATCATGCCAAAAAGTATTATTTATGAAGATTTAAAACTGGATTGATAAGCCCATTTACTTATTCTGGAAATATTTGATCATTCCTATATGAGAAAATCAATTTCTTTAAAAAAACAATACACTTGGTTTAAATAACACTTGGTTTAAACCAAACAAACCCTGTAAAAAACTGAAACTGTTTAAAAAAACAACAACAGGTGGGATAATTTTTAGTATTTTTTTTACATATTACATTTTCCCTCCCAGAAATGAACTACGTTGATTATAATAACTTTCATCATTAAATTCAACAGATCAATTACTTGCAAGTATAAAAGTACAAACACCGCACATATTTACACAATGACTACAAATATACACACAAGCTTAGTGTCCCTAATGAGACTACGAATAAAAGTGGATCGCATTATTCAGATTGGCAATCCTGACCAGAAAAGAGGCAATATCTTCGTGTAGGAAGAAAAGTACTTAGGAAATATGTTAGAGTTGATTAGAGTCAGCAAGCTACTGTGGTAAAGAGCGCGTGTGCATCGCTGACCAATACCGCGTTTCAAGTAACGGCGTCCCCATGAGACAACGTCTGTCTGTCTCACAAAATATCTGTCTTAACAAACGTCTGTCTCACAAAGTATATTTAATGTACAAAAAGGCATTTGAACACAACTACATCAAAGAAACCATCATCCATAAAACCAGTTCTAAAAAGAGGTTATTAATAAATAAAAAATTAATTTGGTTCAACTTTCCTTGGTCTGCCGCCAATTTTTTTTCTATATCTGTACATCTACGAAAACCGTCTTTAAAAAAATCGATTTTAAAAAAATCAATGATTAAAAAAGTTTAAATCAAGTGATTTAACCAGCCGCTTATACCAGCAGGCTACTCGATATACAAGAGGTATTTGAACGTACATCAATCAAATCTATCTTCCATAGAGACTGTTCTAGAAAGCATTGTTTCATTAAAAAGGCGTTGGTTTAAATAAACGTTTGTCAAAAACACCTGACCAAGCAATTAACTTGTCTATTTCTGCTGTCAACATTTATTATTGCATATATTTATATATATACATGTTGTATACAAAGAATCTCATAACCTTCAATTAGGCTTTATTCAACTGAAAACGTAGCACTCAGAACAAAAACACACAAAACAAACACCACAATCGCCGACCATAGTTCACATACGCATCGCACCAGTCAATCTGTAATTACAAACACAAATACTATTTTATTCTAATGTAGAAATTTACACATACAATTTCTACCACATTCTCCCCCTCTTTTGTAAAACAAACCCACGAATAAAGTTAAAACCTTGAAAAGATGACATCTTCAAATACAGGAGGCGACTGAAGCATATAAACGTTCATAAATTGATGAAAATAACACAGAATTAAGGATCAATGACTTCAAAACGTTTCGGTGGTCTACGATCACGAGTAGATCGACGCAGAACAGGAGAGTGACATGTTTCAACCGACTCTGACCGATTGTGATTCCGGGACGTACATTCTGAGAGACCCATTTCAACATCAGTGTTCGGAGTTTCAACAAGCACTGATGGGGGAGGAACACCCACCGGTTCCCTCAAGGGTCGCTGCCCAATATCGGTTTCAAGGCCAAGCATATCAGGGGGACACGGCGCCAAATGTTTGAGCGAAACAGTCGTCTCTCTCCCATCTGGAGTCCTCACATAAGCATACGACGGGTGCGATTCCAACACCTCAACTTCCTCCACATAAGGATCATATTTCGAAGCCCTGTTGAATTTGCGCACAAAAGCTCGAGTGGGAGCCAATAGCCAACTAGGTACTGCATGTCCAGACGTGGATCTGCGAGTGAAGCTGAACATTCGTTCGTGAGGGGTGCAATTGGTGGCCCGACACAAAAGGGACCTGACGGAATGCAAAGCATCGGGTAGTGCCTGCTCCCAGTTATGGATTGGCAATTGTTGGTTCTTCAACGCCAACGTTACAGTGGTCCAAATTGTACCGTTAAATCGCTCGCATTGTCCGTTACCACTGGGATTATAAGAGGTGGTGCGACTAGTAGCTACACCACGAGATGATAAATACTGTTTGAGCTGATCAGACATGAAAGCGGTGCCGCGGTCAGAATGTATGTAGGCCGGCATTCCGAAAATCGTGAACAATTGGTTAAAACATTTAATAACAGAATTAGCAGATACATCCGGACACGCAAACGCAAAAGGAAATCTGGAAAATTCGTCAATAATTGTCAGCATAAACCTGTTGTTCGTTGAAGAAGGCAGGGGACCCTTAAAGTCCACACTCAAGCGCTCAAAAGGCTGTGTAGCCTTGATCAGTGCGTTTCCAGTTGGTTTCAAGAAACGCGGCTTGCACTCTGCACAGATTCTACAAGAGGCGCACTCCTGCCTGATCTCCTCAATTGAAAAAGGCAAGTTTCTGGATCTGATGAAATGGTACAGTCGTGTCACACCAGGGTGACACAAATCACGGTGCAATTTGGCCAACGAGACAGTTTCGTTAGCTGCGCAAACTCGCGATAGTGTATCAGCAGGAGCGTTCTCCTTTCCTGGACGGTACCTGATGTCGAAAGAGAAAGGAGCTAGTTCGATCCTCCACCTCAAAATTTTGTCATTTTTAATTTTACTCGAGTGCCTCTGATCAAACATAAATGCGACAGAACGTTAATCAGTCAGCAACGAAAATCTCCGGGTGGCTAGATAGTGTTTCCATTTTCTAATTGACTCTACGATAGCCAAAGCCTCTTTTTCGACAGCGGCATATTTACGCTCGGAAGGCGACAGACTCCTCGAAAAAAACGCGACTGGACGCCTAGTCTGATTGAGAGTGGCCGCGATGGCGGTGTCTGAAGCGTCCGTCTCGACGCAAAAGGGAGCTTCTTCGTCAACTCGAAACATCACAGCGGAAATTATCTCATCCTTAATCTTTTGCAGTGCTTCGGCAGAGTCAGCTGAAAGAGGAAAACTGGAAACGATTAAAGGACGGACCTTGTGAGAAAAGTTCGGTACCCACCGGGCGTAGTAAGAGAGAAGCCCTAGTACTCTCTTGAGAGAAGATTGATCAACCGGCGTCGGAATGTTCTGCAATGATTTAATACGATCAGGGTCCGGCTGAAGTTTTCCGTCTCCGATAAGATAGCCCAAAAAGGTGATAGAATCACTGCTGAAGACACACTTGTTCAGGTTCAAAGTGATACTCAGTTTCTCAGCCACGTCTAGAAAATGATCTACATTCTTCTTCAACGACGAATCATCCTGACCGCCAATCACTATATCATCGAGATACGAAAAGGTATCAGGAATTTGATGGTCTTCAATCACCTTATTCATCACTCTCTGAAAGCATGACACCCCGTTGGTCACACCGAATGGAATACGACAGAACTGGTACAATTTGGACCCTGATTGAAAGGCCGTATATGGCTGATCAGTTGACTGAATAGGTATTTGATGGTATGCACTTGTCAGGTCAACTTTACAGAACTTTTTATACTTCGCAATTTTGTTCACAAGAGTCTCAATGTGGGGCAAAGGGTACGCGTCTAAGTGTGTGTACTTATTCACAGTAGCTGAGTAATCGATTACCATGCGCTTCTTACCCGCATCATTGGAGCAGACGAGCACCTGAGCACGCCAGGGTGAGCAGCTCTCCCGGATGACACCTTGCTGGAGCAGTTTCTTGGTCTCGGTAGCGATGAATTTTTCGTCTTGCTCAGAGTAGCGACGTGATTTTGTAGCAATCGGCTTGCATTCTTCGGCCAGATTGGCGAACAGCGACGGCGCCTCAACAGCAGCAGCAGGCAGATTTGCGGCACTCTTGCCGAGAGCAGCCGACGAAACATGCAGAGCCTCTTTTGAGCCTCCGTAGGCCAGACACACGGACTCATGCTGTCGGAGAAAGTCGACACCGAGGATCACGTCACTGCAGAGGCTGTCCATCACAGTTAATTTGGTTCTAGGATAGGTCTGTCCCCGAACATTGACAGTGGCGTAAATGTGGCCGGACGTAGAAGATACCAGTGACGTAGAGGCCATTCGTACGGACTCGGTATACGGTGTAATTTTCAGTCTCAGTTTCTTGGCAGTCGCCGTTGAGACAAAGCTGTGGGAGCTGCCGCTGTCTATAAGCGCTTCGACCACATCGTCACTCAGTGTGATATACATTTTAGACTTGGCCAGCAGACCGACAGATGCTATTACAGGACCAGCAGCAGCAGCAGCTACTACCCTTCTTGAGCGGCAGACTTTGGCAAAGTGACCCCGTTTCTGACATTTGAAGCATGTCACTTCTCGGGCGGGACACTCCGACTTGGGGTGGCGACTCTTGCCACAAAAATAGCAACGCGACCCACCGGCCGCCGAACAACTGAGTCCGCCAGAATCTGCAGAGTTGGGCCCACCGGCCGCCGAACATCCACCACTGTCATTGTCCCCGCTTTGGGCCACAACCCTCCGAGAAGGCGATTCCGCGTCGGCGGCGGCGACACTGACACTGTGACCGCTCGGTAGAGAGTCGACACTCTGGATGTAGAATTCGGCGTTCACTTGCGCGCTTTCCAGACTGCGAGCCTGCTGAAGCGCTGAAGACAAATCGATCGTCTTGCTCTCCAATAGCCTCTGCCTGATATTCCGAGAAGTCAACCCACGAATGAAAGCATCGCGTATACTTTCATCCCGATACACATCGGCAGTCACAGCTTTAAAATTGCAGTCGGAGCTAAGTTGTTTGAGAGCTTGAACGAATTGATCAACAGTCTCCCCTGGCTTCTGAAACCTTGTGAGAAGCAGATGTCTTGCGAATACCTCACTTGGCGGCTTCACAAACAAGTCATTGAGCACAGTGATGGCGGCATCATATGTTTCACACTCAGATACATACTCAAATAATCTCGGCGAAATATAGTTAAACAAAACACTGAGTTTGTCTGGTCTGTGAGTGCTGATAGTGGCTAGAAATGCTTGGAAAGTTTTCAACCAATGTTTCCAAACGCGGCTCGCATCGCTGCTGGTTGGATCAGCATCCAATCTTTCTGGACGAAGATACTTGTCCATTTCCACACGTTTTTCAGTTGAATAAATTGTTGTATACAAAGAATCTCATAACCTTCAATTAGGCTTTATTCAACTGAAAACGTAGCACTCAGAACAAAAACACACAAAACAAACACCACAATCGCCGACCATAGTTCACATACGCATCGCACCAGTCAATCTGTAATTACAAACACAAATACTATTTTATTCTAATGTAGAAATTTACACATACAATTTCTACCACAATACATTTATTATTTCTGCTGTCAACATTCAGCCATTATTAACCCTAGAATGGTAACCCTTCATTTCAGAAACGTGAAAGGTAACCCCGGGAGAATTTCTCCCGGTAATTAAATAATTGAAATAAAATACTTATCTTAGTAATTATTGAATTTGAAGGACATACAAAGAAAATACAACTTGTACTCTATTATTGAGCATAATATAAATGATATTATTCTTTAAATTACATATAATTTTTTCAATTTCAAAAACAATCTAAAAAGGTACTTTTTTGGTGGAAATTAATAATTAATTTGACAAAAAAATTATGCAGGCCAGATTGTTTTTTTCGTGTAGTAGTGTTGTTGGGTCATGGGGCTACGCCCTGGCTGAGTCCCATCCCTCTAGTTCGTCTACAATCTGTATGGGAGACGGAAAAAGGGTAAATTATTCAGTACGTACGAAATAATTTATTATTATTATTTATTCTTTCATCACTTGCAGTATGGCAAATTATGCTTCAAATGACTCAAAGTACATCACTGAAGCATATACAGTACTATACATACACTTAGATACAGTCACCATAGACAGAATACAGATGGCGAGGACACATGGGCCTGACACACTTGTTGCACCTGTGACGCGTCTTCCTGTCCCACTTGACCGGGTACTCACAACAGCGCACCAATGCACCACTGTTGTCTGAGAAGGATGTCCCTGGTGATCCTGCAGCACTGCCTGGTGAGGGTACATTGCAGACAGTGGTGATCAAGGACTGCAGGGATCGAGGCAAGGGTAAAAGCAGCCGTGACGTGGCCCATGGAGTGATTAATGCCTTCCCGACCTGCAACATGAACTTCTTGAGTGACATGATTTTTCTGTTGTCCCCTCTTTCCATATTCTCCTTGTATATAATGTAAGAGTTCACATTGGCAGCATTCAGCATTCCATAGAAGATACAGAGTGGCCAAAGTCTTGTTTTGCGCGAACAGGAACTCAGGGACACATTTGATCAAACGTATCGATTCCACCTTTCGTTGAGTTGTAGATGTCAATAATCCCCGGCTTTTCGTTAGTGTCAATGCTGGGCTGAGAGTTCTGAGATGACAGGAGCAACACTAGTTTCTTTGTTGTTTTTGATGTATCGGACACATATGACACCAGAGTCATTTTCTTTGTGTACAGCAAGGCACTTGATCCCCGCTCTCTTGTACATTTCTCCTTCATCTCCTTCGGTATCTCCTTCTTGTTAGCGCGCCCTGCGCCAACAAGAGTCATGTCACAGTTATTTAGGAGATCTGATACCAGGGGAACAGAGGTGAACCAGTTGTCAGTCGTGACATTCCGGTGTGCTCCATGGTTTAACTCTGATATTCTTTGGTTTAACTCTGATATTAAAAATTCAAAAACCTCCCTGCGTCGTCTTGAACGCCAATGACGTCGTCTCAGGACTGACTCTTCATGGCAATACTTCTGTTCTGCCCGCCGTCATCATCATCTTCTTTGTGATTCCGCCAACAAATCTTACTATAAGTCTACAATTTCTTCCTGTCTCAATTATAAAAAACTTTAGAAGCCTTTTGACAGTCTTTTAGGTAATTCCCGAAGTCTTGTTCTCCCAGATTTTGCCTCTAATCAGTTACCTTCTATATTTATGAATTTCTTCCAGTCTAAAATCGATAAGATTCGCTGCTTGTTCCCTGCTGCTCTACCATTATCCTGTCCGCCCTTACCCTCCTCTGTTTTTCACTCTCTTATTTTAGTTACCCTTTCTGACTGTAGAACTATTTTAAGGCATGTTAAAGTCCATTCTTCATCTCTCGATCCCATTGATCTTTCCATGATTCCTCACTCCATTGAATCGCTCCTTCCTTTCTTATCTAATTTCATCAATGCTTCTTTCACTCTTGGGAAATTTCTTGCATCTAAAACTGCCAGTATTCTCCCTATACTTAAGAAATCTGATCTGGATGCTGACACGCTTTCTAACTATCGACCAATATCTATAATTCCTTGGCTGTCTAAGGTTCTTGAAATGGCTGTCTAAATACATATATATGGATATCTTGAATCTAACAATTTGTTTCTTCCTGAGCAGTCTGGCTTCCGTCACTTTCACTCTACAGAAACTTCTCTAATTTTTCTCTATGATTCTATTCTCAAATCTACTCTCTCTGGTAACGATGTTTTACTTATACAACTTGACTTCTCTGCTGCATTTGACACTGTTAATCATCTGCTTCTTATTGATACTCTGTTAGATTTAGGCATTAGCGGCACAGCTCTCTCGTTCTTTTGCTCTTATCTTTCTGACAGACTTCAGTTTGTTTCTACCTCTGCTGATTCTTGTAGTGACGCTTGCCCACTAACTTGTGGTGTACCTCAAGGCTCTGTCTTAGGTCCTCTCCCCTTCAATATGTATCTTACCTCTGTAGGGAAAATTCTTCGTCGTCACGATGTGTCCTTCCAAATATTCGCTGATGACATTCAAATCCCTCTCTCGTCTGAGTCTATTTCTCACTCTTCGGTCAGTACCATCTTATCTGATATAGAAAGATGGGCGTTCACTCGTCATCTCAGACTTAATCCTGATAAGACTAAGTATATTCTCTTTCCATCTTCTAATAGTACTACTGTACGATATATTATAGCACTCAACACAACAATAACAATAACAATACAACAACAATAGAATGATACAAGGCCACGACACACACACCACCACTGCTGTACATACACTGGCTGACGGCCGTTAGCGTCACCCACGCCTAGTACCCTCGCGCCCTCTGGCGGTGTAGGCACACACTACATCTCCCCTTCAAGTGGTGGAGGGGGCGCTGTCGGCTCTGCAGACGTAATCGCTCAGATGCGACGGTGGTCTGCGTGTTCGGGCGCTCCGGCGGAATTGCGGGGTTCGTGAGGCCTCCGATGTACCGCCCACATTCTCCCCCGGCGGCGGCGGCGGTGATGCGGGTCTGCTTCTGGTCTCCTGCGACGGTAGCGGCGCCGTGCCAACAGATGGCGGCGGCTGCACTTCGAGCGGCGGCTGTACCACGGGCGAGGGTGTGTTGGCTGCTGGTCGCAGGTGTCTACGGTTGCGCCAGTAGAGACCGCCGTGAGGCAGGCGCACAGCGTACTGGCGGCGACGGCCAGTCATGGCGACCACGCCAGTCCGGTCCCAGCGACCGGATGTCGGGTCCTGGAGAGCCACCGTAGTGCCGGGCAGCAACGGCGGCAACACCTTAGCCGACCGGTTGTATTGGGCGACCCGCTTGTTGTGTAAGCTCGCCGCTCGCCGGTCGCACTCAGCGGTGGGCGGCTGCCACTCCGGCAGAAACGAGCGTGGATGCGCGGGAACGGCGGACGACACGGGGCGGCCGTACAAAAGCTGCGCGGGGGAGCGACCATCGGCACCCGGCGCGTTGCACAGCTCCAACAGACCGGCGACAAAGGCGTCTGTGTCGATGTTCCCGTCGCGCGCCGCCTTCTGAATGAGCCGCTTCACCCGTTTCACGGCGGACTCAGCGTGCCCATTGGAAGACGGGAAGTGCGGACTGGAGACACGATGGCGTATGTGCCAAAGTCGCAGAAATTCGGCCGTGTGGCGCGCCGTGAACTGTGGACCGCCGTCTGACGACAGTATGGTCGGAACCCCCGTCATGGCGAACACATGTCGGAGCATCTTCACCAGCTGATGAGCCGAGGTGTCACGGCCACAGTCGAACACCAGTGGCCAGTTGGAGAACCGGTCCGCGTACACGAGGTAGGTCTTCCCTGCGTGTTGGAAAAAATCCGCGGACACCGATTCGAAAGGACGTGTCGGGTGCGGTTCCGTCAGGTATGGCTCTTTTTGCTGGCTGTCTTTGTACTGCAGACATTTTCGGCACGATGCTACGGCAGTGGCGATTTCGTTGTTCAGGCCCGGCCAGAAGACAGTTTGCCGTGCGCGTTGCACAGTCCTGGCCTGCCCCTGGTGACCGTCGTGGAGCCGACGGAGGGTATCCTTCCGCAAACACCTGGGCACAAGCAGGCGGCAGCCGACCAGGATCAGCTCATGGTCCGCAGTGAGCTGGTCGCGCACGCCCCAGAATGGGTGGAGACTGGCGGGCAGCAGATGTTTGTGCTGAGGGAAACCGCCCAGCACGTACGTCATCAATTGGCGACACTCATCGTCGGCCAGAGATGCAGCTCGCACCGCCTCCAGGGTGGTGTCAATCGGTGACGTGCGATGACCCAGGTCGTCTGAGTCTGTGAACGCGTCCAGCGTCTGGACAAAGAATCCAGACGAGCACTCGTCAACGTCAGCGTCAGCATCAGCAGGCTGGGAAGGTGCGCGCGACAGAGCGTCGGCGATGTTGTGCTTTGCACCCGGTCTCCAGCTAGCGACAAAAGTCAAGTGCAGCAGACGCTGTCGCATACGTTGCAGGCGCGGGTTGGAGATGTCTCCGAGTGCCTTCTCGTTCAGTATCGGAACGAGAGGCTTGTGATCGGTGACCACACTGAACGTGGGGAGGCCAGCCAGATACTGATGGCATTTCTGACATGCCCACACAACTGCCAGCATCTCCAGCTCACACACAGCATACCTGCTTTCGGTGTCGGACACAAATCGCGACCCACACTGGATCAGCTGCCAACGGCCTTGATCATCCCGCTGGCGAAGAACGAATCCGAGACCTTTCTCACGTGCTGCATCCGTCTCCAGCATTGTGGGCCGCGTTGGGTCGAAGTGACCAAGCACAGGAGGGCTGGCCAACGCGCGCTTGACCGCCGTGAAAGCCGCATCGTGCTGTGTTGTCCACTGCCACTCAACGCCTTTGCGAAGCAGCTGGCGCAGGGGCTCAGCAGCGGAGGCGATGGAGTCCGAGAAGTCACCGAACTGGTTCGCCAAACCGAGAAAGGACCGCAGGGATGTAAGGTCCGTCGGTGCGGGAAATTCTGCGAGGGCTCGAATTTTCTTGTGGTCGACGGTGAATCCAGAGGCGTTGATGTGGAATCCACAGAAATTGGCGGAAGTGGCGGCGAACATAAATTTTTGCAGGTTCAACGTAACGCCGGCGTCGTCGAAGCGTTGTAGCAGCTGCCAGACTCGCTGCAGATGCTCGTCGTAGCTGGCGGTATACACCAGCACGTCGTCCACGATCTTGCAGGAGTCGGGTAGGCCAGACAAGGCGACGTCGCCGCGTCGGTTGAACTCGTCGCCGCTGGAGACCAGGCCCATAGGCGCGCGACAGAACCTGAATCGGCCCCACGGGGTGATGAAGGTGGTGAGGTCTCGGTGCTCGCGCCGCAAGGGCACCTGAAAGTACCCTTGTAATGCGTCCACCTGGGTGAACCACCGATTGCCGAGGCCCATACTGCTGACAGCCTCCACAGGCGAGCGAACCGGATGTGTAGGCCGGCGAACGAAGCGGTTGAGGCGTGTGAAGTCCACCGTGAGCCGACAGCCGTTTGGCGTGCCGTCTGCCTTGCGCTTGCCGACAACGACGATGGGTGAGCACCAATCTGTCGGGTGGGAGACCGGCTCGATTACGCCCTGCTGCTGAAGCAGCTCCAGCTGCTGTTGTGCCTGGGCGCGATGACAGAACGGCACGGAGCGGGGAGCCGTCACGTTGTACGGCACCGCGTCATCGCGCAGATCGATCCGCATTGCCCCGCCTTTCATCTCCCGGAGAGGACCGTCCGTGGAGAACACACGAGGGAAGGCCGCTATAAGCTGCTCGCTGTGCGCACGACGGTCCGCCGCTGTTGGCTGAGCTGTGTTGGTCCAGCGCGGGCATTGTTGAACGGCTGCTGGTCCAGCGGCCACCTGCTGCAGGTGCTGTTCGCGAGACATCTGCCGAGGGAACGCCCGGTGCAGTAGACGCAGCTCCACTGCGTCTCGCCAACAGAGCAGAGCACAGCGCACTGACGGCACCACGTACAGAGTGGAGCGGCAGGATGCATCACCGAGTCGCAAGACTGCCTCGCACGTGCCCAGACACAGCAGCAACTGACCGTTGGCAACACGCAGGCGCGACGACGGTGGGCGCAAGCTACTGGCGGCCACTCCGAGCTGCTTCGCAACCCCAGCGTCAATTACAGACACATCGGCGCCAGAGTCGCATCGCCACTTGATCTCGCGCGGCGCGCGGCCCTCTGCGGAAACGGCAATGTGAACGGCGGTTAAGCGCGTGTGTTTTTGACCATCAACTACATCACCGATATACGGGCACATATCTAGTGTGTTCTCATCATCAACTTCATCGGCAACATCGGCGACGTCGCGGATAAAATTATCTCTACGACGGCGGGTACCGAGCTGCGATGAGCGACAGACGCGCGAGTAATGCCCGCGTTTTCCACAGCGACGACACATGCTCTCCGCAGCGCGGCACGGTACTGTCTGGTGGAGCCCACCACAGCGGACACACGGGACGGAGTCATTGCTGTGCGCATGCGCGTTGCACATGCGCGGTTGCAGATGGCTTACAGCGGCGACCTCTGCGCGGGGAGCAGAAGAATCAGCCACATCGGGTCCGGTGTTCCGCATGGCTGCAGCGTCCTGGCGGGCCGACTCAGCCGTTTGACATACCTGCGTTGCCTTTTTCAGCGTCAGGTCTTTGTGTGCGACCTGCAGGAGTTGGTGCAGGGCAGCAGAGTCGGCTGTCCCCATCACTAACTGATCGCGAAGACGCTCGTCGCGGCAGGCAGGGCAAAAATCGCAGCTGGCGGCAATTTCTCGCAGAGAGCGCAGAAATTCGCCCACATTCTCGCCGTCCCGCTGACGGCGGGTGAAAAATCGCCGGCGTTCCACCAGCACATTCTGCCGCGACTGCTGATGCTCCTCCAATAGGCGGATACAGGCGGGCAAATCAGCCGTCGCCGGCAGCGTCAGTGAGTGGCGGATGACGCGGCACCACTCGTCGTCCAGCAGTGTCGTGAGCAGCGCTTGCTGCTGGGCAGGGCTCAGGCTATCACTGCCTGACAGTGTGGTGTACGCCAGCACGCGCTCTTTCCAGGAGGTGAAGTCGGCTGCCGATGCGGCGTAGGCCAGACGGGCTGGTGGCTGACAATGAGCCATGGTGTGTGGGGCGACTGCAGGCGAGCTGGCGGGGGCTGCCATTACAAGCTGCTGGCGAGCGAGCTGAGTCACCAACTCTGTGAGCTGGTCCAGCTTCTGCTGTTGTTCGTCTCGCAGCGGCTGCGCCATGTACGATATATTATAGCACTCAACACAACAATAACAATAACAATACAACAACAATAGAATGATACAAGGCCACGACACACACACCACCACTGCTGTACATACACTGGCTGACGGCCGTTAGCGTCACCCACGCCTAGTACCCTCGCGCCCTCTGGCGGTGTAGGCACACACTACAACTACTTCTCTTAGTATACCTCTATCCTGCTCTGTACGTAGTCTTTGTATCATTCTCGATAGCTCTCTTTCTTTTGTTTCACACATCTCTGACATTATCAGGTGCTGTAACTTTCAACTAAGGCGTATCAATTATATTCGTAGATATATATATATATATATATATATATATATATATACTAGCATTAAAACCCGCCCGTTGTGCGGAGCAATTCATAAAAATATTGCAAATTAAAAATAAATAAGGCAAACTCATAAAAACCTTAATCAATTAAAAAGTCTAAATTTCATTATTTTAATATTATTTTGACAAAATATTTTCACTCAGCCCGCCTCATATTTAAACCCGGCCGACGTGCGGAATAATTCAGAACTCGAACACCATCCGTTCTGGTTCTTGAAGTCAAATCCATTAGTTTTGTATATGAATTCATTCTGCACGGTGAAATTGAACGTTTTATTGCTGCCCGCGGGACATTTTTATTTCATAAAAATGAGCCATCGCTTCGTTTGCGTTTGAAGCCCCTGATCATTGAACCAGCGAACCATGAACCAGCGCAATTATGTCACCTCATATTCAAGCATACATACACAGACAGACAGATAATTCCTTCTTTATGTATATACTAGCATTAAAACCCGCCCGTTGTGCGGAGCAATTCATAAAAATATTGCAAATTAAAAATAAATAAGGCAAACTCATAAAAACCTTAATCAATTAAAAAGTCTAAATTTCATTATTTTAATATTATTTTGACAAAATATTTTCACTCAGCCCGCCTCATATTTAAACCCGGCCGACGTGCGGAATAATTCAGAACTCGAACACCATCCGTTCTGGTTCTTGAAGTCAAATCCATTAGTTTTGTATATGAATTCATTCTGCACGGTGAAATTGAACGTTTTATTGCTGCCCGCGGGACATTTTTATTTCATAAAAATGAGCCATCGCTTCGTTTGCGTTTGAAGCCCCTGATCATTGAACCAGCGAACCATGAACCAGCGCAATTATGTCACCTCATATTCAAGCATACATACACAGACAGACAGATAATTCCTTCTTTATGTATATATATATAGCATTAAAACCCGCCCGTTGTGCGGAGCAATTCATAACATGAAATTCATATTCAATTCGTAAAAAAATATGAAAAAATAAAAATGAAATAGGGTACACTCATAAAAATATTAATCAATTGAAAATTATAAGTTTAATTATTTTTATTTCGACAAAATATTTCCCCTCAGTCTGCCTGAGTCATTTTTAAACCCGCCCGTCGTGCTGAATAATTCAGAACTCGAACACGATCCGTTCTGCATCTTGAAGTCAAATCCATTGCTTTTGTGTATGGATTAATTCTACAGGGTAAATTGAACGTTCTATTGTCTATAGTTGCTGCCCGCGGAGCATTTTTATTTAATTTTTTTTTTAAATGAACCATTTGAAAAAAAATGAACTAAAAAATGGAAACACTTTTTTTAAACCCGCCCGTCGTGCGGAACAATTCATACAATAAAATTCATATTTGAAGTCAAATCCATTGGTTTTGTGTATGGATTAATTCTACAGGGAAAATTGAACGTTCTATTGTCTATAGTTGATGCCCGCGGAACATTTTTATTTTAAAAAAAAATTACCTTTTTTAAATGAACCATTTGAAAAAATGATCTAAAAACACTTTTTTAAACCTACCCGTCGTGCGGAACAATTCATACAATAAAATTCATATCAAATCCATAATATATTATGAATACAAATTGAAAACCAAAAAATGTAACCTATAAATATCTTAACCAATAGAAAAGTCTAAATGTGAATATTTTTGTTCTTATTTTGACAAATATTATCCCTCAACCCGCCTGATATATAAATCTGCCCGTCGTGTGGTATAATTCAGAACACAAACACGAAACAAACAATGAAAGATGATGAAATCTTTTCATCAGAATGTTTCCAAACTATATTTATTACTTAACATCATTCCCCAATATCATTTGCTTAAGTACTATTTCACTTTTACCGCTATAATATTTATTGTTAAAATTTATATATTTTACGCTATCATTAAAACCCAATATAACCTGAGTCAAACCTACCCAACCCAACCCAACCATTCAATCTTGACCGCTCTCAGCCTAGTCTGAGGTGATTTAACTTATTAGTTTGTGATCACAAAATATACTGAGGCGATCATAATTTGTAATCAGAAGACTTGGATTATCTACCCCAGGGGTCCCAAACACGCGGCCCACCAATACTTTTCTCTCAACCCGCCAATATAGTATCGGGACCAAACTGTAAGGCAGCTAAACTCACATTTGTTGCATAATTCGATATAATTATACACCATTATCATATTATCTAATAAGTCCCGGTTAATGCTTCCGCTAATGCATCATATTCATACAGTTGTTATTTTTTGGATTACACCGATATTACAGCCCTTGATATTACAGCCGATATTATATTATGCAATCTATATTCTGCTACGTATTATTCCTAATACATATATCATCAGATCGCAAAATATATTTAAAGGTTCACATCATTCTCCAAAATCATTTGCTTAAGAGCTATTCTACTTTTATCGCTAGAATATTTACTGCTAGCAAAATATCATATACCTCGCTATCATTTAAACCCACTCTTTATAGATACATTTAATTCGCCCGTCGTGCGGAACAGTTCATAAAATATAATTAATATTCAATTCATAAAAAAATTAGTGCAAATTGAAAAAGAAAAACAAACCCACAGGAAAGTTATAGCTAATCTAAAAGTCTAAATGTGAAATTTATGTTTCAATTTAGAAAACATGTTTTTCCACAACACTATCAAAACAATGCAACCTTCTGTCATCTCTATAATTACAGGTTAATGCTTCCGCTAAAACAGCATAAGTTGGCATTACATTATATTGCAACCCATATCCTTATGCAACTTATGCTTATGCAACTTGAAATTAAACCAATTAAATTACACAGTTAAATTCAGTAGTTTACTTTGTTCCCAATAGCATTTTACCCGCCCGTCGTGCGGAACGTTATTGAGGACAATAAAGCCTTTATATTCAGTAGAGTGTAGCATTAATTAAACTGTACGCAATAAAACCACACCATCCATGCTTGGAGATAATATGATGCATTCTTAATTGTGATTGGGCTTCAGTGAAATTTAATCGGTGTATATTCCTGTGTAATCGCAAGTGCGCATAATAGCTGTCAAATTGGCAATATGTCCTTTTGACTTTACACCGCCGTAACTTCCTTCAGATACCCTTTGGAAAATTACAAATTATACCGTATTGTAGAAGAAAAAATTTCTAGAACGATGGTATAATTTATTTTTATGTGTAACAAATAGTTACTGAGAAATAGTAGAAAAATGAATTAATTTTAGTCGCCCGGTGTTCAAGTGTAATTTTGGATGTATTTGAGAATTTTGCCAATTTTACACGTTTTTTGTATCATTTGTGGGTATAAATTATAGCTTATCTTGTAGAACACAAAATTCTCTACACAGTAGTATATTCCTGTGTAATCGCAAGTGCGTAAATTGTGATTGGACTTCAGTGAAATTTAATCAGTGTATATTCATGTGTAATCGCAAGTACGCATAATAGCTGTCAAATTGGCAACATGACATTTTGACTTTACACCGGCGTAACTTCCTTCAGATACACTTTGGAAAATTAATAATTATACCGCATTGTAGAAAACAAAATTTCTAGCACGATGGTATAATTAATTTTAATGTATGACAAATAGTTCCTGAGAAATGGGTATAAAAATGAATAAATTGTAGTCACCCGGTGTTCAAGTGTAATTTTGGATGTATTTGAGAATTTTGCCAATTTTACACGTTTTTTGTATCATTTGTGGGTATAAATTACACCTTTTCTTGTAGAACACAAAATTCTCTACACAGTAGTATATTCCTGTGTAATCGCAAGTGCGCATAATAGCTGTCAAATTGGCAATATGTCCTTTTGACTTTACACCGCCGTCACTTCCTTCAGATACACTTTGGAAAATTAAGAATTATACCGCATTTTAAAAAATACAATTTCCAGCTAGATGATATAATTTATTTTAATGTGTGACAAATAGTTCCTGAGAAATAGGTAGAAAAATGAATTAATTTAGGCGCCCGGTGATCAAGTGTAATTTTGGATGTATTTGACAATTTTGCCAATTTTACACATTTTTTGTATCATTTGTGGGTATAAATTATAACTTTTCTTGTAGAACACAAAATTATCTACACAATAGTATAATTTTTATAGCTGTACCATTGCTGGTTTATGAGGAATAGATAGGGGAATATTTACCAAAACATTCACGGTTTCCAGTGCTAATTTTGCATTTTTGACTTTGTCATTTTGACTTCACACCGCCGTAACTTTTTTTCATAACACTTTGGAAAATTAAAAATTATACCGTGTTGTAGCAAACAAAATTCCCAGCATGATGGTATTATTTATTTAGTTGTGTGATAATTAGTTTTTGATACATAGAGAAAAAAGTATAGAAAATCGGACGCGTGGAGTATAAATATAATTTTGAATATAGATTGAAATTTTGTCATGTTTACATCTTTTATGTTCTATTTTCGGATATGAATTATAACCTATCTTGTAGAACAGAAAATTCTCTACACAGTGGTATAATCTGTTTGGCTGTACCATTTCTGGTTTATGAGGAGTAGATGGCAGAGCATTGACCACAATTTTCGCATTTTTCAGGGTTCATTTTGTCTTTTCACCGCTATAACTTTTTTTGATTTCATTTTTGAAATTTAAAATTTAATCTAAAGTGTAGACAAGAAAATTTCCAACGTGATGGTATAAATTGTTAGCGGGTAGGCTGAGTGGTGGCCGAATAATAGCTGATAGAAAATGGACCAAGGAGGGTCGAACACACACACACACACACACACACACAGACAGACACACAGAGGATCTCTTTTATATATATAGATATATATATATATATAGCATTAAAACCCGCCCGTTGTGCGGAGCAATTCATAACACTTCAGATACACTTTGGAAAATTCAGATACACTTTGGAAAATTCAGATACACTTTGGAAAATTAAGAATAATACCGTGTTGTAGAAAACAAGATTTCTAGCACGATGGTATAATTTATTTTTATGTTTAACAAATAGTTACTGAGAAATAGTAGAAAAATTAATTAATTTTATTCGGCCGGTGTTCAAGTGAAATTTTGGATGTATTTGAGAATTTTGCCAATTTTACACGTTTTTTGTATCATTTGTGGGTATAAATTATAGCTTATCTTGTAGAACACAAAATTATCTACACAGTAGTATATTCCTGTGTAATCGCAAGCGCGTAAATTATGATTGGACTTCAGTGAAATTAAATCAGTGTATATTCATGTGTAATCGCAAGTGCGCATAATAGCTGTCAAATTGGCAACATGACAATTTGACTTTACACCGCCGTAACTTCCTTCAGATACACTTTGGAAAATTAAAAATTATACCGTATTGTAGAAAACAAAATTTCTAGCACGATGGTATAATTAATTTTAATGTATGACAAACAGTTCCTGAGAAATGGGTAGAAAAATGAATTAATTTTAGTCACCCAGTGTTCAAGTGTAATTTTGGATGTATTTGAGAATTTTGCCAATTTTACACGTTTTTTGTATCATTTGTGGGTATAAATTATACATTTTCTTGTAGAACACAAAATTCTCTACACAGTAGTATATTCCTGTGTAATCGCAAGTGCGCATAATAGCTGTCAAATTGGCAATATGTCCATTTGACTTTACACCGCCGTAACTTCCTTCAGATACACTTTGGAAAATTAAAAATTATACCGTATTGTAGAAAACAAACTTTCCAGCACAATGGTATAATTTATTTTTATGTGTAACAAATAGTTCTTGAGAAATAGGTAGAAAAATGAATTAATTTTAGTCGCACGGTGTTCAAGTGTAATTTTGGATGTATTTGAGAATTTTTCCAATTTTACACGTTTTTTGTATCATTTGTGGGTATAAATTATAGCGTTTCTTGTAGAACACAAAATTTTCTACACAATAGTATAATTTTTATAACTGTAACTCTGCTGGTTTAAGAGGAATAGATAGCGGAATATTGACCAAAATATTCGCGTTTTTCAGTGCCTTTTTGACTTTGTCATTTTGACTTCACACCGCCGTAACTTTTTTTTAATACGCTCTGGAAAATTAAAATTTATACCGTGCTGTAGAAAACAAAATTCCCAGCATGATGGTAATATTTATTTAGATGTGTGATGTTTAGTTGCTGAGAAATAGAGAAAAAAATACAGAAAATCGGACGCGTCGAGCTTAAATATAATTTTGAATGTAGACTGAAATTTTGTCATTTTTACATATTTTATATTTAATTTTTAGATATTAATTATAACCTATCTTGTAGAACAGAAAATTTTCTACACAGTGGTATAATCTGTTTGGCTGTACCATTTCTGGTTTATGAGGAGTAGATGGCAGAGCATTGACCACAATTTTCGCATTTTTCAGGGTTCATTTTGTCTTTTCACCGCTATAACTTTTTTTGATTTCATTTTGGAAATTTAAAATTTAATCTAAAGTGTAGACAAGAAAATTTCCAACGTGATGGTATAAATTGTTAGCGGGTAGGCTGAGTGGTGGCCGAATAATAGCTGATAGAAAATGGACCAAGGAGGGTCGAACAGACACACAGACAGACAGACACACACACAGACACACAGAGGATCTCTTTTATATATATAGATATATAGCATTAAAACCCGCCCGTTGTGCGGAGCAATTCATAACATGAAATTCATATTCAATTCGTAAAAAAATATGAAAAAATAAAAATGAAATAGGGTACACTCATAAAAATATTAATCAATTGAAAATTATAAGTTTAATTATTTTTATTTCGACAAAATATTTCCCCTCAGTCTGCCTGAGTCATTTTTAAACCCGCCCGTCGTGCTGAATAATTCAGAACTCGAACACGATCCGTTCTGCATCTTGAAGTCAAATCCATTGCTTTTGTGTATGGATTAATTCTACAGGGTAAATTGAACGTTCTATTGTCTATAGTTGCTGCCCGCGGAGCATTTTTATTTAATTTTTTTTTTAAATGAACCATTTGAAAAAAAATGAACTAAAAAATGGAAACACTTTTTTTAAACCCGCCCGTCGTGCGGAACAATTCATACAATAAAATTCATATTTGAAGTCAAATCCATTGGTTTTGTGTATGGATTAATTCTACAGGGAAAATTGAACGTTCTATTGTCTATAGTTGATGCCCGCGGAACATTTTTATTTTAAAAAAAAATTACCTTTTATAAATGAACCATTTGAAAAAATGATCTAAAAACACTTTTTTAAACCTACCCGTCGTGCGGAACAATTCATACAATAAAATTCATATCAAATCCATAATATATTATGAATACAAATTGAAAACCAAAAAATGTAACCTATAAATATCTTAACCAATAGAAAAGTCTAAATGTGAATATTTTTGTTCTTATTTTGACAAATATTATCCCTCAACCCGCCTGATATATAAATCTGCCCGTCGTGTGGTATAATTCAGAACACAAACACGAAACAAACAATGAAAGATGATGAAATCTTTTCATCAGAATGTTTCCAAACTATATTTATTACTTAACATCATTCCCCAATATCATTTGCTTAAGTACTATTTCACTTTTACCGCTATAATATTTATTGTTAAAATTTATATATTTTACGCTATCATTAAAACCCAATATAACCTGAGTCAAACCTACCCAACCCAACCCAACCATTCAATCTTGACCGCTCTCAGCCTAGTCTGAGGTGATTTAACTTATTAGTTTGTGATCACAAAATATACTGAGGCGATCATAATTTGTAATCAGAAGACTTGGATTATCTACCCCAGGGGTCCCAAACACGCGGCCCACCAATACTTTTCTCTCAACCCGCCAATATAGTATCGGGACCAAACTGTAAGGCAGCTAAACTCACATTTGTTGCATAATTCGATATAATTATACACCATTATCATATTATCTAATAAGTCCCGGTTAATGCTTCCGCTAATGCATCATATTCATACAGTTGTTTTTTTTTGGATTACACCGATATTACAGCCCTTGATATTACAGCCGATATTATATTATGCAATCTATATTCTGCTACGTATTATTCCTAATACATATATCATCAGATCGCAAAATATATTTAAAGGTTCACATCATTCTCCAAAATCATTTGCTTAAGAGCTATTCTACTTTTATCGCTAGAATATTTACTGCTAGCAAAATATCATATACCTCGCTATCATTTAAACCCACTCTTTATAGATACATTTAATTCGCCCGTCGTGCGGAACAGTTCATAAAATATAATTAATATTCAATTCATAAAAAAATTAGTGCAAATTGAAAAAGAAAAACAAACCCACAGGAAAGTTATAGCTAATCTAAAAGTCTAAATGTGAAATTTATGTTTCAATTTAGAAAACATGTTTTTCCACAACACTATCAAAACAATGCAACCTTCTGTCATCTCTATAATTACAGGTTAATGCTTCCGCTAAAACAGCATAAGTTGGCATTACATTATATTGCAACCCATATCCTTATGCAACTTATGCTTATGCAACTTGAAATTAAACCAATTAAATTACACAGTTAAATTCAGTAGTTTACTTTGTTCCCAATAGCATTTTACCCGCCCGTCGTGCGGAACGTTATTGAGGACAATAAAGCCTTTATATTCAGTAGAGTGTAGCATTAATTAAACTGTACGCAATAAAACCACACCATCCATGCTTGGAGATAATATGATGCATTCTTAATTGTGATTGGGCTTCAGTGAAATTTAATCGGTGTATATTCCTGTGTAATCGCAAGTGCGCATAATAGCTGTCAAATTGGCAATATGTCCTTTTGACTTTACACCGCCGTAACTTCCTTCAGATACCCTTTGGAAAATTACAAATTATACCGTATTGTAGAAGAAAAAATTTCTAGAACGATGGTATAATTTATTTTTATGTGTAACAAATAGTTACTGAGAAATAGTAGAAAAATGAATTAATTTTAGTCGCCCGGTGTTCAAGTGTAATTTTGGATGTATTTGAGAATTTTGCCAATTTTACACGTTTTTTGTATCATTTGTGGGTATAAATTATAGCTTATCTTGTAGAACACAAAATTCTCTACACAGTAGTATATTCCTGTGTAATCGCAAGTGCGTAAATTGTGATTGGACTTCAGTGAAATTTAATCAGTGTATATTCATGTGTAATCGCAAGTACGCATAATAGCTGTCAAATTGGCAACATGACATTTTGACTTTACACCGGCGTAACTTCCTTCAGATACACTTTGGAAAATTAATAATTATACCGCATTGTAAAAAACAAAATTTCTAGCACGATGGTATAATTAATTTTAATGTATGACAAATAGTTCCTGAGAAATGGGTATAAAAATGAATAAATTGTAGTCACCCGGTGTTCAAGTGTAATTTTGGATGTATTTGAGAATTTTGCCAATTTTACACGTTTTTTGTATCATTTGTGGGTATAAATTACACCTTTTCTTGTAGAACACAAAATTCTCTACACAGTAGTATATTCCTGTGTAATCGCAAGTGCGCATAATAGCTGTCAAATTGGCAATATGTCCTTTTGACTTTACACCGCCGTCACTTCCTTCAGATACACTTTGGAAAATTAAGAATTATACCGCATTTTAAAAAATACAATTTCCAGCTAGATGATATAATTTATTTTAATGTGTGACAAATAGTTCCTGAGAAATAGGTAGAAAAATGAATTAATTTAGGCGCCCGGTGATCAAGTGTAATTTTGGATGTATTTGACAATTTTGCCAATTTTACACATTTTTTGTATCATTTGTGGGTATAAATTATAACTTTTCTTGTAGAACACAAAATTATCTACACAATAGTATAATTTTTATAGCTGTACCATTGCTGGTTTATGAGGAATAGATAGGGGAATATTTACCAAAACATTCACGGTTTCCAGTGCTAATTTTGCATTTTTGACTTTGTCATTTTGACTTCACACCGCCGTAACTTTTTTTCATAACACTTTGGAAAATTAAAAATTATACCGTGTTGTAGCAAACAAAATTCCCAGCATGATGGTATTATTTATTTAGTTGTGTGATAATTAGTTTTTGATACATAGAGAAAAAAGTATAGAAAATCGGACGCGTGGAGTATAAATATAATTTTGAATATAGATTGAAATTTTGTCATGTTTACATCTTTTATGTTCTATTTTCGGATATGAATTATAACCTATCTTGTAGAACAGAAAATTCTCTACACAGTGGTATAATCTAATTATCTATAATCTAATCTTATTTTAAAAAAAAATTACCTTTTTTAAATGAACCATTTGAAAAAATGATCTAAAAACACTTTTTTAAACCTACCCGTCGTGCGGAACAATTCATACAATAAAATTCATATCAAATCCATAATATATTATGAATACAAATTGAAAACCAAAAAATGTAACCTATAAATATCTTAACCAATAGAAAAGTCAAAATGTGAATATTTTTGTTCTTATTTTGACAAATATTATCCCTCAACCCGCCTGATATATAAATCTGCCCGTCGTGTGGTATAATTCAGAACACAAACACGAAACAAACAATGAAAGATGATGAAATCTTTTCATCAGAATGTTTCCAAACTATATTTATTACTTAACATCATTCCCCAATATCATTTGCTTAAGTACTATTTCACTTTTACCGCTATAATATTTATTGTTAAAATTTATATATTTTACGCTATCATTAAAACCCAATATAACCTGAGTCAAACCTACCCAACCCAACCCAACCATTCAATCTTGACCGCTCTCAGCCTAGTCTGAGGTGATTTAACTTATTAGTTTGTGATCACAAAATATACTGAGGCGATCATAATTTGTAATCAGAAGACTTGGATTATCTACCCCAGGGGTCCCAAACACGCGGCCCACCAATACTTTTCTCTCAACCCGCCAATATAGTATCGGGACCAAACTGTAAGGCAGCTAAACTCACATTTGTTGCATAATTCGATATAATTATACACCATTATCATATTATCTAATAAGTCCCGGTTAATGCTTCCGCTAATGCATCATATTCATACAGTTGTTATTTTTTGGATTACACCGATATTACAGCCCTTGATATTACAGCCGATATTATATTATGCAATCTATATTCTGCTACGTATTATTCCTAATACATATATCATCAGATCGCAAAATATATTTAAAGGTTCACATCATTCTCCAAAATCATTTGCTTAAGAGCTATTCTACTTTTATCGCTAGAATATTTACTGCTAGCAAAATATCATATACCTCGCTATCATTTAAACCCACTCTTTATAGATACATTTAATTCGCCCGTCGTGCGGAACAGTTCATAAAATATAATTAATATTCAATTCATAAAAAAATTAGTGCAAATTGAAAAAGAAAAACAAACCCACAGGAAAGTTATAGCTAATCTAAAAGTCTAAATGTGAAATTTATGTTTCAATTTAGAAAACATGTTTTTCCACAACACTATCAAAACAATGCAACCTTCTGTCATCTCTATAATTACAGGTTAATGCTTCCGCTAAAACAGCATAAGTTGGCATTACATTATATTGCAACCCATATCCTTATGCAACTTATGCTTATGCAACTTGAAATTAAACCAATTAAATTACACAGTTAAATTCAGTAGTTTACTTTGTTCCCAATAGCATTTTACCCGCCCGTCGTGCGGAACGTTATTGAGGACAATAAAGCCTTTATATTCAGTAGAGTGTAGCATTAATTAAACTGTACGCAATAAAACCACACCATCCATGCTTGGAGATAATATGATGCATTCTTAATTGTGATTGGGCTTCAGTGAAATTTAATCGGTGTATATTCCTGTGTAATCGCAAGTGCGCATAATAGCTGTCAAATTGGCAATATGTCCTTTTGACTTTACACCGCCGTAACTTCCTTCAGATACCCTTTGGAAAATTACAAATTATACCGTATTGTAGAAGAAAAAATTTCTAGAACGATGGTATAATTTATTTTTATGTGTAACAAATAGTTACTGAGAAATAGTAGAAAAATGAATTAATTTTAGTCGCCCGGTGTTCAAGTGTAATTTTGGATGTATTTGAGAATTTTGCCAATTTTACACGTTTTTTGTATCATTTGTGGGTATAAATTATAGCTTATCTTGTAGAACACAAAATTCTCTACACAGTAGTATATTCCTGTGTAATCGCAAGTGCGTAAATTGTGATTGGACTTCAGTGAAATTTAATCAGTGTATATTCATGTGTAATCGCAAGTACGCATAATAGCTGTCAAATTGGCAACATGACATTTTGACTTTACACCGGCGTAACTTCCTTCAGATACACTTTGGAAAATTAATAATTATACCGCATTGTAGAAAACAAAATTTCTAGCACGATGGTATAATTAATTTTAATGTATGACAAATAGTTCCTGAGAAATGGGTATAAAAATGAATAAATTGTAGTCACCCGGTGTTCAAGTGTAATTTTGGATGTATTTGAGAATTTTGCCAATTTTACACGTTTTTTGTATCATTTGTGGGTATAAATTACACCTTTTCTTGTAGAACACAAAATTCTCTACACAGTAGTATATTCCTGTGTAATCGCAAGTGCGCATAATAGCTGTCAAATTGGCAATATGTCCTTTTGACTTTACACCGCCGTCACTTCCTTCAGATACACTTTGGAAAATTAAGAATTATACCGCATTTTAAAAAATACAATTTCCAGCTAGATGATATAATTTATTTTAATGTGTGACAAATAGTTCCTGAGAAATAGGTAGAAAAATGAATTAATTTAGGCGCCCGGTGATCAAGTGTAATTTTGGATGTATTTGACAATTTTGCCAATTTTACACATTTTTTGTATCATTTGTGGGTATAAATTATAACTTTTCTTGTAGAACACAAAATTATCTACACAATAGTATAATTTTTATAGCTGTACCATTGCTGGTTTATGAGGAATAGATAGGGGAATATTTACCAAAACATTCACGGTTTCCAGTGCTAATTTTGCATTTTTGACTTTGTCATTTTGACTTCACACCGCCGTAACTTTTTTTCATAACACTTTGGAAAATTAAAAATTATACCGTGTTGTAGCAAACAAAATTCCCAGCATGATGGTATTATTTATTTAGTTGTGTGATAATTAGTTTTTGATACATAGAGAAAAAAGTATAGAAAATCGGACGCGTGGAGTATAAATATAATTTTGAATATAGATTGAAATTTTGTCATGTTTACATCTTTTATGTTCTATTTTCGGATATGAATTATAACCTATCTTGTAGAACAGAAAATTCTCTACACAGTGGTATAATCTAATTATCTATAATCTAATCTTATTTTAAAAAAAAATTACCTTTTTTAAATGAACCATTTGAAAAAATGATCTAAAAACACTTTTTTAAACCTACCCGTCGTGCGGAACAATTCATACAATAAAATTCATATCAAATCCATAATATATTATGAATACAAATTGAAAACCAAAAAATGTAACCTATAAATATCTTAACCAATAGAAAAGTCTAAATGTGAATATTTTTGTTCTTATTTTGACAAATATTATCCCTCAACCCGCCTGATATATAAATCTGCCCGTCGTGTGGTATAATTCAGAACACAAACACGAAACAAACAATGAAAGATGATGAAATCTTTTCATCAGAATGTTTCCAAACTATATTTATTACTTAACATCATTCCCCAATATCATTTGCTTAAGTACTATTTCACTTTTACCGCTATAATATTTATTGTTAAAATTTATATATTTTACGCTATCATTAAAACCCAATATAACCTGAGTCAAACCTACCCAACCCAACCCAACCATTCAATCTTGACCGCTCTCAGCCTAGTCTGAGGTGATTTAACTTATTAGTTTGTGATCACAAAATATACTGAGGCGATCATAATTTGTAATCAGAAGACTTGGATTATCTACCCCAGGGGTCCCAAACACGCGGCCCACCAATACTTTTCTCTCAACCCGCCAATATAGTATCGGGACCAAACTGTAAGGCAGCTAAACTCACATTTGTTGCATAATTCGATATAATTATACACCATTATCATATTATCTAATAAGTCCCGGTTAATGCTTCCGCTAATGCATCATATTCATACAGTTGTTATTTTTTGGATTACACCGATATTACAGCCCTTGATATTACAGCCGATATTATATTATGCAATCTATATTCTGCTACGTATTATTCCTAATACATATATCATCAGATCGCAAAATATATTTAAAGGTTCACATCATTCTCCAAAATCATTTGCTTAAGAGCTATTCTACTTTTATCGCTAGAATATTTACTGCTAGCAAAATATCATATACCTCGCTATCATTTAAACCCACTCTTTATAGATACATTTAATTCGCCCGTCGTGCGGAACAGTTCATAAAATATAATTAATATTCAATTCATAAAAAAATTAGTGCAAATTGAAAAAGAAAAACAAACCCACAGGAAAGTTATAGCTAATCTAAAAGTCTAAATGTGAAATTTATGTTTCAATTTAGAAAACATGTTTTTCCACAACACTATCAAAACAATGCAACCTTCTGTCATCTCTATAATTACAGGTTAATGCTTCCGCTAAAACAGCATAAGTTGGCATTACATGATATTGCAACCCATATCCTTATGCAACTTATGCTTATGCAACTTGAAATTAAACCAATTAAATTACACAGTTAAATTCAGTAGTTTACTTTGTTCCCAATAGCATTTTACCCGCCCGTCGTGCGGAACGTTATTGAGGACAATAAAGCCTTTATATTCAGTAGAGTGTAGCATTAATTAAACTGTACGCAATAAAACCACACCATCCATGCTTGGAGATAATATGATGCATTCTTAATTGTGATTGGGCTTCAGTGAAATTTAATCGGTGTATATTCCTGTGTAATCGCAAGTGCGCATAATAGCTGTCAAATTGGCAATATGTCCTTTTGACTTTACACCGCCGTAACTTCCTTCAGATACCCTTTGGAAAATTACAAATTATACCGTATTGTAGAAGAAAAAATTTCTAGAACGATGGTATAATTTATTTTTATGTGTAACAAATAGTTACTGAGAAATAGTAGAAAAATGAATTAATTTTAGTCGCCCGGTGTTCAAGTGTAATTTTGGATGTATTTGAGAATTTTGCCAATTTTACACGTTTTTTGTATCATTTGTGGGTATAAATTATAGCTTATCTTGTAGAACACAAAATTCTCTACACAGTAGTATATTCCTGTGTAATCGCAAGTGCGTAAATTGTGATTGGACTTCAGTGAAATTTAATCAGTGTATATTCATGTGTAATCGCAAGTACGCATAATAGCTGTCAAATTGGCAACATGACATTTTGACTTTACACCGGCGTAACTTCCTTCAGATACACTTTGGAAAATTAATAATTATACCGCATTGTAGAAAACAAAATTTCTAGCACGATGGTATAATTAATTTTAATGTATGACAAATAGTTCCTGAGAAATGGGTATAAAAATGAATAAATTGTAGTCACCCGGTGTTCAAGTGTAATTTTGGATGTATTTGAGAATTTTGCCAATTTTACACGTTTTTTGTATCATTTGTGGGTATAAATTACACCTTTTCTTGTAGAACACAAAATTCTCTACACAGTAGTATATTCCTGTGTAATCGCAAGTGCGCATAATAGCTGTCAAATTGGCAATATGTCCTTTTGACTTTACACCGCCGTCACTTCCTTCAGATACACTTTGGAAAATTAAGAATTATACCGCATTTTAAAAAATACAATTTCCAGCTAGATGATATAATTTATTTTAATGTGTGACAAATAGTTCCTGAGAAATAGGTAGAAAAATGAATTAATTTAGGCGCCCGGTGATCAAGTGTAATTTTGGATGTATTTGACAATTTTGCCAATTTTACACATTTTTTGTATCATTTGTGGGTATAAATTATAACTTTTCTTGTAGAACACAAAATTATCTACACAATAGTATAATTTTTATAGCTGTACCATTGCTGGTTTATGAGGAATAGATAGGGGAATATTTACCAAAACATTCACGGTTTCCAGTGCTAATTTTGCATTTTTGACTTTGTCATTTTGACTTCACACCGCCGTAACTTTTTTTCATAACACTTTGGAAAATTAAAAATTATACCGTGTTGTAGCAAACAAAATTCCCAGCATGATGGTATTATTTATTTAGTTGTGTGATAATTAGTTTTTGATACATAGAGAAAAAAGTATAGAAAATCGGACGCGTGGAGTATAAATATAATTTTGAATATAGATTGAAATTTTGTCATGTTTACATCTTTTATGTTCTATTTTCGGATATGAATTATAACCTATCTTGTAGAACAGAAAATTCTCTACACAGTGGTATAATCTGTTTGGCTGTACCATTTCTGGTTTATGAGGAGTAGATGGCAGAGCATTGACCACAATTTTCGCATTTTTCAGGGTTCATTTTGTCTTTTCACCGCTATAACTTTTTTTGATTTCATTTTTGAAATTTAAAATTTAATCTAAAGTGTAGACAAGAAAATTTCCAACGTGATGGTATAAATTGTTAGCGGGTAGGCTGAGTGGTGGCCGAATAATAGCTGATAGAAAATGGACCAAGGAGGGTCGAACACACACACACACACACACACACACAGACAGACACACAGAGGATCTCTTTTATATATATAGACTAGCATTAAAACCCGCCCGTTGTGCGGAAGAATTAATAAAAATATTGCAAATTAAAAATAAATAAGGCAAACTCATAAAAACCTCAATCAATTAAAAAGTCTAAATTTCATTATTTTTAATTTACATTTTGACAAAATATTTTCACTCAGCCCGCCTCATATTTAAACCCGGCCGACGTGCGGAATAATTCAGAACTCGAACACCATCCGTTCTGGTTCTTGAAGTCAAATCCATTAGTTTTGTATATGAATTCATTCTACACGGTGAAATTGAACGTTTTATTGCTGCCCGCGGGACATTTTTATTTCATAAAAATGAGCCATCGCTTCGTTTGCGTTTGAAGCCCCTGATCATTGAACCAGCGAACCATGAACCAGCGCAATTATGTCACCTCATATTCAAGCATACATACACAGACAGACAGATAATTTCTTCTTTATGTATATATATAGCATTAAAACCCGCCAGTTGTGCGGAGCAATTCATAACATGAAATTCATATTCAATTCATAAAAAATATGGAAAAATAAAAAATGAAATAGGGTACACTCATAAAAATATTAATCAATTGAAAATTATAAGTTTAATTATTTTTATTTCGACACAATATTTCCCCTCAGTCCGCCTGAGTCATTTTTAAACCCGCCCGTCGTGCTGAATAATTCAGAACTCGAACACGATCCGTTCTGCATCTTGAAGTCAAATCCATTGGTTTTGTGTATGGATTAATTCTACAGGGTAAATTGAACGTTCTATTGTCTATAGTTGCTGCCCGCGGAACATTTTTATTTAAAAAAAAAACTTTTTTTTAAATGAACCATTTGAAAAAATGATCTAAAAACACTTTTTTAAACCCACCCGTCGTGCGGAACAATTCATACAATAAAATTCATATCAAATCCATAAAATATAATGAATACAAATTGAAAAGCAAAAAATTTAACCTATAAATATCTTAACCAATAGAAAAGTCTAAATGTGAATATTTTTGTTCTTATTTTGACAAATATTATCCCTCAACCCGCCTGATATATAAATCTGCCCGTCGTGTGGTATAATTCAGAACACAAACACGAAACAAACAATGAAAGATGATGAAATCTTTTCATCAGACTGTTTCCAAACTATATTTATTACTTAACATCATTCCCCAATATCATTTGCTTAAGTACTATTTCACTTTTACCGCTATAATATTTATTGTTAAAATTTATATATTTTCCGCTATCATTAAAACCCAATATAACCTGAGTCAAACCTACCCAACCCAACCCAACCATTCAATCTTGACCGCTCTCAGCCTAGTCTGAGGTGATTTAACTTATTAGTTTGTGATCACAAAATATACTGATGCGATCATAATTTGTAATCAGAAGACTGAGATTATCTACCCCAGGGGTCCCAAACACGCGGCCCACCAATACTTTTCTCTCAACCCGCCAATATAGTATCGGGACCAAACTGTAAGGTAGCTAAATTCACATTTGTTGCATAATGCGATATAATTTTACACCATTATCATATTATCTCATAATTCCCGGTTAATGCTTCCACTAATGCATCATATTCATACAGTTGTTATTTTTTGGATTACATCGATAATGCAGCCCTTGATATTACAGCCGATATTATATTATGCAATCTATATTCTGCTACGTATTATTCCTAATACATATATCATCAGATCGCAAAATATATTTAAAGGTTCACATCATTCTCCAAAATCATTTGCTTAAGAGCTATTCTACTTTTATCGCTAGAATATTTACTGCTAGCAAAATATCATATACCTCGCTATCATTTAAACCCACTCTTTATAGATACATTTAATTCGCCCGTCGTGCGGAACAGTTCATAAAATATAATTAATATTCAATTCATAAAAAAATTAGTGCAAATTGAAAAAGAAAAACAAACCCACAGGAAAGTTATAGCTAATCTAAAAGTCTAAATGTGAAATTTATGTTTCAATTTAGAAAACATGTTTTTCCACAACACTATCAAAACAATGCAACCTTCTGTCATCTCTATAATTCCAGGTTAATGCTTCCGCTAAAACAGCATAAGTTGGCATTACATGATATTGCAACCCATATCCTTATGCAACTTATGCTTATGCAACTTGAAATTAAACCAATTAAATTACACAGTTAAATTCAGTAGTTTACTTTGTTCCCAATAGCATTTTACCCGCCCGTCGTGCGGAACGTTATTGAGGACAATAAAGCCTTTATATTCAGTAGAGTGTAGCATTAATTAAACTGTACGCAATAAAACCACACCATCCATGCTTGGAGATAATATGATGCATTCTTAATTGTGATTGGGCTTCAGTGAAATTTAATCGGTGTATATTCCTGTGTAATCGCAAGTGCGCATAATAGCTGTCAAATTGGCAATATGTCCTTTTGACTTTACACCGCCGTAACTTCCTTCAGATACCCTTTGGAAAATTACAAATTATACCGTATTGTAGAAGAAAAGATTTCTAGAACGATGGTATGATTTATTTTTATGTGTAACAAATAGTTACTGAGAAATAGTAGAAAAATGAATTAATTTTAGTCGCCCGGTGTTCAAGTGTAATTTTGGATGTATTTGAGAATTTTGCCAATTTTACACGTTTTTTGTATCATTTGTGGGTAGCTGTCAAATTGGCAACATGATAATTTGACTTTACACCGCCGTAACTTCCTTCAGATACACTTTGTAAAATTACAAATTATACCGTATTGTAGAAAACAAGATTTCTAGCACGATGGTATAATTTATTTTTATGTTTAACAAATAGTTACTGAGAAATAGTAGAAAAATTAATTAATTTTATTCGGCCGGTGTTCAAGTGAAATTTTGGATGTATTTGAGAATTTTGCCAATTTTACACGTTTTTTGTATCATTTGTGGGTATAAATTATAGCTTATCTTGTAGAACACAAAATTATCTACACAGTAGTATATTCCTGTGTAATCGCAAGTGCGTAAATTATGATTGGACTTCAGTGAAATTAAATCAGTGTATATTCATGTGTAATCGCAAGTGCGCATAATAGCTGTCAAATTGGCAACATGACAATTTGACTTTACACCGCCGTAACTTCCTTCAGATACACTTTGGAAAATTAAAAATTATACCGTATTGTAGAAAACAAAATTTCTAGCACGATGGTATAATTAATTTTAATGTATGACAAACAGTTCCTGAGAAATGGGTATAAAAATGAATAAATTGTAGTCACCCGGTGTTCAAGTGTAATTTTGGATGTATTTGAGAATTTTGCCAATTTTACACGTTTTTTGTATCATTTGTGGGTATAAATTACACCTTTTCTTGTAGAACACAAAATTCTCTACACAGTAGTATATTCCTGTGTAATCGCAAGTGCGCATAATAGCTGTCAAATTGGCAATATGTCCTTTTGACTTTACACCGCCGTCACTTCCTTCAGATACACTTTGGAAAATTAAGAATTATACCGCATTTTAAAAAATACAATTTCCAGCACGATGATATAATTTATTTTAATGTGTGACAAATAGTTCCTGAGAAATAGGTAGAAAAATGAATTAATTTAGGCGCCCGGTGATCAAGTGTAATTTTGGATGTATTTGACAATTTTGCCAATTTTACACATTTTTTGTATCATTTGTGGGTATAAATTATAACTTTTCTTGTAGAACACAAAATTATCTACACAATAGTATAATTTTTATAGCTGTACCATTGCTGGTTTATGAGGAATAGATAGGGGAATATTTACCAAAACATTCACGGTTTCCAGTGCTAATTTTGCATTTTTGACTTTGTCATTTTGACTTCACACCGCCGTAACTTTTTTTCAATACACTTTGGAAAATTAAAAATTATACCGTGTTGTAGCAAACAAAATTCCCAGCATGATGGTATTATTTATTTAGTTGTGTGATAATTAGTTTTTGATACATAGAGAAAAAAGTATAGAAAATCGGACGCGTGGAGTATAAATATAATTTTGAATATAGATTGAAATTTTGTCATGTTTACATCTTTTATGTTCTATTTTCGGATATGAATTATAACCTATCTTGTAGAACAGAAAATTCTCTACACAGTGGTATAATCTGTTTGGCTGTACCATTTCTGGTTTATGAGGAGTAGATGGCAGAGCATTGACCACAATTTTCGCATTTTTCAGGGTTCATTTTGACTTTTCACCGCTATAACTTTTTTTGATTTCATTTTTGAAATTTAAAATTTAATCTAAAGTGTAGACAAGAAAATTTCCAACGTGATGGTATAAATTGTTAGCGGGTAGGCTGAGTGGTGGCCGAATAATAGCTGATAGAAAATGGACCAAGGAGGGTCGAACACACACACACACACACACACACACACACAGACAGACACACAGAGGATCTCTTTTATATATATAGATATATATATATATATAGCATTAAAACCCGCCCGTTGTGCGGAGCAATTCATAACACTTCAGATACACTTTGGAAAATTCAGATACACTTTGGAAAATTCAGATACACTTTGGAAAATTAAGAATAATACCGTGTTGTAGAAAACAAGATTTCTAGCACGATGGTATAATTTATTTTTATGTTTAACAAATAGTTACTGAGAAATAGTAGAAAAATTAATTAATTTTATTCGGCCGGTGTTCAAGTGAAATTTTGGATGTATTTGAGAATTTTGCCAATTTTACACGTTTTTTGTATCATTTGTGGGTATAAATTATAGCTTATCTTGTAGAACACAAAATTATCTACACAGTAGTATATTCCTGTGTAATCGCAAGCGCGTAAATTATGATTGGACTTCAGTGAAATTAAATCAGTGTATATTCATGTGTAATCGCAAGTGCGCATAATAGCTGTCAAATTGGCAACATGACAATTTGACTTTACACCGCCGTAACTTCCTTCAGATACACTTTGGAAAATTAAAAATTATACCGTATTGTAGAAAACAAAATTTCTAGCACGATGGTATAATTAATTTTAATGTATGACAAACAGTTCCTGAGAAATGGGTAGAAAAATGAATTAATTTTAGTCACCCAGTGTTCAAGTGTAATTTTGGATGTATTTGAGAATTTTGCCAATTTTACACGTTTTTTGTATCATTTGTGGGTATAAATTATACATTTTCTTGTAGAACACAAAATTCTCTACACAGTAGTATATTCCTGTGTAATCGCAAGTGCGCATAATAGCTGTCAAATTGGCAATATGTCCATTTGACTTTACACCGCCGTAACTTCCTTCAGATACACTTTGGAAAATTAAGAATTATACCGTATTGTAGAAAACAAACTTTCCAGCACAATGGTATAATTTATTTTTATGTGTAACAAATAGTTCTTGAGAAATAGGTAGAAAAATGAATTAATTTTAGTCGCACGGTGTTCAAGTGTAATTTTGGATGTATTTGAGAATTTTTCCAATTTTACACGTTTTTTGTATCATTTGTGGGTATAAATTATAGCGTTTCTTGTAGAACACAACATTTTCTACACAATAGTATAATTTTTATAACTGTAACTCTGCTGGTTTAAGAGGAATAGATAGCGGAATATTGACCAAAATATTCGCGTTTTTCAGTGCCTTTTTGACTTTGTCATTTTGACTTCACACCGCCGTAACTTTTTTTTAATACGCTCTGGAAAATTAAAATTTATACCGTGCTGTAGAAAACAAAATTCCCAGCATGATGGTAATATTTATTTAGATGTGTGATGTTTAGTTGCTGAGAAATAGAGAAAAAAATACAGAAAATCGGACGCGTCGAGCTTAAATATAATTTTGAATGTAGACTGAAATTTTGTCATTTTTACATATTTTATATTTAATTTTTAGATATTAATTATAACCTATCTTGTAGAACAGAAAATTTTCTACACAGTGGTATAATCTGTTTGGCTGTACCATTTCTGGTTTATGAGGAGTAGATGGCAGAGCATTGACCACAATTTTCGCATTTTTCAGGGTTCATTTTGTCTTTTCACCGCTATAACTTTTTTTGATTTCATTTTGGAAATTTAAAATTTAATCTAAAGTGTAGACAAGAAAATTTCCAACGTGATGGTATAAATTGTTAGCGGGTAGGCTGAGTGGTGGCCGAATAATAGCTGATAGAAAATGGACCAAGGAGGGTCGAACAGACACACAGACAGACAGACACACACACAGACACACAGAGGATCTCTTTTATATATATAGATATATATATATATATATATATTATCTCTGCTGCCTTTAAGTTAGCCAACTCATTCATCTTCAGCAAAGTTCAGTATTGCTGTTCTCTTCTACTATCTCTCAACCATCGCCAGCTTAGGAAACTTCAATCTATCATTAATAAGGCCTGTCGTATGATATATAATCTCCCTTCGGGCTCTCATGTTTCTTCTTCTTTACAAAAACTCAGGTTACTTCCCATAAAGGCTCTTGTTGAGTATCGTATTTGTTTAATTATTTATTCAGCTCTTCATCTTCGTAAGCCTGCGTATCTGTTTGACCTACTCTCTTATAAAACCTCATCTCTTTCTCTTAGGTCTTCTAACGATCCTTTTCTACTAGTTGAACCTTCCTTTCCTTCTAGGCATTCTCACCACACTCGTTGTTTATCTCTTTTAGGACCTCGTATCTACAATAGACTTTCTCCCTCAATACGCTCAATCAATTCTCTATCTCTTTTCAAAAAACATACTAAAACCTTCTTTCTCACTAAGTCTTATTACTGTCTTGTAATATTACTAATATAACTAAGTAATATTACTATCTTACTACTGTCTAACAATATTGTATATATTAGTACAGAATATAAGGTCTGATTGTTTCCTAATTCTGTCTTCTATGTGTATGTACTTGATGCGTGTGTTTTCCGTTATTGTGTATGTATGTTTCTCCATTTTATGCTGTCTGTGTGTTTTGTTGAGCTCTGTTATCTGTGTTTGTGTGTCTGTTGTGTTGTGTTCTCTGTCTATTTGCTTGAGTGTATGTCTTTGTGTGTCTGTTATGTTGTGTTTTCTGGTTTGTATTTGTGTGTCCATTGTGTTGTGATTTGTCAATCTGAGTGTAGTCGTTGTATGCCTGCTGTGATGTCTTAATGTGTTGTATGTTGTGTTGTCTTCCGTGCTGTATGTCTGCTGTGCTATCTTATTCAATATGTATGTGTGTGCGTGTGTATTTTTGTGTTTTTGAGTATGTAAACGTGAGTGTATGTTTGTGTTTGTGCGTATATGTACTAGTCTGTTGTGTGTGTGTGTGTGTATGTATGTAGGTGAGTGAGTGTTCGTGATTGTGTATGTGTATGACTCTTGTGCTTGATCGTGTGTGTGTGTATGTGTGTGTGTGTGTGTGTGTGTGTGTGTGTGTAAATTGTAAATTGTAAATTGTAAATTGTAAATTGTAAATTGTAAATTGTAAATTGTAAATTGTAAATTGTAAATTGTAAATTGTAAATGTATTGCCAGGAAAAAAACAGTTCACACGAAAATCATCAGAAAAAACAGACATACGGCTATGTTCGTCGAGCAACTGCTCTTAGACGAACATGTAATAATGAATGAAACGAATTCAATTAACAATCAATTATCACGAGATAGAATATGTACACATGTATACATATACACACACATATACACATATATATACATATATACATATATATATACATATATACATATATATATACATATATACATTCATACATACACACATACATACGTACATACATGCATACATATGCCCAGATCGCATTAAACGCAGAAAAAGATAAACAATCAATACGCGGGTAAATATGAAAATGAATCCGTTATCATTGCAGGAAAATGTTAATGGTTGACGTCAGTTTTATTCAGGAAGTGATTTTTCAGTTTCTTTTTGAGGTGTTTTAGTGAGGTAGATGTTTCTAAGAAATCTATTCCCGAAGATAAACTATTTCAAATGTCTGCTCCTTGATATAATAGGCTGTTTCGAAGAAGTTTTGTTCTGAACTTTGGAACCGCAAGGTCATTATTGTTTCTGATATTGTGATAACGGTTGTCCAAGCGATAGAAATTTTTTTTGATCTCCTTATGTTCGTATAGTAGCCGATAGACAAAAAGGATTATGAAGTATTCGCGTATAGAGCCGAAACGTAGTAATTTCATTGCTGAGTAAGAATTTGTTGTTGAATCAAACTTTTTTAGCTTCATAATACATCTAATAATTTTGTTTTGTGCAACTTTTATTCGTTTTAAATAAGATGGCCACGTGCATGACCAGATTGGTACACAATATATGAGGTGGGGGTAAATGTGAGTGAAGTATATACTACGCATGAATTCCTGTGTAAGTGAACGTTTAACTTTGTGTAATATACCACATGTTCTTGAAATTTTATTTGAGGCATTTCCAATATGTGCATACCAATTCATATTTCCATCAATAGTGACTCCAAGAAATTTTGTTATTTGAACTTGTTTCAGCAATCTACCGTCCAGTGTTAAAGGTGGAAATGTCAATTTTCTCGATCTGTTTTGGGAGAAAATATATTGAGTCTCGCTCAAGTTTAATTTGAGCTTATTTGAAGAAATCCACTGATAGATGTTATTGAGTTCATTTTCTGCGACAGAATGTAAATTGTGTAAATTTGGATCGGTTAATGTGAGTGTCGTGTCATCTGCGTATATTGTGAATTTGAATTTGGAACTGGCTCTCACAATGTCATTGATATAAATAAGGAATAAAATTGGACCAAGCACTGACCCCTGTGGAACACCTTTGCTTATTGATTTAGATGAATAAAATTCGTTGTCATAAAAAACAGATTGAGTTCTATTATCAAGGTAGCTTTTGAATAAATCCAAACATACCCCTCTTATACCGAGTTTTTCAAGTTTTTAGTGATATAGTGATCCAGTGAGTCGAACGCCTTGGAAAGGTCCAAAAAGATACCAAGTATGTGATTGCCGTGATCTAGTTGTTGGTAAACTTCAGTAACAAAATTAAAGACCGCATCCTCTATAGATCTATTGGTTCTGAAACCGAATTGAATAGGGATTATAAATATATTCGTTTCCAAGTACGAACTTAAACGCGTAAATATACATTTTTCAAATATTTTATTGAAGGCGGGTAAGAGTGAGATATTGAACGAAAATTATTGATGTCATTGAGATCGCCAGATTTGTGAATGGGAATAATTTTGGCTTTCTCAAGTGAATCAAGGTATGAACCGTTTGCGAAAGATAAATTGATAATATGAACGAGTGGAATGGCTACATGCAAACTGACTTTTTTATGATTTGCGGAGGAATATCATAATACCCAGGAGAATTTGATGTGGTTTTATTCAGATAACTAATAACTTCGCTACTGTCTACTGGTTTAAGGAACATAGATTCAGGAACACTCTCTGTGATATAACTATCGAACGGGATATGGCTATCAGGTTTATCAACAGGTGAGCTAAGTTTTATGAAATTATTATTGAAAACATTTGCGCGGCTGACATTTCCTTGTTTAACTTGTTGACATTTCCTTTCCTTTGTGTGTGTGTGTGTGTGTGTGTGTGTGTGTGTGTGTGTGTGTGTGTGTGTGTGTGTGTGTGTGTGTGTGTGCTTGTACAATGCCGCATTGTAAATATTGTACTGTTTGCGCATCTGAGACATTGTGTAGAGATTGAGCAATATAAATGTTTCAATAAATGAAATGAAATGAAATGTGTGAGCGCTTTTGAGACCCTCGGGTGAATAGCGCGATATAAATTTTTTAATGTAATGTAATGGTAGGGCCTCGTCAGCTCTCGGGTAAAGTGATGGCCTAGTGTAAGTTTGCTCGTTTGTCGAGTCCCCTGATTCCCCAGGTAAGGGATGCCACCAAGTAAGTAGCTGGACTCACTATCCTTGAAGAGAACGAGCTTGAGGCCATACTTGGCCGGCTTGATAGGGATATACAGACGGAATGGACAGCGGGCTCTGAATCCCAGTAGCTGTTCATCAACAGTGAGGTTTTCATGGGGGACATAAAGTTTGCCACATTTTTCAATAAAAATGTCCCATATTTCCCTCAAAGCAGCAAACTAGTCATCCCCTCGCCGAGCCTGTCGTGTTTCTGGGTCGTCGAATCTTGGACACCGAATAAGGAACCTGAACCGAGCCTCGGACATTGCCACACGGTATAGAGCACAACCTGAATCCAAGCTCCACATTTCACTGGTGGGGATGTGTTCATCGTTCTTCTGGCCACTGATGACTAGTACACCCAGCAGTGATTTGACTTCTAATGGCACAGTGGGAGCAAAAGTGGCTGATCTAGCTTTATATTTGGAGGCAAATGTAGCAATGGTCTTGTTAGTCCAAGGCACAAATAATTTGGATGATATCATCATTAAAATATAAACTGAAAGCTTCCTCAGGCGACACTGCATTCCTTGCCGCCCCTGGAGTTGGGCCAGGAGTAAAGGCACTCATGATGTTCCTTGGGGAAGTCCTTGCTCTAGTTGGGATCTGCGGCTGAAAGCTCCACCTAAAGTTAGTAGGGGTGGCAATCGTTGTAGTGTTGAACGTGACCACGGACGGAATATCACGCTGGTATCTTCCCCCATCAGTAGCAGGAGGACTAGCTGAAGTAGAAGCAGTAGGTGCTTGGGACGTGGCACGATCGGTAGGAATTTAGGATAGGGAGCGGACAGCAGAGGTTGATGGGGTACTGAAGTCAGGACCAGTAGCCTGGCGTTTGGCTGGTGTGGAGGATAACCTTTTCCCCCTTTTCTTCTTCGCCTTGCTCCAGTCTTCCTCATCAGAACTCTCATCACCACCTTCTCCTCGATTAGGAACAAATTGCTTGTCATCATCACTATCATATAATAGGTCCACTTCAAGTTCATCAATTTCACTCTTATCACTCTCAGAGCCACTTTTATCTCCACAAATATCTGATAGAGCCACAGTTGTGTCCATAATCTCAGCCAGTTCTTCATCTGTGTATGGCTTTTTGCGGGACATGGCTTTTTCTTTATAATTCACTCACTTTATTCTGTAAATCTTGCCTGAAAAAATATATATGTAAGGGCTTGCAAAATAATACAATAATAGTAACAATAGGGGAATTTGACCCAGGCTGTACAACTTACGGTAACAATAAAATCTGGGAGAAATTCTCCCTAAATGCAGTCTATGGAAAAAACCCAGTGAGATAGCCGGACAGCACACCCTCCACCAACCAAGTCAGACAAGGCCATGAAGGTACTGAGACAGCCAACCCATTCCCACCATGCCTTGTGGGTGAATTGCATAATCTCCGAATTCACTCGGGAAAAAATCACCCCAGGTTACCATTCTAGGGTTAAAAACATTGGTTTTCTCAATGAAAAAATCTAAACCGCCGGACCAGGACGCACTTTCAAACAGTCTCCTGGGATATTTATTGTTAAATATTTTTGTGTTTATACTATTATCAAATTATCTTTCAAATTATCAAAATATGGCACGTAAAGATGTACAAAACATCAATTGAAGTCATTTCTATGTACTAAAATCCAACATCCGATTAAAATTGGGGCTAATTCTAAACCAAGTTTCTAGTGGAACTGTATGCATCCGACACTTAGAAAACAACTTCACCTCCATGGACGTTCCTTGGATTAGCATGCATACTGTAACCGGGTATATTATAAATTCATGACAACTTCATATTTAATCTGATTTCAGTAAGACGAATAATATCAGGTTTAGCCGGTGTTTCTCGCAATATCGTATGTAACGGTAGCAATAGGTTGAGATGTTGATCTTCGTCGTTCGGCTAATCGTGATGTCTTGATAGTTCCTCTTGATGTTATGGGCCTCGATAACAAGTAATAGTCAACCAGAAAAAAACGCGAAAGTGAATTGAGAGAGAGAGAGAAAACCGAGTAAGCTGACAGATAGAAAACTGGTCTGATTATAACTTTGTTATATCGTATTCTCGAATATTTGTAAATTTTTAGGAATAGAACGGATTTTTAGGATTTATGTTGAAACTTTTAATGCGTTCCAGGTGCTCGGGAATTTTATCAAGTAGAATGTATTAAGATTTTATCGGGTCACGGTGACGAATTCGGGAGTAGAATGTTAAGGGATCTGTGTCTTCCAAATAATTATTGGGTGAAGTTTCCAGACTCCATGTATTAATGGGGCTAATGAATGAAGATGCACGAAAATTTACAAGTTGGCAGTCATTGTCTTCAAAGAAAAACGGCAATTCCTTCCAGTTATCAGACGTCAGAGATTCACGATAGCAGAAAAGCAGAAAGACCTAAAGAAACCTTACTAATTGCATTTGCCCCCCGCGATGCAGCATTTCTCGTAGTCATGCTACTCGTGGCATCTCTGCCGGCAACGTTGGGAGCCATTTTGTAGCCGACGGGAGTTCTGATAGTCTCCGGTGAAACTCCAGCAGGGACTTCCGGACGTGCTGCACCCGGGTGAGTACCCGGCTTTTGTGTGGCTCGCCGGTGGCCGTCTTCCGCCCCGGTCACCGGAAATCCACTGGCAGTGTCGGGTGCTACCACGGTCGCTCTAGCAGTAGAGCCTCGGTCGCCTTCACCGTCCCGTATTATCAAACGCGCCTGGCGGAAGAACGCAATCTTGCCAGTGGCCCTTGCAGCCCGTAACTCCCGCATCCTGGACATCTTGAGCTCCTGAGACACCACTGATAGGTCCTCATTAATATAAATGCCCGTACCTTTGAGTTTGGCCGTGTTCCGCAGTACGTTTTCCTTGTCACGGAACCTCTCCATTCGTACCAGTATGTTACGTTTTTTTGTGGTGGTATCCGGTTTTCCAATACGTTTGGATTGTTCCAACTGAGCACACTCGATACCCAGTTTGTCTTTGAGAGTGTTCTCAATCACCTGAGCCGTCATCTCCCAATTCTCCCTCTGCTCCTCTTCAATTGCACATTTCCGCAGGTTTTTTCTCCGCGAGAAATCCTCACTTTCGCGGAGTCTTTCACGGCATTCCACCATCTTCTTCTGGCTTTCCTCCCCCGTCGCTTTCAAGCATTGCACAGTGCGTTTCAGGCCATCTATTTCACCATACGCGAACTGTAAACTCTTCTCCAGTTCCTTGATGGTTGATGTACTTTGACATTGTGACGTGTGATGCCTGTGCGTGTGGCTGAAGCGAGCTACAAGTCAGTCTGGTTGTGAGTGCTGGTGGTGTTCGTTTGGTGGGTTTGTACTTGTGAGCAGGGTTTGAAAAAAACGGAGTTTTTCAACAAAAAACAAAGACCATGTTTTTTTTAGAAAAAACAAAAAAACATTGTTTTTTTTGGTTTATTTGTTTTCTTTACACTTTGCACACACAAATAATAAAAGGATTGTACCATGCTATTTAGTACATAGTTAAACATATATTAGTACCACTTACCAAGAGTTTTGTAAATATTTAAAAAAGATAAAAATAAAATCATAAAAATGTACACACAGGATCTTGAATTTCACCTTGTCGCATATATAGGCAACGGAAGTTTTACACCGCTTCCAATTGCGAAAGCAGTCGATTTTAAACACCCACATATGTTTGCAAAGTCCAAACCAATTCAATGGTACTCAATGGTGTAAACCAATGGTTTGGCCTATAGATGGTTTTAACCAATGGTTTCTGTCAAAAACAATTTAAAAAAACATGTTATTTTAAAAAACCAATTGGTTTAAACCAAATGGGTTAAACCAAGCAAACCCTGCCCACATATGTTTGCAAAGTTCGAACCAAATAACCAGTGGTCTTATTTATGAAAAACTAGTGACTAAAAATATTTTGTCCATGGAGATTAATTCATGTTTGTTTTCAGAATGAACACAGTTTTTTTTTACTCAAGGGTTTCTAAAAATAGTGTTTTTCATAGAAGCTCAAATGTTTTGTCGTAAATATTTAGGATTTCTCATAAATACCAACTACAATATTTCCCAGCAAAAAACCAAATATGTTAATAAAAATGTTTCCCATATCGTGCAAACCACTAAAATCATGTCAAAAAGTAATATTTATGAAGAATTAAAACTGTATTAATAAACTCATTTACTAATTCTTAAAATATTTGATCATCCTATATGAGAAAAATCATTTCTGTCAAAAAAACAATTTAAAAAAACATTTTTTTAAATAAAAACACTTGGTTTAAACCATGGTTTAAGCCAAGTGGTTAAACCATACAAACCCTGCTTGTAAGTGCTGGTGGTGTTCGTTTGGTGGGTTTGTAATTGTGATTGGTGCGAGGATACAGAGTGTTTATTGTTTAATACAATATATTTAATGAGTTTTTCCGTGCATATCAGTGCATACCAGTGCTATCATCCCATTGTCGTCATCATCTTCATTGAATACACCTGCATTTTGCACACAATAAAAAAAGCTGCTTCTTTGAACAGTTCTAATGATTATGTTGACGATGTATATGATGATACCCTAATCAACGTTTTTCACCTAAATTCTACACCAAAATTCAGTTGGTTGCTTTTTATTTCAAATGAAGAGATGTGTTATACTACGGTAGCAAACCTGCTGGATTATCATTCCGTTTGTGGCACAGCAGCCAAGGAATAAAATAAGAAAATTTGGAAAGGGAAAAGTAGTTCTGCTATCAGTCGCCTCTTACGACACGCAGCGGATACGTCGACACCGTTATTATCCGCTACTACAGGGTAAGCAGTTTATTGGTTATGAGCTTGTAATTAACCGACATTCACGTGCTATTAATCTAGAAATTATCGCTAAAATTGCACGAAACCACGTGATGATTCCAACTGGCATCACCGAGTTTGCACTTGTCGCACGGGTGAGAAATGGAGTGCAGCTGTCATTAATCTTGTGGCGGTGTTGTGTGTGTCGCACGAGCCAATTGAGTTTGGTTGATCGAAGAACAGCACACGCCGCACTTCCAGCTAGAAAACAGTATCATGTGACGTTGAACAAACAATGAGCTCGCTCAGCATACAACCTTCCAGTCTACCGCTTAATAATCGCAGCCCGGCACACTGGCGTAGCGTAGGGGATGCGGTAGGGGCGGTCTGATCCGGGCGGCACATTTTAGAGGCGGCACAATAGCCGCTAAAGCCGGCATAATATCGCTATTTTATAGTCATATTTCTGAATATACCATTTAATATTAGGGGGTTTAAACCCGAATAATTACGAGCTGAATAAAGACAAAATTGATTAAAAATAATGATCTCCGAATAGGATATTGGAAGCACGCATTATGATAATGGGATTGACTTTTCAGCTATATTGAGATGTGGCCTTGCTAATTATCTTACATGCGTGTTGAAGCGCACATTTTCTTGCGGGTAGCTGACTCACAAGCATGCATGGGGCAGCAAAAAAATTATCGCCCCGGGCTGCCGGTATCTATCTACGCCATTGGCTCGGCGGCATGTGTTTGTTTGATGCCTGGTGGTTTGGCCCACTGTTGGGATTATGTTTCCGGCTGCCTCGTGGAGCAGACTTACATATCGCAAGCCATTCAATCAGTTGGCGCCCTGTTTTGCCGGTGTAAGTGATGCGGCATTTGCTGGAATATTTTATCGATCCGCGTCATGCCGTTTCAGCATATACTATCTGAAGGTAATTTGTCATGAATCAAACTCACAGTTTAGATAGAGGAATATAATTGAATTTATTATAAAAAGCATGAAACTAACATAGAAACGTAGTAACATTATTAGAAGTGATATATTTTATGTTTTATGTCTATTATTTTAAGCACACTAGTTTATGCGTACATACTCGCGATACATCCCGCATTTCGTGCGGTTATAGTCGCTATAAGATCGGCATTACATGCGTCTTGTTACTTCGTCACCATCTTGCTTGAATTAATTTTTGACCGAAAATCAGTCTTAAAAACCAGCAGCCAAAGCAAATCAAACTAACAATGCGGGCCAATAGTTAAATGCTGGTCATTATATTTATAATCGTTGGCTAGTTGGCGTTCACTAATGCCGCCTATGGCAGCAGTTACCGCTGACCTGACTTGGTGCGATTATTGCACATTTACTGTGAGAGCACACTTGTCGGCTCAATGAGTCAGATCTGTCGATCCACACATACACGCGCATACACGCACCAAGGCACACGCATACACAAACGCTTGCATAGCCAATTGACAATGCTGCAATTTATTGAAGATCATCTATTAGAAGTGCAATATATTATATTTGCTTTACTTTACGCCAGGGTTTGTTTGGTTTAAACCATGGTTCACCAAGTGTTTTTTTTCTAAAAATCATGTTTTGTTTTTAAATTGGATTTTTTTGACAGAAATAAATTTTCTCATATAGGAATGATCAAATATTTTTCAGAATAAGTAAATGAGTGCATTAATAAAGTTTTAAATCTTCATAAACATTACTTTTTGGCATGATTTTATGGGTTTGCTCGATATGGGAAACATTTTAATTAACATTTTTGGTTTTTGCTGGGGAAGCATTTTAGTTGTGATTTATGAGAAATCCTATATTTTACGACAAAACATTTGTGTTTCTATGAGAAACACTATTTTTAGAAGCCTCTGAGTTAAATAACTGTGTTCACTCTGAAAACAACATGAATTAACTTCCATGGACAAAACGATTTTTAGTCACTAGGTTTTCAAAAATAAGGCCACTGGGTATTTGGATTTGGACTTTGCAAACATATGTGGGTGTTTAAAATTGACTGTTTTCGCAATTGGAAGCGGTTTAAAACAAACGATTTCTTTTTCTTTTTTTTTACAAAACTCTTGGTAAGTTGTACTAAAATATGTTTAACTATATACTAAATAGCATGGTAAAATCCTTTATTTGATTTGTGGGTGCACAGTGTAAGCAACAAAAAAATCAATGTTTTTTTGGGTGTTTCTTGAAAAACATGGTGTTTGTTTTTTATATAACGTTTGTTTTTCAAACCCTTCTTTACGCACATATATACTATACACTCATATACGCACATACGCGCGCGCTTACATATGGATGCACACGACACACGACGTATTTCTGAAGTGAAAACACTGAATTATGAGCACAAACTACAAAAATGGCCCACCAACGCTAGAAGAAAGAGAGATGTCATAATGATGTGACATTGTGACTCTGAGATATTCTGCGCGTCCGATCAACTGAACTCCGGAATTAGACGCACGTCCATGGCTAGACGCACGTCCCCTTATCATCACCTTGCACCGATATGGCCGAAATAGCTTGTAGTTGCATTGCAGAAAAGATGATGAATGATGAAAGATAAATATAACGCAATCACACAATCGCACCATATCACACCGAGTAAACAAACGCATCACTCATTATTTACACCGCGGAAATGAGCACAAAACACCAATAACAACGCACTGTTCACATGTCTAGGCTAATTGTGTAAGGATTCAAGAACATTAATAACCCTAATTCATCAAAAACGCTTGAAAAACGCACAAAACGCTTCTATATTTTTCATAGATTTTAGGTTAGGCTAGGTCTAGCGTTCTAATGTAATGTGCTGCGTTTGCAGGAGGCGAGGGACTGGAAGAAATTCGTTAAATAAAAATTTCTCAATCTAATGTTCTTGAATCCTTACAAATTTAGCGTCAACCCTGTTCCACTGAACTCCGGAATTAGGCGCACGTCCATGCTAGTCCCTTGTTCCATGGCACACGTCCATGCTACTCCCTTAACCATTTAGCGTCAACCCTTAAACAATCACTCAACGCTTTTCCGCACTGTTTACACTCACACTATGAACGTTTCATCTCGACTCCCCCATGAGACTGAACGCGTCAGCGGAACCCCCATTGCACTCCCATAATTCTCCCAGTTACATAGTCACCAACGCAGTATAGTATACTCACACGTGTACACACACACACACACACAAGATGCTAAAATGAATGTATAGTATGCACTATTTTACCCTCACTTAATATATTGCATATCAGCCTGGGCCAGCACTTATAGTTCATTTTTAACTCAAGTTAATGTTGCACAGTTAAATATTGTGTGTTGCATTTTCCACAGAAAAAAATTTGAATCCACGGAAGCCATATTCAGGAACAAATACATTCTCAACAACAACAACAACATGTATTTGATATAGCGCACTTTCGAGGGCAAAGGCGCGAGCAGGAGCAGAGTAATAAAAGTGTAGACACAGAGCGGTATGGGGACAAAAATAAGGAGCACAAATCGACAGAAAGTACATAGGTGCTTGCAAAATTGAATACATACGGAGACACAAACACATGCACACGAACACATACACACGTACATATATACACATACACATGCATACACATATACATATATGAATAATGTAATGTAATAGAGAATACAATGAAAAGAGAGAAAATATATAATGGGAATAGAGAAAATAAAGCAAAGTGAAAATTAGAAAGAGAATAAAAAAGCATAAGATATAAAAGAATAAAAATAAATGCTAGATGGCCGTTGGCTAGCGAGTAGCTCTTCCGCCCTTGGACAGGTTTTATTTTTAGTCCTACCGGATGTCTAGCCACCCTCCTCACTGGTGGGAACCAGAGGGGGAGCCGGTTTATTCGCCGACCACTCGAATATGAGACTGGTTGTACTGGGCTACACACCAGTACTAGTACCAGTACCAGTAGCAGGAATTATCCTGACCAGACAATTCTCAAGTTATCATCAATCCACAACTACTTCACAATCCTCCTTATATACAAATTGATACTTGTATGTACCGAAATTTAGGACCACACTCTTTAAAATGAGTGTGGTGAGTTACGGGCCGGAATTGCTCAACTGTTTGCCTACTGAAATGGATGCTCTGGTAAATTGTAGCAACAAGCATCGGTTCAAAAGATGATACGAAAACATTTTCTTGATAACTAATATTAATTATGTTCATGCTAAATGCAATTGCTCTCATACAGTGGCGGCACCAGGAGTTTTTCGATGGGGGACTGAGGGGGGCTGAGGAAAAAGTTGAGGGGGCTTGGCGAAGCATGAAGAACTACACTCGAACGCTAACTACATAATATTATAATAAGGGACTGGCACACACTAATTGAGTCCTCGAACTTGAACCAAAATTACAGGACTTCACAGTGGTATGAAATTTTAATGTCCATGATTATGATTTTTGGGGGGCTTAGAGGGGCTTGGCACATTGGGGGGTCGTCCAGCCCCCCAAAATCCCCCCCCCCTTGGCGCCGCCACTGCTCCCATAGTCGTGTTCGTCTACGCTCATTGTCTGTTGACATTTTCATATTTTCTGTTTGATAGCCATTACCTTTGGACTCGGTGTTGTGAACTCGTACTGTGCGGTTGTGTCCTGCAATTTGTGACTACGTCTCTAATTGCTCTTGTTAATGGTTTTATATCCCCTTGTCATGTTGTAATTTTTTAATGTTATAAGTTCTCAAGTTTAATTAGCTTGATGGTTTATAGTTAAGTTTTCTGCTCATTACACTGGTCTGCGTGATTTATAAGGTCAAGGGTTTCTCAACTGTTTTTTGAGTCACTTTTGCACGCTTATTCCGGAAATGCAATCCGTTCTGCTCGATTAGCTCGATATTTTATGATACGTTATTTCGCCCATATGAACAAAACATTGCTGATTGGTTTACTATAGTTAATGCGACAGAAGGATATATGTTTAAACTGCAAACTGATGCGCCATAAGTGTATTCCGATCACAGTACATACTCACTACTGCGAAACAAATGGCCTTTTCACGGACTTCCGAATGTATTGAGCAGATCACGATCACGATCAGAGAGACGTCCCTCTTCAAGCACCAGCAATAGTCCGCCAGGAAGTTAACTTCCCACCGACCCTGGCACCGTTCTTCCATCACACGCATGGCTTTGTGGAAACGTTTTCCCTGCTCTTCACTATAATCACCACAGTTGTCTGGGAAATAATCGAGATGGGACCGTAGAAAGTGCATCTTTACATACATACGAGCACCAAGCTGCTGAAAACTATCCATCAACCCATCGACGACCTTCACGTATTACGGACTACTGTGGTTACCCAGGAAGTTGGTGGTGATTGACTTGTAAGCCAGCCACGCAGAGAGCTCAGACATGTCCCATGAAGCAGGAGGGAAGGGTGAGAATTGGGGCAAATGTATTAGTATGTCCACTCCAATATGCATATAAATACATCAGTGTGTAAGCTGTTATCCTTGACATAGTGTGAAAACTCGAGCTAATCGATTAAAATGGATAGCTTTATCGAATTCAGCACATGATATCGAATTCAGCACATGTTTTAATTTTTTATATGATGCATTTTCATTTGTGTGTACATTGTGTGATTTGTATGTATATTTTCATCCATGCCAATACTTTGTTGTATAAAGTGGCAATACATTTCTGATTTCTGATGAAACTTGTAATAGAACAGCTGAGAAATATCCAACCTTGGGGCAAAATGTATCAGTATGCCCAGTCCAATATGCATATTAATACATCAGTATGTGAGCTGTTATCCTTGACATAGTGTGAAAACTCGAGCTAATTGAGAAAATGGATAACTTTATAGGATTTAGCACGCGAAACTTGTATAAAAACAGCTGAGAAACCTCCGACCTTTTGAAAAAAGTTTTGCAACGCAGGCCAGTGTTATTTAATTTATATATATATGATTTTTATTGTTAAGTTTTTGTATTGTTAATTTTTATCGTAAAGTTTTCTGCTCGGTATTTAAATTTTCTCATATATTTATAATGTTATACGTTTTCATGGTCAACTAGTTTGAAGCAATTTTGCTATGTTTCTCTCTAATACGCCTTCTTTCTTTGTCTGTAAAGAAGACAAAACATGGCTTGAAAGACTATACTATTTCACTTAATTAAAATTGATTGTCTTGTGCTTGTTGTGGCAATATATTACTATTACTATTACACACACACACATACATACACACCGTGTGCCTGAACGGCCAGTGTTGCGCGTGCAAACAAACACATATACACATACACATACACACACGCAAACGTTGAATCGCTTGCAAGCAAACGCTCAAATTCTCATAACGTTTCGCGCATCACTCGCTCTGGCGCCTCGGATTAACACTCGGAGAAGGAACGGAAAATTTAACTACCTAGAAGGGCCAGGGTCGCCAATTGACGGCTGTCAATCAAGACTTCATTTTTCTTAGCGACGCTTTTCTAAAATGATTCGGGATTTACGTTTTCTCGTGAATTATACGACGTTGAAGCCAATGGTGATATTAAAATATAATTGAAGGAAATTTAAGAGTCGTAAATTCAATTTGAAAATCCCAATATTTTTATATTACCAATTTTGCATGTTTGTACTGTTAATTTGCTTATTATAACGCTTAAGTCAATTTACCAACCAACATTTGAAAGCTCTTTTTACGCTCTATCTAACCATATAATTAAAGTGAACATTCTAAGTAATATTTAACACTAGAATAACCGAAAAATTGAACTACGTAGAAGGAACCGAAAAATGAATATCAATTAAGGACTGCTTTATCAGTGGCGGCACCAAGAGGGGCTTGGGGCTGGAGCCCCCCAAAAAGTATCCCAAGCCCCCCTAAGCCCCCAAAAATCATGATCATGGACATTAAAATTTCTTACCACTGTAAATGAAGTTCTGAAACTTTGGTTCAAGTTCGAGGACTGAATCAGTGTGCCCCAGTCCTTTATTATAGTAGTATGTAGTCAGCGTTCGAGTATAGATTCATGCTTCGCCAAGCCCCCTTAATTTTTTCCTTAGACCCCCTCAGTCCAGCTACGTGCTTCATGCATTGTATAGAGTCGAAAATGTGAAAAACGTGAGCGACGTCAGTTGACTGCACGTCAGACGACTGTTGACTACGTCAGTTTACTGTACATATAGGAAGTTTTACTTTTTTGTGATCTTAATATGAATCAAATTATAACAAATGGTATACCAATGCAAAGATAGTAGGCTGATCTATTGAATGGTGTTTGTTAAATTTCCATAAAAATTATCTAGCAATGCTAATTGAGATAAACGTGCCCATTTTTTCATTATACGATATACTTGTATTACTCAATTTAAATTTACGCCCCTTAAAATAATTTTAATTGTAATAATTTTAACACCATTAGATTTAGCGTTGACTAAATTATTCTAATATATGAACTGGTGAATAGTTTCGGGAAAAAATTGCCAAAAAAAGCCACCCCGAATGACCGCCTTCAATTGACGGCTCTGGTCTTTCTGGGTAGTTATGTTTTCATAGAAATAACTAGTAATGCTAGACAACTAATATGTTGTGAATATGTTTATTTGACCAAAAAATAAAAGTCAGGAAAATACAAGTATGTAACTCTAACCAGTGAAAAGTTATTTGACACTGAAATTTGATTAGCCGTCAATTGACAGCTCCGGTCCTTCTAGTGTTAACAATGTGAAATTTCACTTAGATTGTGATTGGTGCGGATAGTGGGTGGTGCGGTTAACATGACCCAATGGAGAAGTCACCGCGTATTCTGGGCCAGCAAGCGGCACTTGTATGTCACCACTCTGACATGAAATTATATACCGTAAATGCTCTTTTTATCCGACATGCCGGATTATTTTTCGACCCCCCTGCGTATGGTGCCGGATTATAAGAGCCTGCCGGATTATAATCCGGCAGGCTCTAATAATTATTAGAGCCTGTCGGATAAATAGGGCATTTACGGTAAGTGCACAATGAGTATGACTGAGAGGCATACATCACTGCCGTTCAAGTGTAAACTTCCGTGCAGTGGCGTATCTAGGCTATCTGACGCCCGGGAAGGTCAAACATTTTTGGCCGCCTCCCAACATGTATGTTAGCCAATTAAGAGCCAGACACCATGCGTTTTAACATGTTCGTACGGGAATTATCAAGTATGTCGATATAGTTGAAAAGGTGAGCCCCTTAATAGTGCATGCTGTCAGTCGCATAATCGGAGAAGATCGTTAAGATCAATCCAACTTGATTTAATCTATTTATTAGAGATTATAACTGCAAATATGAAATAAAAGATTCAGAAATGTCACTCAGATTATGCAATAATTCAACATGTTTTGGAGCTCTTGTGCCGCCTAAAACAGCCAGCCGGGGCGGACCGCCCACTCCCCCACACCCCGCGCCATGCCACTGGTCCGTTATTGTATTTTTGACAAAACCAGTTATAACAGCATTATGCCTATCAGAGTCATTGCTTAATATTCAAGATTTTGGATCGTGATATTAAGGACTGCTTTTAATATGTACTTGTCTATGTACTTGATCGCCTGTTTCACACGTTTATGTATTAATCATTAGCAAGACAAACACTAATTTGTACTCGCCTCTATTTATATAGTAATATGGTATACTATTGACATAATATTGTCATGTTTTATACCAGATCAGTACGATTGATCGTGCTAACTCAGAGGTGTTGTTTCAATAAAAACACATTGATCTGATTCCTCATAAGTACTCATTGACGATTTTCCACGGTGATTATTCGGAGAAGCTTGCGTGCTTGTTTATCTGTGACCGTTCAGATTTTTGGGAGCAGCTTGTAGAGCCGTCACTTCAGTATCCTTCATGCACTGATCTTCTGCTGGGAGTAGGTCAGCCGTCTGATTTGATCCGGCTGCGTCAACAAGCTCCTCGTCGTGCTTCCACCCACCTTGAATCCGGTCTGTGTGCTGAACGTTCTGGATCACTTTGTTCTGCTTGTGAGTCAGTTTGTTTGTCATTCTCACACCTTCCTGTGGTGGACTCTTTGGACCAATGCGCTACACATGCATGTAATCAAACCTTGGAGGATGTTGCTGAAGGGGTTTCCACTTTTGGAGTTTCAAGAGGTCGCTGGCTGCTGGGAAGAACGACGGATCTGCTCGTCGAGTTACGAGACCATCCTGATGGTGCAACAATTTCTCCAACTGTTTCAGTTGGACAACTTGTGCCGTCCTGTTCCAGCGGTCATCGAGGTGAAACATTACTCTACCATCATAACTAAACTTATATTGTAGTGAAAACGAAATCACCTGATGTTGCTCCACGGCTTGTCAACACAGTTTCCATTAGCACGGTGTCATATAATTTATTTGGTAAAACTCAATTGATATAACTATTATATGTTACATTATATATACAAAATGTATATATGTTCTATGTATGTATGTGTAAAATATATATATTTCACAATGCTCGGTTTACGCACCATCATAAACGACAACATGACCCGTTCAATTCAAGTTGAAATTTTGAGCTTTGCTTCTATATTAATTGACTTATGTGTCAAGCAAATACACTGTCTGTTATGTCACTATTTGTGTGATGGCTATTTCAACCAGGAATCAGCCATCAACTAACAGTTCTGCTCTTACTCCCGCCACCCTTACCCAATGACTATCACCTACTGTTTCTACTCTGTCTTCTCTACATTCCCGCTCACATCCAGTTCAATTTCGATTGATAAACATTCGTTCCGCGCGCAACAAAGTGTCCTTCATATCTGAAATTATCATGTCCCAGCACATTCATATCCTTTTCCTAATCGAAACGTGGCTCTTCGATTCCGATACACTGTTCTTCATTGTCCAACTGCGTTCTTCATTCCACATAATACATTCCAGTCGTATTTCCTCCTCTTCACTCAAATCCCACGGGGGTGGGGTGGGTGCTGTAGTTAATTCTTCACTATCTGTCACTCGTGTCCCTAACATCTTTCTCTTCCGTCTCGCTGGAATATCTCACACTCTCTGTTTCTATCCCCGCGTCTTCGAGATTAGGCATAATTTATTTGTTTATCGCCACAACAATTCCGGCATTACCTTTTTATTTCTACATGATTTTGAGGCGCTTGTCTCCATTTTCTCTACACATTTTCCAATAATTATATCTTAGGCGATTTTTAGTTTTGGATAGATAGCCCCTCTTGCCTACTTATGCCATATACTATTTCCCTTCTTGAATTTAGTAACCTAATCTGCTTGAACTCATCTCCTAACCACTTATCCGGTCACACCTTAGACCCCTTACGCCATTCGACGCCATTACCCGACACCACCAATGTCATTACGCAACCTTTTACTTTTCCACCTGATTCGCACTATTCCGATCACGGCGTAATCACAGCATCTTAAGCTATTGCATCTCTTCCTCGCCCTTATCCAAATCAATGCTTGTCAATCAACACTTGTGCCATAGCACATTAACAACACCCCTTCAATTATTCATGACATTATCTTTCCTGCACATGAAATTTGAATCCGCTCGTCTAACCCCCCAACACCTGGCTTAATTGTGACCTACGTAAACTTAAATCTGCTTGCCGTTCTAAGGTGCGAATATGGCAAGGGTTCCCAAACTAGGGGACGCGCTCCTCTAATGAGGCGTGATGAGGATAAAAGGAGGCGTGAAGTCATCTGAACAAAATTATTTGTTTAATTAGAATAATATAATGTTAGAGTTGATTAAAGAGTCAGCAAGCTACTGTGGTAAAGAGCGCGTGTGCATCGCTGTGCGATACCGCGTTCCAAGTAACGGCGTCCCCATGAGACAACGTAAGGTGCAATGTCCTTGTCAATGCCAAAGGCGAGCAGTGTTTGTTCGGTGATCGGCGGTGATTGTGCGTGCGCTGTATGTGCGTTGTGATTTGTGTGACATAGTCTGTGTGTGTTACTATTTGTGTGTGTTTATATATATATAGTCTTTCTTACAAGCTATTTCGGCCCATTACGATGGATGAGCTGAAGTTGACAGATTTCGTTGAGAGATACGACGGTAGTGGGGATCTCGATACGTGGGTGGAGAAACTCAGGTACGCTTGTTCACTGAAGGGCATACATGACGTGGCTAAAGTCATCCCGATATTTTTGTACGGTCGGGCGTTCATTGTGTATAGACAGTTATCTGAGAGTGACAAAAAGAAAGAGCTGGTCGTTATTGCCTCCCTGCGTCAGTCTTTTGGGTTGACTCCCTTTTTCGCTTTCTCAATGCTCAAAGAGCGTCAGTGGAAGATTGCCGAGGAGACCTTGGACGAATATATGTCTGATTTGCGTTCGTTGGCTAAATGTGTAGTGGGTGAGAACAGCGAAAGCTCCCGTTGGGTTGCTTCTCAATTTCTTTGCGGTTTGCCAACTACAACGGAGAACACGGTGAGAGCCATGCACGGAGCTTCACTTGAGCTTGACAATTTACTGAGTTGTGCTAAGCAGGTGGTTGCTGGCAAAGCAGGTGAGACATATGTTACACACAATGTGCATGCCTATTCCGCCTCCAGCTCAAGGAGATTGATATGCTTAAAGTGCCAACAAGAGGGTCGCATTGCCAGAAACTGCCCAATTCGTAGAAAACGACAGCAAGTGTGCTTCAACTGTGGCGCGTCCGGTCACACTGCAAAGAGCTGTCGCAAGTCGGAAAACTTGCGAGGGGGCCGGCTCAATCTTAAGTGTAAAAAGAACCTTTCGACCCCCCGATAATTCAAGATTGTTGATAAAGGTGTGGTGTGATGATGTGAAACGACCTATGTCCGTTCTCGTCGACACTGACAGTACAAACTCCATTGTCATGACGAAATCAATCTTGCGTATGGTACCAGAGCAAAAATGTACATTGAACCGGCAGTTGTTGAGTGGTGTAAGCGTTACCGCCAGTAAGAGCTATATTGTCAAAAATGTTCGATTTTCTTCTGATGGTTGTGTCAAAATCAAATCATTGCGCGTATGTTTGTGCCATTCTAACTATCGTCCACCTGTTAGACATTATTTTCGGTATGGATGCAATATTGGCAGCCGGTGGAATGAATGTTTCGCCAGATGGCAAAGTGTCGTTTGGTTTGTCAAGTACGGGTGCACCGTGGGGATCTTGTCAGCAAAAAATTCCTTCAATTGATGCTGCAAAGCCTCAAGCTGCTGTGCTGCAGTCGACGCCAAGCCACACAGGGACCTCCACTAGTGGATTGTGATTTCAAGGCATTCTTTGACGGGAGGAAGTGGATTGTGAACTGGTTCTGGGAGAATGAACTACCCAATAGAAGAATCAATTGTGTGAACTATGCTATTAAGCCGGCAGAAATAGCTGCCTTTGAAGCCGAGGTTAATTCGTGGATCGAGGAAGGTGTACTCATTCCCTACGACGAGAAAATGCAAATGAAATGAAAATGCATGGTGTCATTAGAGCAAAATTACCTTGTTTGCATTGAAACAGGAGAATATGGACAAAATCAGACCCGTGCTGGATTATAGGCGATTGAACTGTTATATTCGGAGTGCCTCTGGTATGGATTCGGCAGTGTGTGATGAAAAGCTCCGTAAGTGGAGGCGCATGGGCAGTGATGTGTCGATAATCGATTGGAAAAAAGCCTATCTCCAGATACATGTGGCAACCGAACTACAAATATATCAAGTGCTGGAATTTATGGGGAAGCAGTATACCATGACCAGGCTGGGTTTTGGACTATCAATCGGTCCCAAAGTCATGACGGAAATACTGAGGAATGTGTTTCTCAAAGCCGATTTTGACACCAGTTGAGTTGACTTGTACATCGAAGATGTGATAGTGGATAAATCTCGTGTGAGACCAGAACAAGCTGTTCAGCATCTGCAACAATATGGTTTGATCACAAAAAGTCCTTGCGATCTAAACGGTGCCAGAGTACTCGGACTCAAAGTGGAAGCCAAGCCATCTGGAGTGCAGTGGCAACGGGATGGAGATGCTTCCGTTGTGCCAGACGTTTCGACAAAAAGGTCTCTGTTTTCATTGTGCGGCAAGTGGATCGGCCACTTTATTATAGCTGGTCGGCTTCGAGTCGTGTGTGGACTAATCAAGCGGCGCACGTCTGAAGGCTTAGAAAACAAGTCGAATGCGCAATGAGATGCAGAAGTAGATGAACATACTGCAATAATTATTATATCAATCGCCGACCAAGTGAAACATCGAGATCCGGTACGTGTTTTTTGGTGTGCTGAGGATCGCCGACCCAGGATATGGGTCGATGCCAGTAACATCGCCACTGGCGTTGTTCTTACAGTGGATGGAAAACCAGTGGAGGATGGTTGCTGGCTGAGGAAGCCGAACGACTCTTCGCATATTAACGTGGCTGAGTTAGACGCTGCGGCTAAAGGAAAAAATTTGTGCTTGAAGTGGGGATTCCGAGAAGCTGAGTTGATAACCGATTTGTCTGTCGTTCATGGTTGGCTGACCAGCGCGGTTCATAATACACATCGGATTCGAACAAACGGCATGTCCGAAATGCTGATCCGCAGACGACTGGATGTAATCCGTGAATTTCTGGCATCGTTTTCACTGGAACTGCATGTGAGACAAGTAAAGAGCAAAGAAAACATCGCCGACGCCATGACACGTCCACCCCGTTTCCTGCCGTTACTGTCTTCTGGTTCAACAAGTGGATGTTACACTCTAACGAGGGATGAGCGCGAGGGCGATAGTGGCTTCAGTGTGGTTGGTAGCATTGACTTGTCCAAAACGTGTGAAGAGAACTGGCTTTATAGAAAACGGGTTGGAGTGACTGCTATAATAATACTTTGCATGCATGTAATTCCGGATATTTGTGCTTTGACTGATTATATGTAAGACAGACTATATATAAGCACACACAAATAGTAACACACACAGACTATGTCACACAAATCACAACGCACAGACAGCGCACGCACGATCACCGCCGATCAACGAACAAACACTGCTCGCTCGCCGGACGTTCGTCAGCCGCACGGATCAGCCGCACGATCGTGTCTTCTGTTCCCGTACAACATTCCAATGGATCCAGTGCTGACAGCGAAGATACGGCACGGAATTTAGTTACACTACAGGACTCAAATGTTCGTGATGAAGTCCCTGCTACCGGGCGGTACAATTTTCGTGAGCGGGCCAACTTGAGGCGACCTGCTCGTTATCGGTCGTAGTGTACGATTATATTCCTGCGTGTATTGTTCATTTTATCATTTGTTCAGTTGATGTTTATGTGACAACGTTTTTTGGGAGGTTTTCCAAGTTTGTGGTGATATTCCTTTGCTGACTCGGGGGAGTGTTTGAGTTGATCAAAGATTCAGCAAGCTACTGTGGTAAAGAGCGCGTGTGCATCGCTGTGCGATACCGCGTTTCAAGTAACGGCGTCCCCATGAGACAACGTAAGGTGCAATTGTAGAAGTATATTTAACAATAGTAAAAACGAGAACAGGAGCAAGTCAATCACGCAAACATTATGTAAACTCTCACACTACACTGCAACATATTACCATCCTCTCTCCCTCACTCACGAATTTCAAACCTCCGTGAATACCGTTAATTCTAATCACGGCAAAGTATAAACAATAACATCATGTGACATATTGATCAAAGCACCTCTCTCATATCAACATCTAAATAAACTCACACCTCCTCCTGATTATTACAATCACACAAATGGCACACACGGCCTCTTCCACGCCTAGAACGAATTCGCTCTGATCTACGAATTGGCACACGATCATCCGGTGTCAAGTCGGCTCCGGCCGATCCACTGTCAATCTGGGACGTTGTTTGATCACCCGCAGGGAGACGGACGACGAGGTCTTCGTCACTCGTGTCCACAGATGCATTCATGCTGGTTTCCGTACACGCGTCCTTCAGCCGCACATCGCGAACGTGTCTGTACATCCCATCTACTTCAATACACTGGGCAGACACTACATCAGTCACTACACCCTCTGTATATCTGTCATCACATCGTGCTCCTGGCGGCTTCACCCACACTGTATCACCCTTTTTAAACTTAGGTGCCGCCGGCTCATCATCCATTGCAGAGTTTATCAACGAATCTCACTCTGACCCAGTACTTGTAGATCAAAGAGGCTGGGGCACTGCCGTGAGAGACGTCGTCCAGGAGTGTAATGTTGTAAATATGAACAGCCTCAGCCACACTGCATCTTTTTCTTGTTGCAATTACTTTAACGGTACGGTGATTGCGCTCTATTAATCCGTTGCCAGAAGGAGCGTATGCGCATCTGAACCTGACCTGTACTCCCCATTGATGGGCAAACTGGACAAAGCGTTGACTCCGGAATGACGCTTCGTTGTCGGTGAGGATCGATTCTGGAGGACCACGGTCGTAAAACACGCCTTGCAGAACGTCGGTAACATTATCGACACTGTGAGAGCGTAACTCGCGCCAGATGGCAAATCGAGAAGGCCCACAGTCAATTAAGGTCAAATATGACTTGCCTCGAAAATGAGTAATGTCCATTGCCAAGCGGTCCCACACTTTTTCAACAGCCGTACTACCCTTCGGCCATTGAACGGGAGCAGGGTCAATAGATTTGCAGACATCACACGTAGACACCACTCTTTTGACGTCGTTCCTACTCGCCTCACAGCCAGACCTTTTAGCGAAATACAAAGTTCGTTTAATACCCGGGTGACCCATTTCGTGGTGAATTTCACGAATTCTCGCTTCAACTGGCATGGACACGGCGGAACAGAACACACAAGCTTGAGCGGGCTATCTTTCGAGCCAATCAGTCGGTACCCGAGTCAGCTGGTCTGCTTTGTTATCTTTTGAAGGCACTAGACTTATTTCCACTTGCAACCGATACTCTTCAATCAAAGACTTTACAATATCCAACCTTCTTCGAACGAGCATTTCCACAGCTGCTTTCGTTCGTAGCCTTTGTTTGTCTGTCAATAGATCAGAGACCCATCTGTACACTGTGAGCGAATCAGTCACCAATTCAACTTTGTTCATGTCCCACGCGAGTGCCAAATTCAATCCTTTATTACGGCGTCCAACTCAGCCATGTTGATATGTCGAACATTTTCCTTCCTCAACCAGCTGCCATCTTCTACTATTTCACCATTCACTTCAATAGCTGCTCCCAACGCGAGACTACTTGCATCCACCCAAACTTTTGCTTTATTTCCTCGAACAGCCCACCGCCCACACGCGGGATCATGTTGATCTAGCTGAGCTCTAAGCCGCTGTAAACAGTGATGTACAGCTTCGCTTTTAATCTCATCATCCCATGATTTACTATTCTCATTTGCAATCCTTTTTATATATGCGGTTGCCACGCGCAGCCATCCTCCGACAGGTAAGTGACCTACATACTGAAAATATAGTTCGTCGAGTCAGTCGCTCGGGTAAGTCACATACAGCACTGTCACGACACCATCTCAACTGTCCTTTTCTATTAAACACTCTCAGACCGAGAAGTCTAGCTCCATCCTTGGCTTTCTCGCTTTCTTTGCACACCAGTCCATATCTGAGTAAATGTCGTCGCACATGATCAACACCTACTATGTCCTCATTCACCAGCACATCATCTACATACGGGATGGCTCCTGCCTCGACAAGCTCATCTTGATGAATCACGGCCTTCAGTACAGCTTTCATGATTAAAGGGGCCACGTTAAGCCCAAACCCCAGCCTGGTAAGACAGTACCTCTGCCCTTGTATCCTTACCGTCTGATAAGGCCACAAAGAAGGGTGCACCTTAATCTGGAGGTAAGCTTTTTCAGATCGACAACACTGACATTATCTCCTTGCCTCCTCCATTTTCTCAAGACATCACCACACACATCAACATCTCGAGTATGTGCCTCAATGAAAGCATTCACTTCTCTAAAGTCCAAGACCGGCCTAACTTTTTTACGCTGTGGCACGGCCATCAATGGTATCAAACCTTTTGGAGGGCCAAGTCGTGCTTCGTCATACCTTATAAGCCAGCCTTCGTCAATCCACGACTGCAGCTCGTCTTCGAAAGCTGCTCGGTGATGATCACCCACATGGTACAAACCAACACAATTGTTTAGGCAACCAGGCTCTACTCCATTCACCCACTTCCACCTGGCTATCCACGACATGTCATTTTCATCATAATCAACTACAAAATCTGACTCCTCAACTTTCAAATTAGCACTGTTAGACGCCACAGCAGGACACGCAAAATCGGCGACAGATTTTCTCATCACCGATCCTGATTCACAATTTCCAATTCCAAACATCACTTTTCCCGGAGCCCAGATCGACACTCCGCCAAGCGCGACTATGGCGTCCATACCCATTATCATATCCAAACCCATCGGACGTGAATCGGCAACTAGCACATCTATAACTCTTGAGGCACCGCGGCAGAGCACACAAACTGTTCCGCGTCCGATACACACAAAACGATCTTGACTCAATGTGAGCACTGGAATATTTTCTGCGTGCCAGTCATCACATATATTTCTAAATGCTATGCTTACCGAACAGCCAGTGTCCAACAGCGCACGCCGGCGAACGCCATTTACGTCGATGTGGATCACCGGCAGCTGGCCACTTATTGACCGGGAGAAGAGACCGGCACAAACTCTCTTCCCCCTTCCTCGTTTCCCGTCCGTTGTCCGGCACGACACTGCGAAGCCAGGTGACCAGGACGATTACAGTTAAAACAGCGTCTTCTTCGCCAATTGGAGTTGTCAGAACGACTTGTACGAGTGGCATTAGTTGAAGATGGACAATTTTTAGCGAAGTGACCAATACCACCACACGTGAAACATTTACTTTCAGCGGGACACTCACTATCTTTAGGCGCATGTGCTACATGAGCAGCAAAACAAGAATCATGTTCGTGCTTCTCACTTTCGAGCAAGAGCATCCTCGAACGGTCCAGCAGCTCAGACAGGCTCATTCTGTCTAGCCGAGAGCCAAGACGTAACAGTTGGCGTACCCCATCCGGAAGACCAGCCACAAATGCGCACATCACCAGTGAGTCCGGTACATCTCCAACAATAGACGCCAGCCGTTTCAACTCCGACAGAAAAACATCCACCGCTTCTCCTGGTAGTCTTTTTCTGCTTATGAATGCCTCGTAAGCGGTGAATTTATCCACAGCAAATGCCGACAGAAGAGCCCTTTTCACTTTGGTGTACTCCTGTTTGTCATCTTCCGTAAGTTGCTGATATACGGCGAACGCCCCACCAGTCAAACGTAGTGGCACAACACAATGCAGGTCAGCAATTCTCCTGAGCCGACACTCCAACTCCACTTTCTCCAGCCACTCACTCACTGTTGCAGACGAGCCATCAAACTCAGGAATAAGTCGCAAATCAGCACTGGTCTCACTGTTACTCATCTTTGCCGAAATAGCTTGTAGAAGTATATTTAACAATAGTAAAAACGAGAACAGGAACAAGTCAATCACGCAAACATTATGTAAACTCTCACACTACACTGCAACATATTACCATCCTCTCTCCCACACTCACGAATTTCAAACCTCCGTGAATACCGTTAATTCTAATCACGGCAAAGTATAAACAATAACATCATGTGACATATTGATCAAAGCACCTCTCTCATATCAACATCTAAATAAACTCACAGCAATGTCCTTGTCAAGGCCAAAGGCGAGCAGTGTTTGTTCGGTGATCGGCGGTGATCGTGCGTGCGCTGTCTGTTCGTTGTAATTTGTGTGACATAGTCTGTGTGTGTTACTATTTGTGTGTGCTTATATATAGTCTGTCTTACATATAATCAGTCAAAGCACAAATATCCGTAATTACATGCATGCAAAGTATTATTATAGCAGTCACTCCAACCCGTTTTCTATAAAGCCAATTCTCTTCACACGTTTTGGACAAGTCAATGCTACCAACCACACTGAAGCCACTAGGGACTCGTCACAAACACCCAATACTCCATCCCGTCAACCTGAGCACATATTTCCCTTATCCACGCTAGGGATTTATTTCACTCTTCAATTCTGGATCACATACGTGTATGAGTGATACTGTAACGTTGACGATTTGCAAGGGTAGAACGATGCAGAATGGAATGTCTTGTTGATTGTGTGAAATACGCGTGATTGAAGGTGTGAAATGTAAATAATACACGGTAATGTAACATGTTGCTCATACGACCATGTATTGCACACTGTCCTGCGCCACACTCCCGAGCCCCCGCGTGCGCACCGTCAAGCCACTCCCACGACAGTGGCGTGACGCGTGACGTCACGCACTGTTCATAACACACACGCACATATATCTACATACATATGTGACACCTCCCCCTCCAAGTCAATCACAACCTATATAAAACATGAAATAAAATACACGCATATACATACATACGTTATACCTCCCCCTCCAAGTTAATCACAACATACATACCACATGAAATGGCATTGCATAACACGCGTTCACGGCACATAATCATTCAAATACGCCGGCGGTCGACGAATACGCATAGACCGCCGCGGTAACACACGATCCTCATTGCCTGTTGTGTTTGACCTGTTGGACGGGAGGACCTCAGGGCTGGGAAGCCCTTGGATCATCTGGTAGCTACGGGTCGACTGCACGGGATTATCTTCCCCTGCCATCAAAATATGACGGCGATTTCGTCGATACAGTGTGCCACCCACTTTTACCAAATACGACTTATAGGGTAGCTTCCTTACACATTCTCCCCGTGACCACGAGTTTTGATCCGGCCGTTTTACCCGAACTGCTGTCCCTGGACGAATCGGCGGCAATGACCGCACTCCCTGATGATCATAATAACGTTTTTGATCGGCTTTGCTATTCAGCAAATTGTCCCGAACCCCTTTGGGAGGATCCGGCTCTAATGAACGTCGGGTTGTGGGCATCAGAGTGCGACACCGACGTCCGAACATAACGTGCGCCGGCGAGAAGGCTGTATATTGACTGGGTGTATTTCGCCAAAGCATGAGCGCCCACATGGGATTCTGCCGAGTATCGTGCGCTTTTCGGAAGATCCCCTTGATTAGCTTGACAGCGTTTTCTGTACGACCATTCGACTGCGGATACCTCGGACTTGACGTTATATGCAACATATCCACAAATGACGCAAACTCTTTGAAGTCAAGACTGGCAAATTGTGGCCCGTTATCAGACACAAGTACTTCCGGCACACCATAACGAGCAAATTGGTGGGAGAGAATATTTGTCACAGCCGTCGTTGTTACAGGCGACAATTGTTCAACTTCAATATATCCACTGAAGTAATCGACTAAAACGAGATAATTAGCACCGCGAAATTCGAATATATCCGTGCCAACTTTTTGCCACTGCCGACTTGGCACCTCGTGCGGCGTTAATGGCTCTGGAGGCTGTTGGGGACGGTATGAAATGCATGTTTCACATCGTAATATCTTGTCCCTCACCATTGCAGTCATTCCGGGCCAAAAGGCATTATCCCGGGCCAGCCTGAGTATTGAAGCCACTCCAATGTGACTTCTGTGAAACCTATTTAACAATTCAAGTCTCATTGACGATGGAATGACCAGCCTGTTTGACTTGTAAACCAGACCGTTCTGAACGGACAACTCATGTTTCACTGACCAGTAAGGGGCCGCTACCTGATCGACACTGCTTCGTTGTTCCGGCCACCCACTTATTACGTACTCACGCACTTTTTGTAAGCCTGGATCTGCCAACGTCGCTTCTCTGTATTTTTCCAAGCGCGCATCCGTTACCGCTAACTCATCAGACAGACTGAGTTCATTAATTTCCACCGCCCACGTCGCTCTCTCAAGAGTGTTCGACATCGGTGCACGGCTCAGAGCATCAGCAACAGGAACTTCCGATCCAGGTGTGTATTTTAATTCAAATTGATATCGTTGCAAGGTCATCAACATTCTCTGTAAGCGAAGCGGTGCTTCCACAAGAGGCTTTTCACGAATGGCAACCAGCGGCTTATGATCCGTCTGAATTGTTACGTGCCGAGCGTATACAAACTGGTCTAACCTTTTCATTGCAAATGTAACCGCTAGCAACTCTTTCTCTATTTGCGAGTAAGCTTTCTCCGACTCGGTCAGCGCTCTGGAACAGTACACCACTGGACGCCCCTTCTGCAGCAGCACAGCACCCAGACCGGATGAAGACGCATCACACTGAACAGTCGCCGGGGCATCCTTATCATAAAACGCCAGCAGAGGAGCCTCTGTTAGTAATCGCTTGATTCACTCAAACGCAGTCTGACACGAGTCACTCCAGAACCAATCGTATTTTTGACTGAGCAAATGACGCATCGGAGCTGTTACCGTTGAAAATTCGGGAATAAATCGCGAGAGATAGGATGCAATACCCATGAAACGCTTCAGCTCGATTTTGTTGCTTGGCGCCGGAAATGTAACTACAGCCTCCACTTTAGAAGGACTCACTTTAATTCCTGCTTCGCTTACCACATGACCCAACCACGAAACTTCCTGAACACGATAACGTAATTTGTCCTGATTTAGTCGTAAATTACATTTCTGAGCCTTGTCAAGAAATGCTCGCAATTTTGCATCATGATCGGCAATTGCCTCTGCGCGGGTCTCACCTTTTCCATATACTATAAAATCATCGGCTATTACCTCTACACCCTCTAGATCCGCTACCATCTCATGCATCAAGCGTTGCCAAATTTCTGGCGCACACGACACTCCATATGGCAAACGAGTCCATCTGTATCTACCAAATGGGGTATGAAAACAACACAGCAACGATGATTTTTCTGACAGACCAACGTGATGAAAAGCCGATCGAGCATCCAGCATGGTGAATACTTTTGCGCCTGATAGACGATAACTCACTTCATCAAAAGTTGGCGTAGGATAGTGCTCGCGCTTTATTGCTTTATTAAGGGTTCTCGGGTCGATACACACTCGGATATCGCCATCGGGTTTCGGTACAATCACCAAATTTGACACCCAATCCGTTGGCTGAGTTACGCGTACTAGAATACCCTGCTCCTCCAGTTGACTCAACTTGACACGCAATTTTTCACGCAGGTGAATACGAACTCTGTAAGGGTTTTCTACAACGGGATTCACCTTCGGATCAGTTTCAATATTAACATCAGAGGCTACCAGACCCACCCCTTCTTTAGTAAAAACACTTGGATATTGAGAAATGATGTAATCGCGAGCATTGTCGTTAACCCTCATATTAGCAAACATTGCGTCAGACTGAGTCACAGCCTGCACTTTTGGCACATACTCAAGGGGGTCACAATCATTAACAGCAATGAGGTTCATGTGCACCGACGACCGCAAGCTCAAAATGGGCTTCACATCAAGATCCAACACGTGAAATAACAATGAGTGACGCAAATTACACGTACGATTAATTAAGACAATCGTGACCTTCCCCACAGTCGACACAAGCTGACCATTGTACATGCGTAACATCATCTTACATGGTCTCAGATCAGTACACTCAACATCACCTGAAATTTTAACATAGTCACTGCGAGACAAAACATTCGTCTCCGACCCGGAATCAATGAGCAATTTTAATGGCTTACCACAAACTGTAAACAAGGTCTTGAATACTTTACTGTCATTACAGTTATGTCCCTCAGCAATGGATAAGACATCCTGACAATCCCCCGCAGTCGCTTCATTGACGTTCACATCTCTTCTACTGTGAAATCGATTCGGACCATACCGGCTGGACGGTCTTCCTGTCGGCTGCGGCCGCTGCTGCTGCTGTTGTTGTTGTTGCTGCTGCCCATCAGATGCACCCGCACCCATGGTGCACGCCTCGCTACGAGCAAAATGATGCATCCGACCGCACGCATTGCAGCGACGCCCCCAGGCCTGACACAGCTCACGCCGCATCGCGTGGCGACGCCGGCAAAAACGACACTGGCGCGCCTCCACCTCCGCCATGTCACTGATCTCACAGACGCTGGACTGAGTCGCCGATACCACCACATTGCCGCTGATGACCTGCTGGTCCCGCTTGGCCGCTTCTTCCGACAGGGCAATTTTCAGTGCAGACTCCAGAGTGAGCTCGGTCTCACGCAACAGCGCTTGCTGGGCCGCTTTATCTGATATACCCATCACTAGCCGGTCCCTCAGCATGCTGTCTAGATCTTTGAAATTACATGGGGCTCCTTGTTTTCTCAATGCCGACACGTACGCGCTCACCGTTTCTCCCGACTGCTGTACCCGCTGGTAGAAGCGGTACCGCTCGAGCACCTCGTTCTTGCGCGGCGCACAGTACTTCTCAAATTCTTGAACTAGCGCGTCCAAGCCATCCGTTTCCGTCCAACTGAAATGAGACGCCACTTCTTGAGCCTGCCGCCCTGCACAATTGAAAAATGTGCCCACTTGCACGGCCACCGGCTTTGTGCACAATTCTTTTGCCGCAGCAAAGTATGTCCAGTCTCTCCTCCATGCATTCCACTCCGACGCTAACACAGGTGAGGTCAACTCCAGCTCCGGAGGCTGTCTAGCTGCCATCCTTGAAACCCGCACAACAAAACTCACAGAGAAACGACACCACTCACACACACTCACAAATAACTCACAAATCTACTGGGCCCTTCTGACACCATGTAACATGTTGCTCATACGACCATGTATTGCACACTGTCCTGCGCCACACTCCCGAGCCCCCGCGTGCGCACCGTCAAGCCACTCCCACGACAGTGGCGTGACGCGTGACGTCACGCACTGTTCATAACACACACGCACATATATCTACATACATATGTGACAGGTAAGTTTTCTACGCTAGTTTGAATGTGTGTTGAAGTGTGTGCTTTGATTCCAGTATAGGTGGCGTAAAGTATGTGTGACATATTAAGAGTACTGTATATGTTGCTGGGTTGATGGTTCAGTCCAACGCCACCTAGATACAAGGCCGTTTCAAGAATTTGTGACGTCACGAGCTTAAAACAAATCCGTGGGCAATATTCATTCTATATCAACGATAATGACACGCGTACATATACACCATACCACACAATATCACACATTAACACCATATCACAGATTAACCAAAAATTTGCACGCATCAACATTTACATATATATTATTGAGTATTGGCATGTCTTGTTTGATAGCTCTCATCCATTTCTTCCGGAGCCCCTCGTCTTTTGGTGAGCAGAAGCCGCTCACTTTGTAGCCACTATTGTAGTTGTCTTGGCACCCGGATACACGTCACTTATCTGGCATGTTTCCTGAACAACATAATATCAAAATACTGATAGACTAAACCAGGGGTTCTCAACCTTTTGATGATTTTCATACCCCCAATGTATTGTCGAATACGGTCCCATAATTAATAATTATCACCAATCCTATTATTTGCCAGTATGTCTTCCAGATCCACGAGTATTTCAATCACTTGAATTTACTGTAATTTAGATACGGATTACTAGAAAATAACCAATGATAATTTTGTTATTTTTTATTATTATTAATTTTCTTTTTTTACTTTTTATTATTTTATTTAATTTTTTAATTAATTTTTATTATTATTTAATTATTATTTTTATTATTTTATTCGTTTAATTATTATAATATTTTTTATTATATATATTTTTTATAATATGATTTTATTAATTGTATTATAATTTTACTATTATTTTATCATAATTTCCTTAATTTGTTTATTATTTTATTCATTTTCTAATTAATATAGCTATTGTTATTTTATAGCAGTATCCAGAAATTGAATCCCATACCCATACCATAAGTTTTCTTAAACAATGGCAGTAATATACGTAAGATGTAATAGATAATGTCATTATTGCGATATGAAATGCAGCGCATAAAATGATCAAATATTAAAAAAATGCTTGAAAACATATATTCATTAATTAAGCAAAATCAGGTTCAACGGATGAGATGAATGAGTCAGCATTTATTGACTTACCTTTCACTCCGAAAAGTGAAATTCTCCGTAATGCACCAAGCTAATAATACTTGAAGTAAACTTGCGGAAACACTGCAACACTGTGGCTATCTGGTCCACACAAGAAAACTTCGGTTCGATTGCAGCGGCGAGATATATTGATACGGAGATCAGATACGATAACTGACACACGAGCTGACCCAACTGAACTGACACACCGACCACCTCGTTTCGGATCTATATAAGTTTGGTCACATGACACATAATGACACACAATGGCACACACCAACAAACATACCCATACATGCAACACAACAGACATACACCCTTCACATGACCAAACGAACGAATTCCCGTCTGGAGGCCGCAGACAAGCATACAAACCAGGTGCACACACCTTCACACTGAAACACGTTCACTCCCCGACATACAGACACACATACGCACAGTTGGCTATACGGTGATACTGACAATTGGAAGCAGCGCAAATGAGCTACGAACAGAAATAGTGATAAATGCACATATGATACGCCACAGTCACTTCCCCTGCGGATAGCGGAGCTACTCAGGTGCGCTATATGGTGCTTTGCGCAGTAGCCAGCAGTTAGTGTGTAGCATTGACCTTGGCACTCATAAGGCCCTGTATACCTGAATATGAAGGGTATCCATCGCAACACTATCAAAACAAACTGAGCATGTAACACAGTATATATAATATAGATCCAACACAATACAGCACAATACACACAATAACCGCACAGTTCGTCCCGCGCGCGTTTTCATGTGTGTTTCGCTCACTTGTGAATTTCCCTGTGAAGTGTCGTCTGTGCAGGGACGCTGTACAGGCACTGTCTACTTGCTGCTATGGCTGTGCTGCTGCGGCGTGGTAGACGACTGAAACGGTATGGAGGCCGGCTTGAGACGGGCAACAGATACGTTTTCAGTCGCTCCAGACGGCAGCTCAATCGTGAACACGTTAGGGCTGCGCCGAACTCGGAATGGTCCATTGTAAGGCGCTTGGAGAGCATGGCGCACTCGATCTACGCGCACCCACACATGAGAGCACCGCTCGAGGTCAGCAGGAACATATGTTGAGGGGCTGCAGTGAGATGAACCTTCGGAGATCACTCGGAAGTCGACTTCAGCCATGTTTTTGCCAGTTCTCTCACGAACTGCTTCCTCTGTCTGTGATAACGTAGACAGGCACACCAAAACGAGACACCCACGTATTGATGAATGTGCGAGCGACAGATTCTGCAGTTATCTCAGAGAGGGGTACGGCTTCAACCCACCTGGCTGCTCTGTTGACGCATGTCGGCACATATCGCAGTGGATTCGCGAACGGATGTCCGGGCATACACTGGGGTGGCAGAGAGCCGACAATGTCCATGTGCACTGTTTCAAATCGACCAGATACAGCAGTGAACGGCGTAATAGGCGGTTTGGTGTGACGACTGATTTTGGCCTGTTGACATGCCTAACATGGTTTCGCCCACTCTTTCACGTCGCGTTCCAGTGATGGCCAGAAATACCTCTCTTTAACAAGCATCACAGTTTTCTGCACGCCTGGGTGTGGCAGATTGTACAAGTTGGCGAAAATACCTTTGCGGAAATTGAGTGGTACGAACGGCCGTGGGTGAATACTGGAAACTTCTCAATACAGCTCATGTTCTCCGCTGATTTTGTAAGGCTTCAATTTGGACAACAATTGCTTTAGCTCATCATCTTCAGCTTGGGCTGCCGCTAGCGAGGGCAGGTCCCATACGTCGACTGCAACGCTGCCTACTGGTCGAGAAAAGCAATCCGCCACAACGTTTTCGTCTCCTCTGATGTATTTTTCATCGGAAACGTACTCGGTGAGCACGGACAAGTGACGTTGCTGTCTATCTAGTTTGGCTGACTTAGTACTGCGAAAGGCGCCAACCAACGGTCGATGATCGGTGAACTGCACGACTTCTTGGCCTTCGATCAGATGCTTGAAATGGACGACGGACAGGAAGGCACCCAGCAGCTCTTTGTCGAAAGTAGACTATCTTTTTTGCACATCTGATAGCTTCCTGGAAAAATTTCCACCAGCACAGGCTCGCCGTTCACCATTTGGTGAAGTGCAGCACCGATGGCAACTTGTGAGCTGTCAGTCAACAGCTGGTAAGTTGAGCACGCCGGCAGTGGGTGACTCAGCACTGTTGATGACTCCAGCTCTTGTTTGCACTTTTTGACAGCTGCAAGGTCCTCTTCGTTGAGCTGAAGATTCTTGTTGTTTGGCTCAACGCGGATGCGCTCAGTTAGCAGATGATCGTCAGTGGCGTAGCTCTTGACCATTCTTCTGTAGAAGCCGGTGGCTTCGAGGAATTGTCTTAACCCGGCTGATGAAGACGGGAGTGGCTGATCCACCAGTGCTCGAACTTTGCTGGTCGCAGGGGCGATGCCTTCTGCAGAGATGCTGTAGCCCAGAAAGTCCACTTTTTCTGCTGCGAACACGCACTTCTCCATTTTGATGCGCAGCGAATTCTTTTTGGAAAGTTTCGAACACGAGACGAAGATGCTGCTTGTGTTGTTCCATGTTGTCCGAAAAAATTAAAATATCATCAATATAGACAAGCACACATTCCAGTTTTCGGAAAATTGCGTCCATATAGCGTTGAAAGGTAGATGGAGCATTGCGTAAGCGAAAGGGCATGTACAAATACTCATATAACCCCACCGGAGTCATAATGGCCGTTTCGGGATATCTTGCTGCGCTACAGGTACTTAGTGATATGCCGGCAATAAATCCAGTTTTGAGAAGATTGTTCTTCCGCTAAGTTTGATTGAACAGTCAGGTATGTGCGGTATAGGGTAGTTGTCTCTTTTTGAAAGTTAAAGCTGCGTTTAAAGCTCTGTAGTCACGTGTGAGTCGCCAGCCGCCAGATTCCTTGACAACAAGGTGCACTGGTGACGACCAAGCGGAGTCTGACTGTCTGACCACACCTGGTGTTGCTTGGACCAAGACCTGCCTCTCTAGTTTTCCGACGACCGTGCCGGAGAGGCTGCTCGGGATGATGGCTGAATTTGAAGGCCAGACTGTTTGACGCCCACCGACACCACGCCTTGCACGTCCGGGCCGATTCACCATAATAAATATGGGCCCGATATACCTGTGGCCTCTGGTTTCGGTTAAATGGACGCAGTCCGATTGGCAGAGAGGTGCGACTGGTGTGATTTTGTTGTTGTTGATACTGACTGGCTCGTGGCAGATGATGATCTGTTGGGCGCTGGACACCCACCGACAGACATGCTGTACTCATTAGCGGCACAAGCTCATCAGCCAAGAACCCCAACTGGTCGAGAGACAGGTCCTGCTGAGCCGCCAGGGCTGTGGTGATTGCTGCAGTAAGCGACTTGAGGAATTTATGCCGGACCAGGTCCTCGCCGGCACCCACACTGGCTGTCGTCATCCGGAGCTCGGATAGTGCCTCTGATGGTCGACTTGCAATTGAGAACTGTGTGAGGATTTCCTCAAATCGCTCAACCTTCCTTCTTGTGAACAGACCCTGGAGCGCCTTCTTCAGCTCGGTGTAATTGTGTCTGTCCCTCACCTCTTGGCTCAATCGCGCAGAGACGTTCGGTGGAAGTGCTGCGACCGCGTGAAAATATCGCGTATTTTCCGCCGTAATACGCGCCAGCTGGAATTGCGCGTCCATGTTCGCGATCCATACACTCACTGATTCTGTACTGAACTGAGGCGGTTTCACAGCTACGAGTGAAGCTGAAAGGAAAGGATTAATTTCGGATTCCTCCTTCGATTGGGCCATTTGGGAGCAGTGATGGAAAAAATGAGACGATGAATTATGAGGCGATTGATGTACAGGGTGAACAGTTGAAAAAGAAGAAAAAATATCACCGCCACTCACTCGGGGCACCAATATGTGGCCATCTGGTCCACACAAGAAGACTTCGGTTCGATTGCAGCGGCGAGATATAATGATGCGGGTATCAGATACGATAACTGACACACGAGCTGACCCAACTGAACTGACACACCGACCACCTCGTTTCGGATTTATATAAGCCTGGTCACATGACCCATAATGACACACAATTGCACACACCAACAAACATACCCACACATGCAACACAACAGACATACACCCTTCACATTACCAAACGAACGAATTCCCGTCTGGAGGCCAAAGACAAGCATACAAACCAGGTGCACACACCTTCACACTGAAACACATTCACTCCCAGACATACCGACACACATATGCACAGTTGGCTATACAGTGATGCTGACAATTGGAAGCAGAGCAAATGAGCTACAAACAGAAATAGTGATAAATGCACATATGATACGCCACAACTCCTTAAAACATGATAGAAGCAACAGCAAATGCAAACGCTCAATGCCACTGTAATTATGAACGCAATACTATCAGAAACACGTGAAACAACTACGCAGCACTGAAAATATAATGCGCACAACGCCACAAGCACAATTATCACAGCGAAAACACGTAAAATCGCAAAACGCGTAGCTTCACAAGTACACGCAACACCACAAACGCGCAACGCTACACTGTACCACTGAACTGGTCACGTGGTCAGCGATACATTGTCAACGTTTCAACGGATTGTTACTGAGTCATTTCAAGCTACGTCACCTAGGTGGCGGTGTATCATAGGACCTACGGCCTGATGTCACACCCCCAGTAGGGGATGTAAAGGCCTTGTATCTTGGTGGCGTTGTTATGTCAACATATCTGTGCACTTAATAAACATTGAGCAGCATGACGTGACAAAACATGTTTGATCACAACTGCAATCCCTTGCTGAGAAATTCATGCACCATTTTCCAGATGTCTCAATGGAGAAATATATTTTTATATTTTTTTATTATTATTCCAGACAAGTCCACATACACATTATACATCATTGAACATTGCGTAAATATGACAGTATTTATGTAAACGAATTTCCGAATGGATAAACCGGCATAAACATAGGTTTAAGAACACATAGGTTAAATGGAACACGCCATGAAGTAGGCAAAAACAGTAAATCGGGGTATTTATATACGTAAAAAGACACAGTGTCCTACAGCTGGTCACGGGGGGTGCCACCGTTCCGATGGCCGTCTGACGTGTCTGACGTTGCCAACCCGACTGACGCCACTCCGTTGGCGGGCGGGCGGGCCTATCGCCACTGAGTGGCGTTGTTGTGGGTCTTGACGGGGCGTCAGCCGGGTTGACACGTGATGGAATGTAGGCCATACGGAACGGTAGTTGGAAAGCGCGTGCGTTGAAGATTGGCAATAGAGCTGGAGTGTCGCGACGGCGGCTGAGATTATACAAAACTGCAACATTATCTGTTAAAATGAGAGGACAAGTGTACCCGCTTGCATATGCTGCGAAGAGGCCAAGTAGTGCCGCCCGTTGTTCCGCATCATAAATGTGCGGGCTCGTAGTGTGCGGCACCGTCCATTGCTGATGTGTGGGTGTTGCAATTATCTTTGGATATTGGTGCAATACATTTAACACATATGTGGAGTTGGCACTGGAATCAATGCAAGAGGGAGCCATCGATTTGAAATGTGACTCCAGCGTGAAAAAGGGACTTTGAAATAATGAAGTTAGACGAGTTTAAGGTGAAATTGTAGAATATATTTTTACGGCACCATTTGTAACAGATATGTTAACCGTCACCAAATGTAGCGATGTTGCGTATGTAGTCTGTTGTTGGTCATGATGTCATGGAAAAGGCTAAGTGAAGTTGTGAGCCGCGATAACTCTTATTGTCCCATTCAAACACAGTAAAATTGTAGAAGAGTTGCATTTCACCTACTCTTTACTTATCTCCTAGCGTAGTATTATTATGTTTGTCCTACATGGTGGCATAGTTCGTAGTTACCCTCCTTCACACTTACTTCCTACATGGTGGCCTCGTCTTCACTGTCCGCTCTATTGCGTTCTCTATTGTTTCTCCTATTCCTCGCTCACTTGCTCCTTTTATCTCCCTTAATGGTGAAATACACATGTTTATATACCGCTGACTAGCGCCGCCTACTACACTATCCAGCTCCAAGCTGGGCACGGCCTCATAATTACGGAGACAACCAGGTCAGCACCGTACACTGCAACAAGTACGTGAGTGTACGAGTATACGCATCTCCATGCTCGTAATACGCATCTCCATTCTTGTTACTACGAAATCAGTTTCTATGTTACAAACACACCTGGAAAGCATACGCGTGGGTACATACTGAGGTTAGTGATGAATGTGTGTATGCATACGCAACGCTGTGACCTGTAACTTATTGCTGCTGTCTGAATCTAAACAACGAGATGCAAGCTATTCTGGTACAAGGACAATATATGGGTGCGCAAAATTGACGCTCTCAGCTCTACCTTCTAATTTACTGCTGTCATATGACTCTAAACAACGAAAAACAACCTACGAGTAATAGTTTAATCACATACGTTTTATATAGTAATAATTAAATTAAGACATTATAATATAATGTATATATTGAAGTTGCGGTTGTATCATGAGCACAAGGTTAACACCTCAACGTTCAGTGATCAAGTGATATATTGCCTTTGCACAGCACAAGTCAACTACTAGGTGGGCGGAGGTTCCTTCCAAGTATAGACAACCAAATGGGCGTCAACCATTTGTCAGTAGTAAACCGTACTTACATTAACAATGACGATGATTGAAATTTACATGCGAATTAAATATTGCTGCGTAAATAACAAAGAAATATAGTGTATAATATAACGAAATTAGACTTACTCCGAGTGTATGTTGTGTTGTTGTTGTCGTTGTTTCAGGTTAACAACAACAACAAACGTATATTTACTATAGCGCCTGTAAAAACACGGGCGCGCATAACTTCAAAATGAACAAAAAAGCGTAAATACTTATATACATATACATACATACACAGACATGTACTTATACATATACACACGTACACAAACATGCACTTATACATAGACATACATACACAAACATGCACATAGCCACGTTAGGCTCAAATGTAGGTTGACCAGAATGTCACTTGATCAAGTTATGCTCCCCGCGAATGAATTGATTTACATAGTTTGTTGGATTGTAATATTTTCCACCGATGACCGGTTTCAAATCTTATCAATAATATATGATTAAATGAGGAATATGCAGATATTTTGAGTGAAGCTGTCGTCGTACAAGACTTTTTCAAGTGTGAAGATGGACGTGGAGTCATCCGTAAGGTAGATAGATCGTAGATTATAATATTTCGTGCAATGTAGAAGGATATGTTTCACAGTAACAGGTTCGTTGCAATTTGAGCACATTTCCGGGAGTGTATTCTGAAGAAGGTGGCGGTGTGTAAAGTGCGTGTGTCCTATCCTAAGCCTGATTATTACTCGTTGCAGTTTTCTATAGTGCATTATAGGTATATGTTTGTTCCGTTTGAAGTGTTTTATTTTATGTGTATCAGATGGTATGTTTGAGTATAGTTGTTGTTTTATGCAAGCGTGAAGGTGTGTTTGAAGAGATGACTTATCGGATGCACATAGAGGAGGGATGTAGATTGATTCTTGGGTTAGATCTTTTTTAGCTAATGCATCTGCACGCTCGTTTCTTCGATGCCCGTGCGACTTGGAATCCAGATAAACTTAACATTGCAGTTGAGCTGCGCGATGAAAATCCTGGACTGATGTGAGAGAGGATTCTGAGGTGAAAGAAGATATTTCAATGCCGTTTGGGAGTCCGAAACAATTATTGGTCTGCTAATCTTCAGTTGGTCAATTTGCTGGAGCGCTTTGTAAATGGCGAATTGTTCTGCTATGAGTATGGTACTGTGTGGTGATAGGCGATAGGCTAGCTCTTCTAGCAAAGCGGGGATTACGACTGCAGATCCCACTCTGCCGGAGTCTACCGAGCCGTCAGTATAGATGAATGTGAAAGCGGTATGAATATACGGATACTCTGGAAAATATTGGGTGATAGAAATTTGGAGAACTTTTCGTTTTTCGGTTATTAGTAAATGTATGTCGGATTGTCTTGAGGTCCAGAGACACGTAGGTGGTTTTGTCGGAGCTGGTGGGATAAATGAAATTATTTTGCAGGCAGTTTGGTATGCTATACCTAAGGTTTATCCCCATATTTTGTTGAACGATGATTGATGTATATGTGCTATGGATTCTAGTTGTGAGGGCAGGAAGTCACAAGGGTGATCGGGATCTTGCTATATTTTCAGGACATATTGAATGATGTTTTTGAGCCGTCGAAAATGAAGACTCCAGATGGACAGTTCTTTGGTGAATTTTGGTTAAGGTGAAGTACGAAAGGCTACTGAAGAAATTATCAGACAAGTGTTTTGGACATTGTCCAGAGCTGCAAGTGTGCTTGACGTGAGGAAAGAGAAAAACGGATAGCAATATATGAGGATAGGCCTGAATAGGCATTGTATATTTTGATGAGAATATTGGTGGTGTTGACATTATGCTAAATATCCGGGAGTAAGCAAATATACGTAAGCATGGAGGTATAACAGCACACACAGATACAACACGTCCTGTCTGTATTCAACCACGCCGTTCACTTACTACTCTTCACATTTGACACATACACACCGCATTCGCGCACACCTAGAGTTTACCTTAACACCCCCTCTTAAACTCTAGAGCGAACGAACAAACTTCAACGTTATAACAGCAAAAAGAAACATACTGATCTTCCACGCAAATGTGTGCTCTGATCAGCAAGCACCGCAAACAAAAGTATTACACATGAAAAAGCATTAAACTCGAAAATTAAGTTCACGTCAAGTGAAGTACAATCAAGCACAATCGTGTGCGATACATCTCACAAAATAACGCATTTTTGTTGTACCCAAGGGTTTTGTAAACACATCAGCCAAATTATCTTCAGATTGAACATATTCCAAAACAATGGTCCCCCTCTCGATCTCAGATCTAATGAAATGATATCTTATATCAATGTGTTTTGTCCTCTTGTGGTAAACAGGATTTTGCGCCAGAGCGAGTGTTCCCTGATTGTCACAAAATATAGTCACAGCTTTATCTTGAGTAGACAAAATACACGCAGCAAGTTGTGACAAGTACTTCGCCTCCTTGGCACTCTCCGTCAGCGCTATATACTCAGCTTCACATGTAGATAGAGCGACGGTATGTTGTTTTCTACTACACCATGACAGCGGTGAAGATTCCGGTGTCAACCGAAAACAATATCCAGAAATGCTTCGCCTGTCGGCCGAATTCGCCCAGTCCGCATCACAATAACCAACCAACTTCAAATCATTGGACTTTGCAAAGCGAAGACTGCTGGTTGTTGTACCTCTCAGATAGCGTAGAACATGTTTTGCCGCTTTCCAGTGAACCGACGTAGGATTGTTCAAATACTGCGACAATCTCGTAACTGCAAAACATATATCTGGACGAGAACATGTCATCAAATAAATGAGACCACCAATCAAAGATCGATATTTATGCACATCGACTGATTCATCTTCAGACACATCACTGAATGATTTGTACAGGCTCACATCAAATGGAGTGTTTCGCGTCTTACAATGCTGCATATTGAAGCTCTCTAAAAGTTTTTCAACATAAAGTGATTGACTCACAAGTATACAATCGTCTTGCCGGTTGAAATTCATTCCAAGAAAGTGACTCACTTCGCCCATATCCTTCATCTTGAACTCCTTGCTCAAACAGCTCTTTATACTTTCTAGAGTTTCAATGGATTTTGCAGCGACTAGTATATCATCAACCCAGACAAGTAAAATTGTCATTCCATCCGATGAACCTCTTGTATAAACACAATGATCCACATCGCTTTGGCAGAAATTTTGCTCCGTCAAATAAGCATGCAACATTCTATTCCAGTTCCTTCCGCTCTGTTTTAGGCCGTACAATGATTTTTTTAATTTCAGAACAAGTACGTCATCTGATTGATTTACTTCCACAAAACCATCAGGCTGTTCAACATAGATATCACAATCAATCGGTGCATTCAAATAAGCACTCTTGACATCCATCTGATGCACTAGTAAATCGTATTGAACTGCAGATTGCATTAGCATGCGAACTGATGTCATCCTTGTTGTAGGTGAAAATGTCTCATCAAAATCAATACCTTTTGTTTGATTATATCCTTTGGCAACATACCTAGCCTTGTATACCAAACCATTTTTACCAGATTTCGTGGTGTATACCCATCGACCGCCAATGACTCTCTTGTCTTTTGGCAAAGGTACCAAATCGAATGTATCATTATCGATAAGTGACTGTATTTCAGTTTGCATTGCCTTCTCCCAATCATGTGCATTATTGCTTCTCATAGCCTCACCGTAAGATGTTGGTACGTCTGAAAATTGACAACAATAATCAACAAAACTTTCAATATGTTCATCTATGTCGTCACCAACGACAAAATCATTTAGACGTTCAGGTTTTCTCCTCGTTCTTGTCGGGTTTGTTCTGCGGTGATTACAATCAACAGCAGTCTGGTCACTGTGTGACTCACCACCTGTCGCGTCTGATTCAACGAGCGCATCAGCACCGCAACGTGAAGATACCAATGGAGACTCGTCCTCTGTTCTCCGTCCGATGGTCTCTGTTGCCGACGGATCCTCACTCAGGTCGTTGTCTCCGTATCTGTGAACAAACTCAACACATCGCACTTTGCGAACAACATTTTTGATAGGAAAATATACCATATGAGACGGACTTTTTCGATCAAATCCTACGAAAATACCCTTTTCTGCGCGAGCATCCAATTTCTTCGCGTCTTGCACGTGAGCGTAGCATATCGCACCAAATTGTTGCATGTTGCTCAAATCAGGTTGACTCCCTTTGAACGATTCGTATGGGGTCTTATGCAGTCTCTGACTGTAACAGCGGTTTCTTGCATATACTGCTGATTGAACAGCATATGTCCACAAGCGTTTTGACAGTCCAGAACTTAACAGTAAGCATCTGGCTGTCTCGAACAATGTGCGCCACGATCTCTCAGCTTTTCCGTTCTGGTGCGGCGAGTATGGCGCCGACATTTCATGCTTGATGCACCATTTTTCCAAGACTCTCTGGAAAGCTGACGAAGTAAACTCAGTACCTTGATCTGTGCGAATACATTTCACAGTGCCATGCTGTCTCATATCCGCTAAGAATATCTCCAAGGCTCTGCTTGCATCACTTTTCTTCTTTAGAAAATACACGACAGTTAAACCGGAATGACTATCAACAAAATTCATGGCAAATCGATGTCCGTTGATTGCAACTGGATCAATAGGACCAGCCAAGTCACAATGAACCAAATCCAAGATTTTTGATGCACATTTGCAGGATTCATTGTTCACATTTCTCACCATTTTACCCTGTAGACAGGTTTCACAATGCAATTTTTCTCCTTCACTGACTCGAAAATTCATCCCACGTGAAACAGATTGTGTTTTTATCAAATCTCTTTCATTGCAATGTCCCATAATTTTATGCCATTCAAGTAGAGATCTCGTGGTTGATCTGTCTCTGACAGAATTCAGGTAGTACAATCTTCCATGTTTCCGTATCGGAAAAACAGTTCCATCTGGAGCAGTCAAACAATTCTTCTCTCCACAGAATTGCACTTTAGCGCCTTTGCTTGTAGCAGCTTGTACAGAAAAAATACTTTGCTTGAAGCTGGGAACGTACAATGCACCATGCAGCAACGCATTTCGTGCTGTTCCTTGGTCGTCACGTATTACAAACTGAGCAGTTCCTCGGCCCTTCACGGTGTTCGTGGACCGGCTCCCATCAGCCAGCTCTATGACATGTCGTGAACAGTCAAATTCATCATCGAAACTCTTGAACTGTGCTTCATCTGTAATTATGTGTGCAGTAGCGCCACAGTCAACCAATATGGATCTGGCCTTACATATCTGGTCGTCACTGTTCATCTTGAAAACAAAATCATCTGCATCATTACTCACAGTATTTGCGTGATTTTTCTGTCGCCTACAATACTTTGTGTCGTGTGAGTTTGACTTACATACCTGACACCACCGTTTTGTTTTCTGACGACATTCCCACGATTTGTGGCCCGGTTTTCCACAGTTATAGCAGGTCACATGTGCTGCTTTCTGTGCGGAATGAGTAGCTGTTGTCCGAGTTGACGAGTCATTCTTCACCTTCAAAATACTGCTCTCATCCGGTTGATTCAACTTGTTTGTTTCAACAAAACTCCGTAATGCTACTTTGAAATCAGCAAACGTAGTGTGTTTTTCCTTTTGGGTGATGACGGCAGAAAATGTTTGAAATTCACATGGTAATCCCTTCAAAATCATAGCAATCAACAAAGTGTCACTGATCATCTCACCTGCACTTTTTAGCGAGGTTGCTGCACTTTCAGCTCTCAACACATAATCAGTCACATCTTCCGAAGATGACTTCCTCAAAGAAGTGAGCTCTGTGTACAAAGTGATTACTCGAGGAGTGCGACTGGACAAGTAATGTTCTCTGAGAATTTTCAACGCTTTTTGCCCGTCGTCTTTTGCATCTCTCATTACTAGAGATAAACTCTTGTCATCTAGAAACTGAATCAATTCTGAAAAGGCCATTTCTTTGTCCTCCACTGATATTACATCACCATCTGATGGCAGGATAGCCCTGTACAATTTCTGTATCCTCATGTAACCCAAAAATTTGACCTCCCATAGCTCGTATTTTTGTTCGTCACCGTCAAATAAAAGCCTCCTGGGCCCATAACCTGTTGACATTATGCTAAATATCCGGGAGTAAGCAAATATACGTAAGCATGGAGGTATAACAGCACACACAGATACAACACGTCCTGTCTGTATTCAACCACGCCGTTCACTTACTACTCTTCACATTTGACACATACACACCGCATTCGCGCACACCTAGAGTTTACCTTAACAGGTGGGCGTGCCATAGTGTGGATGAGGGAGACATTTCAATATACTTATTCTAGAAGCAGCTCGAGTTTTGGTTAATTTTTAATGAAGAATGCATGATAATCGTGGATCCAGAGTAATGCCCAAATATGCGGTGTTAGTTTCCAAGCGTATTTTAGTGTTTTTGATTAGTAAGGTATATGTAGAGGGTTCTTATTTGTAATTTTCCATAAGCATTGTTGCCGAAGTTTTTGAGGCTGTGATTTGGAAGCCATATGCATCACAGGCATTTGAATTATGTCTAGGTCTTTTTGGATACCGTATATACTCGCATATAAGCCGAGTTTAGAAGTATTAAATACAATGCTGAAATCAGGAGGTCGGCTTATATGCGCATAAAACAAAATGAACACAAGGACAGATACTAATGCCAATTTTCCAGCCACACGTTTTCATCGCTATCTGACTCTTTATTTGGTAGTGTGTCACCAGTGGCGAGCCGTAACCAAGCTAGAGCTAGTGATGAAGCCGACGTCATTGGTACACGGTTTGATTTCTTAGAAATAACACGCTCAAACAGAGGCAGTCGAAGAGGGAAATCAGAGGCAGCCAATTGGTAGGCAGCGCGTGGGAAGGTGGACGAGGGTCACGTGGCGTATAGAAGAACAGCAAATCAATGGGGTAAACGTGAGCACGCGGCCACAGAATTTGAAAGTGTGCTGAAGTCTGATAATTTTAGCTGTAAAATTATTTCTACAATACACCATGTCTGGAGAAAAAAGAAAACGTATGTCCTATACCGATGACTTCAAGCTAGAAGTGATAAAGGTCGCTGAAAAACAAGCAACCTGGAACCTGGAACCTGGAAAGAAACAACCATCATTACAGTAACAAATTTCTATGAACCAAAAATTTGGAGTAAAATTAGATAAGTTGAGTGTCGGCTTATATGCGGGTTTTTGCAAAAACTGCCCATTTTAAAGCAGTTTTAGAGGGTCGGCTTATATGCGAGGTCGGCTTATATGCGAGTATATACGGTACTCTGAAACAGCTTTATATGATCAGGCTCTGTTGACCATACTATATAGTCGGCATATATAGAGTATTTCACTGCTTCCGGAAGGTCTTTGGTAAACTGGTTGACAGCAATCTTGAACAAGGTTGGCGATAAAACACCACCCTGCACAACTCCGTTGGTTTGAGGATAGTGCATATTCAAGGCTTGTGACCGTATCTGAAAAGTCCTGTTCGTTAAATATCCTTTTATGGAATGTAGTAGATGTCCAGCTGGCTCGTTTTTCAGTAATAGAGAGATGAGAGCAGATTTGGTGAGTTGATTAAACGCGGAGGTGTGGTCGAGAAATACAGCCAAAGTCGCATAGCCTCTCGCAAATCCAGTGCGTATGTGTGATGTTAGAAGATTAACGTTTTGCAGAGTCCGTTTGTGGCCGTTTGTTGCCGAGAGATGAGTCCTATTTGTTTGATGAATTGCTGAAGTCGTGGAGAATAAGTGGTTCATACAGCTTGCAGAAGCTTGATATTAGCTGTATGGGTTTGTATGAGGACATTTCGTTGCGTGGTTTTCCATGTTTCAGTACTGGGATTATCAATGATGTTTGCCAAGAGGGAGGGAGGACATCCTTTTGCCAGATTGAGCTTAGGGATTTTAGTATGCGTAAGCGGTTCGAAGTATTCATATTTCAAAAGAAACCGGAGTGTATTGAGTCGAGACCTGGTTAAATGAGTTTAGATTGTATAATTGCAGTGTTCAATTCGTGAATCGTAATTTTATTTACATGGTGTTCGGAAGATGCGTCTGAAATAGAGATGCAAAAATCCCGTTTTGTATTAGTTTTTTTGTGTGCAAAAACATATTTTTGTATGTTTTTTATGCTTTATATATATATATATATATATATATATATATATATAGAATTAGCCCCAATTGTCATCAGATGTTGGATTTTAGTATGTAGCGGTTGTGTGCTACTATGCAAATCAAACCCTTGAGAGTGTAACACGGATGATGCCTTTATTCATACTGCATGCTACGCTAGGTTTCACTCGCCTAAGACATATGATCTGCTAGTATCAGATGACAAAGCAGTAGAAGAGTTCAACACTTTGTGACATTTTAACCTAACTTTT